>ML682206.1:4616726-4798928 GCA_007922195.1 Podocnemis expansa | reverse complement strand
CCCAGCCGGGGTTGAAGGCCTGAACTTGCGAACGGTTTGCTTGCCTTGCCCTGATGAGGGGAGGACCCACCAACAATCTGACACCTCACGTTTCAGATGGTCAGTCTTCCTCAATCCTTTTTTTAAACCCCGTGAATTGGTTTGCAACTCTTGCCTTGCAGAAAGCTTACTTCTGCACGTTGACTCATTCAGTGACAGGTAGTTACTCTGTTCATGGTCAATGAACTTGACTGCCAGCTCAAAGTCCTACCACTCAGCCTTTCTACAGCTCCAATGGTGTCCGCCTTATGCCTGGGCTATGGTAATCACTAACTTAATGAGACAGAGCATTCATATGTAGACCTTTCTTTACAATTGACTGATTTGAAGTCATACATTGCAAAAGGTTAACATGAACGTTTGCACAGTTCTACTACTGTTCTTAAAATTAGACGTTAGGACAAATCTGTCCTCAAATAATTCATAGGGGTGGGTATTCAATTGCAGAAAGGGTGTTGTGAGAGAGTAGTCTTCCACTTCTGGGCAGTACTGCCTGCTGGTCAGTCCATCTATCCACCTGACATGGCTCTGTAAAACTAAAAGGTTCAGTTAGTGGTACAAGAACTGGGACATACTGGGAGAAAAAAAGCAATTCTGGGAGTAAGACATATTTGGGAGGAAATCCCGTTTGTGTTTCTTTAAGGGCCAGGGACCGGGAGCCTTATGGAAAGGGCTTGTCAATGCTCCACTTTTACTCAGTCAGTTGGGAATGAGCTGAGAGGAGACCAGCATAAATGCTACCTCCTCCTTCATAGCAGGCCAGATGCCAATAGATACTGAAGGTAATCAGGAGGCTCCCAGAGGGTCCTGAGTTAACAGGGAGGAGACACCAGTAGGAGAAGACTGCCAAAACCTCAGTGCCTGAGGACTAAGTGGGGCCAGATAAGGGAGAAACTGGCTAAGGCTCTACATTGGGATGAATTAGCAGATGGAGAGCTGAGCTCCTGCTATAAGAAGATATCACAAAGATTGAGGTATTCCTGAGGTAATAATTGCTTGAATTGCCTGGACACAGGAGACGGGCAGGGGCTCATGTCATAAGGCGAAACATAAAGACTGAGTGATGACCCTGAGGACACTGGGAAGTTGGGAGCAGAGCTTAGAGGGCATCATCATCTTCCATCCCTTCAATGATAAGTATTTAAAGGGTGAAATCACATAATTCCACTGGTTAAGGAGTTATTTCATATTTGGGACTCAAATGTGATGCTTAGATCTTTGATGAACCCTCCTTTTAAACTCATGTCATCACATTCTTATTATCCCCTCTCCATGTCTTTGATAGGCATCACCTTGGCTGGCAGGGTAAGTGAAATTCAAGATTCGATGGTATATTGTGTTATATTGTGACATAAGGACAGATTTATGCTCAGGCAGCTTCTAAAGTTTTTGCCAAAAGTAGTTATGGTCTTCCATTTAAGTCCATTTATTGTCTTACAAATATTTTTTTGTATGCCTCAAGACTCTCTTAAGACATCAGCTTCACTCACCAGACATGTTTAGAGCTACCAGTATGTCTTTTTATCTTTCAAGAAGAAAGCCTTCTCTTAAATCATCTCATCCTTTTGTAACTTATAGCTGTATCCTCTCAAAGACTTTCTAAATGGATTTCAGACTACATTAGAATTTCCTATTCTTTGGTTAAACTACCTCTTTCTTCTTAAGATACAAACTGCTAGGGCCCAGTTGGCAGCTCCTTCAAGGTTGAGTTACGTTTGGCAACTACTGCTCTGTTGTGGCAGCTTTTGGATCAGTTTGGCTGAGCTCCTGTACCAATGTTATTTAGATAGGGCTCTTATCAACCATCTCCTTGAGAGGTAACTGCTAGTCAGCCACCTACAGTGGGATCTGTGTGGAAAAAATGCTTGAAGAAGAAAGGTTCCAGAATCTAGCTGTGTTAGTCTAGTTCAGAAAAACAAACAAGAAGTCCTGTGGCACTTCTAAAGACTAACTAAGAAAATAAATTTGTTAGTCTTTAAAATTGCCACAGGACTCCTCGTTTGTTTTGCTGAAGAAGAAAGGTTGACCTTACAGTAACTGGAGATCTTCCAGATGCATCTATCCACATGCATCCCAGGATTCACCTATTTCCCCGTACATCTGAAATCTTTTCATTAATTTTTATACTAGTAAAGGAACTGAGTGGCAGTTGGAGCTGCTCTGCCTTTCATACCTTGCTCCAGACATAGGCACAAGACACACCTAGAGTGGGATTTGTGTGGACAGCAGCATCTCAAAGAACTCTAGGTACTGTGAGGTAAGAAACCTCTCTGTTTTCAGCTTTACTTTTGGTGAGTAGAACCCTGCTTCACAAGTTCCAAAGGGGTGGCCATGTTAGGAACCTCATTGGTATTGCCAGCCTCCAGCATTCAAAAATCATTAATTGGGTCCCAAAAAGAATCTGATGTTGGGCCTAAAAATCCATCCAAAATCCTAAAAAACAGTAAATGTGGATTCTTTTTATTGACCTTCATGTTTTTGAGCCTTTGGGGTTCTCATTTCAAGCTTTCTCAGCAAGCAGGAGGACAGATTCTTACACTTTTAAAAAGAGGTTCTGAGATAATCACATGGCTCCAAATATCCTAAGAACTTGGGATGAAATCACAGGAGTTGCCAACACAGTCCCGTTGATTTCATCAAGGTAATATACAACTCATGGCAGGTTTGGATGGCATATTATGTCCCCTAACTTGGAATTTCCTTATTGCTGTTAAGCCTTCTCCTTACTGTTGCTTTTCTCCAGTTTCGTGGTTGATCCAATGCCTTCACAGTAGATATTTCTTTTTCCAAAGGAGGCTTATGGGAGTTAGGTGCCAGACTCTATGGAGCCCAATTATTTTGGGCTCCTTTGAAATTCCCAGCCCAAACTTAGAACTTTAAACAAGAACTCAAAAAAGGCTCTGCCCACTTTTTCAGTCCTTCTCTAGAGTTCATTCTCTAGTTTGGCTCTCCTTTAAAAAGAGACTCCTTACTGTGCAAATGTTGTCCTGGGAGTTCATGAGCAGGGGTAAAATCTTCAAAATTTCCAAAGTCCCATTTTCAAAATTGACTTTGGCTTGTAGGAGCCAAAGTGTCACTGAAAGTCCAGAGCCCTGTATTTCTTAGGCACTTTTGACAATTTTGCCCCTGGACTAGCCTGTCATATTAGGACTGAAATGAGGGTGTTTGTTCAATACATTTCAGTTAGAACAGGACAGATGTGAACGTGACCTTCTTGAGTTTGCTCTGCACGTGATTCTCACCCAGTTTCCCTCATTGTTTAGAGGAAAAATTACTGAGAAGCTGGTCAAGTAAGGGAAGCACATTTGTATTATGGCTGCTTATGCTCATCTTAGTCATGTGCAAACAAGTGAATAATGATGCTTTTATAAAAAAGTTTATTGCCTAGTTACAATATCTATTCACTTGTAAATTACACATTTCTTCACTCTGGCCTATTGTGTTTCTTCATGCCATCACCCACTGTTGAAAGTTTGCCTCACTTCCCTATTCATGCTTGAGCTACATAAAAGCACTGTTGCTCCAGAGGTTACTGTACTGCAAGCGAAGCCAGTGAGAACTGAATATTTTTAATTAGGGCTTGAATATTAATGACATCATCACTAATGAGATGAATCAGTTGCTCTTTTCTTTGGCTACAGCACCAAATTGAGCTTTGCAAAAGGGGTAAGCAGTGATGAGATTAAGAAAGGCAGCATCTTGCTGATCCGGAAGCTGTACCTCTTAATGCAGAACCTCGGGCCCCTTCCCAATGACATTACCCTCACCATGAAACTCTTCTACTACAATGAAGGTAGGTGCAGAATGTACTGCCCAGTCAAGCAGATTTGCCCTCTTGCTAATTCCCATGAGCAATGCGTGCCACTGTAAAGAGAAACGGAGACTGGGGTTTTATCTTCACTCATGGCAGATCCATTTTCCTTATCGGCTGAGCAGGTCTGTGAAGATCCACTCAGCTGATCATGAAGTTGATAGAGTAGGACCACCCCAGCAAGGAGTGTAGCAGGGAGTTGGAGGGAGGGGGTTTCTCTTTGTCTCAGCCTACTGAAGACACTGCAGGAAGTAAGTGGTAGGCAATTGAAGGGAGATACGCAAGGTATTTTAAGTACTTGTATCTCCCTTCAGTTGCTGCTGAAATCGCACCACAGTGTTGACCAGGGCTAGGGTGTTGGCCAGGGATGAAATGTTGGATCCCAAAGAATGATGTGATAGCATGAAAAACAGAAGAGTGCCATTCAGTACGGAAAGATGTGGTACATACTTTTTGAGGAAGTGGTCACTGACTTTGTAAGAAATACAGCTGTGCAGTGGGAAAGGGACACACCCTTTCTCTTCACCACAGCATTGGGAGCAATCATACTGGGTTGGGTTGGTTTTTCTCCAGAAAATGACTACACTAATGGTATCATAGGATCCCAAGTTTACTCTCTCTCAATAACTCCCGATCACATGTGCTCTGTTGATAGACTTTAAGGCTAGAAGGGACTGTTACGATAATCTAGGCTGTCTTCTTGCATAACAGGCCATAGAACAGAATCTATTAATTCTGTAGCCAGGATTTGAACTTGAACACAAAACAGGAGGTTTCCAGTAGATCACCAGGATGCTGCAGGTTTACACGTAAAAAGATTATTTTCCTCCTGAGGGCAAGCCCTACAAACTTACTTTGTGAGCTGAGATTAAACTGGGTTCTTGCTTTCTTCTGCACCTTCACCGTGACATGGGCAGATTAACACACAGGCCTACAGGGCTCGTGCCCAGGGGCCCATACAATGTAGAGGGAGCCTGTCACTATGTGGCAGTGGTGGGGAGTGGAGCTGCCTGGGGCTGGAGGCCAGGCTGTACAGTTTCATTGTGAGTCCTGCGCTGCCTCCAGGGGCCAGCTGGTCCACCCCTGGGGGTGGAGCAGGGCCAGCTGCTGCTCCTTGGAGCATGGCCTCTGGCATGGTGGAAGCTGCTCTGCATGCGCCAGACAGCTGTGTGGTGGGGGGCAATCAGCTGAGCCAGGGCCTGCCGCTGGCTGCACTCCCTCACCCAGCGCTGGCCCTCCTGCAGGGAGCAGTGCCATAGACTTGCAGGGATAGACTGCAGTCCCAGGTGAGGGCAGGTTGGGCCCCATGTGGGGCCTACCAGTGGAGAAGGCCCAGAGGCCCCTAATCCACCAGTGTCTTCACCTGTAATAAAGCATCTTCAGAACAGATGCTGCCCAGTTGTACCTTAACAACCTCACTATCTTCAGCTGGGTTAGAAGATGGAAGTGAGGGGAGAATCTGAAGACAGTGCAGTTACACAAATATATCGGGGTGGCAGAAGGCCACAAAAAAGCACTCATGAAGACTTTTCCCACCTTTGAGTTGCAGAAGTTTTGATGTCCAGGGGAGGATGTTTCCTTTGCACTTCATACCCAATTGAGAGCCCAGCCTGACTGCTGGAGCTGGGTTCTGGATTTGTCATTATTACTGATTAAAGTGATTTAGGATTAATCTTCCTTTTTCCCCCTGTGCAGTGACTCCTGATGATTACCAGCCTCCTGGCTTCAAGGAAGAGAGCAACCCTGATAATCTGCTGTTTGATGGAGACCCTGTCAACCTGAAAGTAGGGTCCATATCCACTGGCTTTCACATCCTGAAAGTAAGAGTAATAACTGAGAGTAAAAGGATGATGGAATTGAGAAGCAGCCAGATGCACGAGAGTGGTCCTACTGAGATCTCTTATCAGGGGCTAGATTGTGATGAAGAAGAAGAAGGTTGCACCAAGGTAAGGAAAAGGCTCCAAGTTACCAGCCCTCAGTGTCTAAAGTGTGGGATGCCTTTATTTTCTCCTCTGAAAAGAGACATTTTCTAAGAACTCTAGCTTTAACCTGAGCTCTCTTAGCAATTTTCTGTGGTATGGCAGCAGGCTGCAGTGCGATGTTTCCCAGCCAGTGTGCTGTAGCCTGAGTATGTGTGCCATGGAGCTTTTGAAAAGCTACCTGAAGTGTTCTGGATTGGGTCCTGAATATTCATAAGTTCATTTGAAGACTATATGGTGGTGTACCTCAAAATAATAATAGGGATCAAGGTGTGCCGCAGCAGAGAAAAGATTAGAAACCCCTGTTTATAGAGGCTCAAGCAGGGTGCTGGAAATCAGTAGACCTAGCTTTGTTTTTCCCAACATCGCACTGACTAACTGGCAAGTCACATCTTCCCTCTTTACCTCATTTTCCCCATCTGCAAAATAGAGTTAGTGGCGCTGACCCACCTTTGTAAAGAGCTTTACTGTCTCTGGATGAAAAACTCTGTAAAGGCACAGATGGTGATGATGATAACTCTTGTCTTGGGCATCATAACAAGAGGGCTGTAACTAGAGTGGGTTGACCTGGGCTTTGCCAGGGGCGTCGCTGGCACCAGGCACACAGGGCATGTGCCCCAAATCCCAGCATCAGTGCCCCGGGTCTGGCGGGGCCCTGCTGCCCGCGCCCCATCCCTGGCTGGGGATCTGGGGCTCAGCCTCCCGCGGCTGCGGAGACTGCTTCTGGCCCCATCCCCAGCAGGAAATCTGGGGCTCAGCCGCCTGCCACTCCTAGCCCCATCCCCAGCTGGGGGCGTGGCCTGGACCAGTGCCCCAGGTCTTTCCCTAGGGGCAGCGACTCCCCTGGGCTTTGCCCTGGGTGCCATATCAAGTGGCTCCATTGGACTGCTCGATTTGAGGGGCACGTGTTCTGTGCTGCTTGCTACAGTTTGCCCCAGGTGCTAAAATACCTACCTCTGGTGCTGCATAACAATGTCTTTGGTCTTGAACATGGGGGGTGAAATCCTGACTCCATTAAAATCAGTGACACAGTTCCAAGGATTTCACACTGACTGTCTAGGCAAGAAGGCGGAATGGCAGGGACCTAGGTTAGGTAGTTGGAAGTGATGATCTCTGGATGTGACTTTTCCACAGATCCATCCTGCTGTTTCTTGTCTATTGGGTCTATGGAGAGGTCTATATTTGCAGGAGTACAATGACATGACGGTCTTTTGTTCTGAGTGAACAAACTGAGAACAAGTCTCTGTGGAGACCAATTCAGGGAGCTAATTTTTTTAGCTTAGTAACTTAGTTTTTCTAGATTGCCTTCATCCTCTTAACAAATAAAACAAGGAGTCCTGTGGCACTTAGACTAACAAATGTATTTATTGCATGAGCTTTCGTGGGAGAAAATCCCACTGCATCAGACCTCATCTCCCTCTATATGCTACCTTTTTAAAAAAATCCTTTGGGTCTGAATCTGCATTAGCCTCATATTGTTGTTTACATCAGTGCAAAGTGAACATGAAAATGATATCACATCAGGTTTGTCTTTTCTGGCTTTAATTTACCTCTACTGAGCACAATGCCAATGGGATTGCTTGTGCATAAATGAGAAGAGATTTTGGCCTGATTCTTGTTAAAGTCTCAGCTTCTTCCACTGACCTCCTGTTTCCTCAGAATTTGAAATTTTTTAATAAAGTAACATCATTTTCTTTTCCATCTTATTCACTACACTGGAAGCTGTACCGTGCACACCAGTCGGCCCCACTACGGCTGACCTTTGGCCCCAGGCTCACACCCCCAGCGTTGGCCCGCTGGCAGGTGGGGGAGACCCAGGGCCCTGCAGCCCTTGGTCCACCTCTGGCCACAGGACTCCACATCTTCTACCTAAGCAAGACTAGAATTTGGCGAGACAGCCTTTGAGTGTCAGGTAGTCATTTTGAAGGTGTGCTTAGAGGCAATACACCAGTTCAAAACCCGGATCTTCCTTCTCCTGTTTCCTCTGTCCAGTTTCTACTGCACTTAGATTGCTATTATCTCAGATGCTGGGTACTCCACGCAATGGAACTGTGATATTTTCTACAATTTGCCTCCTTCCTAGTCTCCTGCCCCCTTTCCCATTCCTCTTCAGGGACCCCTCTCTTGAGCAACTCCATATTCAGGAGATGCAGGAACTCCTACAGTTGAGAGCAGTGTAGGAGTTTCTCCAAGCTGAGGGAAGAGAGTTCTACTTCTGATCTCTCCTGACCCCAAAGTTTCGCCTGGTGTCTCTGGCCATGATTATCCCCTCCATGGATCCCACAGACTGGTGCGCTGGTAAAGGATGTGTACTTTAATGTATCAACAGGGCCATCTCACAGGAAGTTCCTCATTCGTGCTGAGCCGCACTCACCGTCAGTTTACAGTTATTATTCAGTCTGTCACATGCTCAGGGTTTAACCATCACAATATTGGGGTCAGGAAGGAATTTTCCCCCAGAGCAGATTGGCAAAAGCTCCTGGGGTGTTTTCAGCTTCCTTGGTATCATGCGGCAGGACTCAATTGCTGGTGGATTCTCTGTATCTTAAAGTCTTTAAACCATGATTTGTGGACTTTAATAACTCAGTCATAGGTTAGAGCAGGGGTCGGGAACCCAAAAGAGAGGAAGAGCCATTCCCCCCCCACACACACACACCACCACCACCTCATGAGCCAGAACCGCCCCAGCAGCTGTGCCACGGCCCCTAGCGCTGGTGGGGGGGGTGTGGCAGCACACACTCCCTCTATCCCTCCCTCCGCTGGTGGGGCAGAGAAGCCCCGCCAACTCCCAGCCGGCTGTCCTTCCCAAGAGCGGTGGTGGGGAGCTGTGCGTTGCGGAGGCGTGGCCTTGGAATTGCCCCGCCACGGAGTTTGGGCTGCTTTGACCTGGCCGCTCCAGGCCTGAATGGACCCGATCCAGGGCCTGGGGATGAGGCGGCCTCTGTTCAGGCGTGGGGTGGCAGGGTCGAAGTGGCCTGAACTCTGCAGAGTGGGCATTCCAGGGCCCTTCCTCTGCAAACTGCAGCTCCCCCCCCCAACTGTTCTTGGGAAGGATGGCTGGCTGGGGGTAGGTGGGGCAGTGCTGCTCCGCCCCACCAATGGAGGAAGAGACAGAGGAAGCTTGCGCCACCCACGCCCCCCCACTAGTGCTAGGGGACCATGGTGTGGCCACTGGGCTGGCTCAGGCTCCTGCGGTTGTGGTGGGAGGGTGGGGGCACCCCTGAAGCCCTGAAAGTGGGGGCCCTGTGCTGTCTGGGTGCCGCCTTATTTGGCCCCAAAGCTGGGGCCAGCTGGGAGCCCCCTTGCAGCCCAGCATCCCTGGAGCACACCTGGCTCCCTGGAGGATGTTGCCAGGGAGCTAGAAAGGAACACTTTGGGAGCCACAGGTGGCTCACTGAGCCCGGGTTGCTGATCCTGGGGTTAAAGTTTATTACAGAAGTGGGTGGGTGAGGTTCTGCGGCCTGCGCTGTGCAGGAGGTCTGACTTGATGATCATAGAATCATAGGGTTGGAAGGGACCTCATGAGATCATCTAGTCCAACCCCCTGCCAAAAAAAGCAGGACCACTCCCACTAAGTTATTCCAGCTAGAGTTTTATCCAGCAGGGCCTTGAACATCTCCAAAGACGGAGATTCCACCACTTCCCTAGGTAGCCTATTCCAATGCTTTACCACCCTCCTAGTAAGAAAGTTTTTCCTAATATCCAGCCTTGACCTCCCCAGCTGCAACTTGAAACCATTGCTCCTTGTTCTGTCCTCTGTTACTACTGAGAACAGCCAAGCTTCCTCCTCCTTGGAGCATCCCTTCAGGTAGTTGAAGGTTGCTATCAAATCCCCCCTCAGTCTTCTCTTCTGCAGGCTGAATAAGCCTAGTTCCTTCAGTCTTTCTTTATAGGGCTTGTGCTCCAACCCCTTGATGATTTTTGTTGCCCTCCGCTGGACTCTTTCTAATTTGTCCATGTCCTTTTTATAGTGGGGAGCCCAAAACTGGACACAGTATTCCAGATGCGGCCTCACCAGTGCCGAATAGAGGGGAATGATCACATCCCTCGATCTGCTGGCAGTGCTTCTTCTGATCCAGCCCAGTATGCCATTGGCCTTTTTGGCAGCAAGAGCACACTGCTGACTCATAGCCAGCTTCCTATCCACCAGGACCCCCAGGTCCCTTTCTACGGTGCTGCTACTTAGATGATCGCTCCCCAGCCTGTAGCAGTGCATGGGGTTTTTCCGCTGCTCCAATTTGTCAAGGTCTTCCTGAATCTTCTGCCTGCCCTCCAGCGTTGGTCACATTGGTCCCTTCTGACCTCGGAGGCTGTGAGTCCAAGAAGAGTCTGCAGTGTAAACACAAGGGCTTGTCTACCCAGGGATATTGGTCAGCATAGCTAGAGTGGAACAAACAAGGTGCGGTGGCACTTTTGAAAACTAACAAATTTATTTATTGCATGAGCTCGTACAGTAAATAAATTTGTTAGTCTTTAAAAGTTCCACCAGACTCCTTGTTTGTTTTGCTGAACTAGACTAACACGGCTGCCCCTCTGGAACTTGTCAACATGTAGAGGAAGAGTTATTCTCCTGCAACTATTCTGGAATTAACTCCCTATATGGGTACCAGATTGTTAAAGAACAGTGACTCTTCTGGAATAGATGCTCTGCTTCCAAAGGCCTAAAACAACAGAGGCTCCAGGCTGTACACATAATGATCTTTTTAAACGCTTCAAACATCTTTAAAAATATGAAGCCTCATGTCAAATCAGAATGTAAATTTCTGCTTCTTATCTCTCTGACACATCTAGCTGAAGTTTTTTTCAGTGTGTTTGCCACATAACATAGATCTGATTACTACGGTGTGTTCCAGGAATTATGCTTTGAACCTTCTGCATGACCTACATATTAGTAGGTTAGAAAATTGAAGGGATTGTATGTATGAAATGGAAACCTAGAATGCTAATATCTATAAGGACTGGAGACTGCTTTTTGAACGGAAAGGCCACCAAAACTGACCCTTTATTTGGCAGTGTCCCACCTTAAACCTTCAGACCTTCTGGCTGCAAAATTAAAGAAGAAATACATTATCTAGCTTCTGTAACCTTTGTATGCATGGGTCTAGAGCAGTGGTTCTTAATTTGGGGTACAAGTACTCCTGGGGATACACAGAGGTCTTCCAGGGGGTATATCACCATCTCTAGATATTTGCCTAATTTTCAACAGGCTACATAAAAAGTGCCAGCAAAGTCAATACAAACTGAAATTTCATACAGACTTGTTTAAGCTGCTTTAAATATTGGTTATAGAAATGTATGTACAATAGTTATATTCCAGTTTATTTATTTTATAGTTATGTGGTAAAAGTGAGAAAATACACAATTTTTCAGTAGTGGTGTGCTGTGACACTTGTATTTTTATGTCTGATTTTGTAAGCCAGTAGTTTTTTCAGTGAGGTGAAACTTCAGGGGTATACAAGAGTAATCAGAGTCCTGAAAGGGGGACTGTAGTCTGGAAAGGTTGAGAGCCACTGGTTTAGAGAAGCTGCCTAAAAACCTGCCAATGAATTAAATAAAGATGGTGAAGAGTGTATTCCTTTAGTTCTGTCTAACACAGACCCATGCTCCTCCACTCCTGTGTGGGAGCCATTGTCCTTATATTGGCAACAACCATTTAAAAGTAGACAAATTGTATTGCATCTCCATCACTTGTCATCATTTAGCAAGATACTGTGCCCCAGTTACCAATAACTGATTATGGAAAATTGGGAGCCAGAGAGGTCAGAATTTACAAAAGAGGTCAGCATGTTTGTCTCACAGTTTTCTGGATAAATTGCACCATTGTCTTCCACCCACCTACTCACCACCGGTCTTCCCTGGGGGCACCCACTTGAGACTGCCCAGTCAACACTTCAGATGGGGATTTAGGCTCGAAACCCTTCTACACTTCATTGTGGTTTTTCCAGCAGGTCTGTGTTTGCTCTTTCTTTTGGAGCCATGACACTAGACACCAGTTGCCAACAAGCCTTCACAAAGCAAAGTACATTTGTTTTTAGTTCAAAAGCATTACAGAGAAATCATAAAAACTAATAAGAGAACCTATGTGCATTCTAAAAGGTTATCAAAGATCAGCCCCACTCCTGCACAGGGCTCCGCTGTGTGTCAGTCTTTCCACCCTCACAGCTGAGTTTGCCTTTTTGGTTACATGTCGGTCAGATTTTAGATCAGGAACTTGAGCCACTGGGACAATTCAGCAGTTTCTTTATGCTGCTCAGGCCTCTGAGCTCCAGGAACAGGTAGTCACTAGTCAATGACTCTCTCTCCTAAGGGCTTAGCTTCAAAAGGCTGGGTTTTTTTTGCATAAATGCAGTTGGGCAATTGGCAAAAACTAACCATGCCTGAATGATCCCCAGGAAGCTCACTTAACAACTTTTTGTCCCAAACGTCCATGCCCAATTGGCACATTTCAGCATTGCTGGTTGAACTTACATGACTCACGTCTGACACTGTTCAGTGCATGTTGATCTGAAAATCTGCTGATGGGAGTGTCATGATGGGAGCTACTGTTACTTGAGGAACTTTGAAAATCTGGTCCCAGCTTTTGGTGCGAACCTCTTAAAAATCTGGCCCTGACCTCTTTTGAGCATCTTTCTTTAGTGATGTTTTCAGGTACTGTTGCTTCAGTCAGCTGGGTGTCAGAGTATACTGTGGAACTTTTAGCTTCCAACAGCAGGCTCCACACAGCCAGGTAGTGCATGGCAAGCTGGTGTGCTGTAGATTTACACCCTGGCTTGATGTGACTAAGTCTTTATACAAGCAAGCCCTTAGGCCCGGAGTGTAGCCAGAACTGATTTTTGACAGGGCTTTTGGTTGAAAAACAAGCACTTCCTGAACTTTATGGCTGGAAGCCAGAAGTTTGGGAAGCAATTGGCCAAGAAACTAAACTGCCCGATTCCAGTTATCGAGATATCTTAAGCGAAGGGTTGGCAGCGGAACATCTGCAACTGCCTGGATGGGATTGTTTTTGAAGTGGCCAACCTTAAGTATTCCACTGCCTTGAACATTGTGTTTTTCTGTCAGGTAGTTAAGAGATTGCTCCATTTCTTTACAGAACATCCCTCCACCCACTGGAGTAGAGTGGAGTAAACATTGGAAGCATGAAACTGATGCAGATCCAGGCTGCAAAAACAAAACATCTTTTCTTAACCCTCAAAACCCAGGTAAAGGTCCTACTTTAGAAATGAAAGTCTCCTGTGTTCATTTTGGACGCCTGCATTAATGGTAAAAATATGTGTGCTTTCACTGGCTGACCTGCCCTGGGTCAGCAGTTTTCCAGGCTGATTTAACACCACAGAATAGTTGAAATGAAAAGCTGGAAGGGAGGGTTCATCTAGTGTCCATTCCCCCTTGGTGAGGTGTGACAATTAAACCTAGACCATCCCAGACACATGTTTGTCTAAACTGTTCTGAAAAACCAAATTGGGTGGGATTTATTAAGAGGATAATAGTGGGCCTTGATGTATATGTTTGGTTTGTAAATGTTAACAGATAAATGCAGTTCTCATCACATTTTCCTCCATGTCTGTATCTCATCACGTTACATAGAAAATACATTTCATCAACATTGAATTGTATTACCTACATTTGTAGGGATCCTATTGTCATCTGGACATTCGCAGTCAATCATTACAAGTCCCACTGCTGTATTAAAACTGAATAAATGTGAATTTCCCCCATTTTGTCTCTATTGTAATCCAGCTGCTCATTGATACGTAATTGTCCAGGATCTCAAATATAGCTGTTGAAATGCCACCACCTAGTGGAAAATTCCGCAAATAGTATTCTAGTCCATTAAAAATACTGAGTTTAATATAACTTTGTGACTAAGGCTTTATGTAAGTAATTTGCTGCACCTTGAGAATATACCACAGAATGTTTGTTTCTGAGGATGAAATGTCAGCACTGTTTAAAAACAAAGTTTAACTTCAAAGCCACCATGAGATTTTGCTCTGTCAAATCCAGGCATGACTCTGGACATTGTTTTGATGCAAGAGTGTCCTTTGCTTTAAGATAGCCATTTTTGACATTATGATGTTTATATTTTAGGGAAAAAAGAAGACACAGGAGCGAAGGAGTCGGACAAAGCATCCTACACTAAGTCTTCTCAGCAGGTGAGCATCACTGGGGCTTGCTTTGTGCTTAGCATTAAGAGATTCCTGGAGAACAGGAACTCACCGTCAACTGGTTTCATTTGGTATGAGAGCTTAGTAATATACTTTTAAAAATACTCATTAATATGATTAAGAACACAAAAAGTTATATTAAATAGGATAGACGTTTGTAAAGGATATAAACTCCCATGGCCCAGGGCATAAACCCTGACTGATATGGTCTAGAAAGACCTTGGGTGAAAAAATGTGGGTGAGGGAACATCTTTTATTCTGTTGATGAGAGAGAGAAGTGTTCAAGCTACACAGAGCTCTTCTTCAGGTTTGGAAAGATAAGGATACAAAAATACTGCATACAACAATGGATTTGAAAGAAACTTTTCCTATTGGCAGTTTATTCCATAACTATCCGCAACAAGAGCTAGTGCATATTTCTCTGACACCTCCAGTATTGGCCATTCTGGAGAAAGGTACCAAGCTGGATGGATTGTTGGCCTAAACTGGCTTCATTCCCTCAACATTAAAGAGCAGTGCTCCTCAGTGAATGTGTGCACCAACGCAGGTGGTGTTCGGGGATTCTTTGGATCTACTTCCCAAACCTGGATGGTTCCATCCCCACCTCAATAGGGATTTCATTGGCCACAGCCATAAGATTGCCAAGCAGCTCTGTTGCTTCTTCATCTCTTGGGTTACATGTTTGTAAAACTGCAGCAGAAAACTTCTGTAGAAAGCCATTTATCTGAACTTTGATCAGAAGCCATCAGGATCTGGCCTGCATATATGTCGTGTTTCACAGCTGATCTCTAGTCGTCTCCACTGAAAAATCAATATTGACTAAGCATAATGTTTGAGAAATTGTAATATTGCCTTGGGCATTTGCTCAGATACTATGGAATGAACACAGCTGGTAAAAGAGAGTGATTGATGAATAAATGGCAATCTCCAAACAATTTAGGGTTTCATCCTACTTCCATGCAGGTCAATGTAAAATCTCCCACTGACTTGAATGGTGCAGGAGTGTTCCACAGGCTTATTTTCATCATATCGGATCATGGAATATCTATCTTTCACCCATACCACAAGTGGAGACCTCAGCGTAACATCTCATTCAAAGGGTGGCACCTCCAGCTAGCCCCCGGTACTGGCATTCAGATGTCATTGTTGGATAGGAGCCTAAATATTGTGGGAATCTGAACCCAGGGCTTTCTAATTCAGAGACAAGAGTGCTACCAAATGAGCTTTTTTTTCCAGCAGCTTATCCATTTGTGTCTGAAACATTTGTCATCAGTTTGTCTCTCAGAGATGAAGATTTGTGCCCAGGTTGATCTTTATCAGATTTTAACCACATCTTTCTCTGAAGTACAGCCTCCAGTTTCCTTCGGATTGTTGTTTATTCCATCATTAGTATGAAAACAGGAGTCTTTTTGTTGGTAACTCATTTTGTCCCACTGAATCATGCTCTGACATTCTTTGTGCTATATCCTGTTCTATTCATAGCATCAGATACACCTCATAGAGCATGATGAATTTCAGTCTGCATGCAATGGTGCTGATGAGGAATTGTGAAGGTGGTGCTCGGAAACACCACGTTAGGGGATTGAAAAAACAGAGAAGTTGCTCTACCCATTCAAAACTTCTAAAAAATATTCACCTCTCAAATCCACATGTGCTGTGCTGATCTTGACAAAAGATGGCTTCACTTTATTAGAAATTGGCCAGTTTTTTGTTTTCGGTCAGTTTAGGGGAAATGAAATCAGGTCGCTCATCAAAAGAAGAAATCATTCTGATAAACCAATTGCTAATTTGAATTAGTCATTGTTTTCCATCCCAAAGGGACTTCCCCCCTTAATACGTGAGTAGAAAGAAGGCAAACCAAATGACCAGTATAGATTCCATTTAAATCAGGATGCCAGACTATTGTGTGAAGTCTGTAGTTTAAGTTTTGCCAAATGTGGTCAAGTGTAGGTGAAATGAGCAGAAGCAATCATTTTGTCAGACATAATGACTGGGGAGTGAGTGAAAGCATCCTATTTTGTAGAGAGTTGTGTAGAATTAATACTGTCTATTCATAGATCTTTTATAATCAGGTAAATGTTTTCAGATGAGTGCTCTTGTATAAAAAATGCTGAGATCTTTATGATGCAGTTATACTCTGATAACCTGAGTCTCATGTACATTAATATCCATTTAAATTGCTCTGGAAATGCAATGGGGCCTAAAAACTTGAGGACATTACTGGAGTGGTTCAGAGGAGACTTGAATATAAACCAGGCCCTCAAATGTGACTGTAAACATGGCATTGTGGGATTCCTGGTTTCCCTTAATGACTCCAGATCAAATTTTACATATTTAAAAGGTGAAACCAAGATTTTCAAAAGTGACTGAAGTGAGTCCGGAAACCAAAATATTTGGGTGTCCAACATGAGACATCGTGTAAAGGCCAAATATTTGAAAAGTGCTGAGAACCCACCCCTAGAAGATCTGGCCTCTTTAAAATGTCCCAAGTTGACCCAAAAATGGAGGTCCTCAAAATCACCAGTTGCTTTTAAAAAACTGGAGCAAAGTGCTGCAATTTGTTTTAACTGCCAGTCCTACAAACTGACCCTTGGCTCTGAGTCAAGCCTCTTCATTCTCTTGGGCTCCTGCATTATAGCCAAGTCAGAAGCTTGTGCTGTTGAAGCTGAGTTCATGGATCTATAAATGAGCTCTGAGGAAGGATAGACTCCAGCTCCCTCTCCCAGAACTGTGCGGGGAAAGTGGGATTAGAAAGGGTTAGTAATTAGTCTCATTTTTGTCCCTAAATTCAGAAGGTGTGAGGGAGATGCACACAATACAGAACTATCAAGAAAGAAAAAGCCATTGTTTTGTTTTGTTTTATTTTATTTTATTTGCTTTACTGTAATGCCTATGAGGCCCAGTTGTAGACCAGGACACCACTGCGATAAATGCTGTACAAAAACAAATACAGCAAAAAATGGACTTTTCTGATTAAAACCACACTTTTTAATAAAGGCCTTAGGGATGCTTTTACAGAAGGACTTTCATACTGGAGTCAACTTTCACACCTTAACCCTAAAGTATAAGCCCTTACACTTATTTTTCATGCTATTCTATATTTCCAGTGATTGAGGAGTCTGCGATTTAAATGAGAACTTGCTCCTTCTTGCCTAATCTTCCAATATGAGGCAAATTGTACCCTGGCCTCACTGGCGTAAATTAGCTTGGTTCTACTGACTTCAACAGAATTATGCTGATTTATATCAGTTGAGGATTTAGTCCACAGTGCTGTATTTTGATATCACGCTCCTCTCCACTGCTGTTCTAATAGGTACCAACTTTTGAGTTGGGGGGAAATAGAGAGTCCCTACCTAGTGCTTCCATATATGGAGACCTACTGATGGAAATGGGGTCTTGCGGTTGAATTAAGGTGTGTTTTTTGAAGGTTTTAATAGGCCTGTCCTTGTATTTCTTTGACGTTTTGGATCCTTTAAAGCATGCTGGTTGTGGTACCTTGGGGCAGGAAGTTACAGATGTTATGACAGAAACCATTTTGTGTTTGATATTAGATATTTAACATCTTAGCCTTCCCGAACCTGAGTTCAGAACATTCAAAGCTCTGTTTGTTTGTGTCTTTTATGTAGACTGAGGGTCCCATCCCGGCACTTGGTATTTTCATTTCCAGCAGAGAGCTCAACAGCTTTGAAGTGGCATTCAGCAGATCAGGCTCTCAGGGAACGTCTGTGCTGCAGCAAAAAAACTTGTGGTGCTGTTTTGCTGGGCTCAGGCTGCAGGAAGCATAGCTATTTGGGCTTGGCTCTGAGACCCCGTGAGCAAGGAGGGTCTCAGAGCCCAGGCTCCAGCCTGAATGTGTACACCGCAGCCTGAGCCCCATAAGCTTCAGTCAGCTAACCCAAGCCTGCTGTAGCTGGTTTGCAGGTCTTTACTGCAGTGTAGACAAACCCTAACAGACAGGGTGCTGTTCCAGGCCTGTTGAGTGATGTAAGCAAGTCACATCACATCTCTGCTACTGTTTCCCATTCCCCACTTTTTCCCTCTTGTTAATTTATGTTGTAAATTCATTGAGGCAGAGACTGTTTCTTACTATGTGTTTGTAGGATATCTAGCACAGTGAGGCCTGGATCTTGTTTCCTTATCTGTGCTCTAATTTTACTGTTACTACTAAGGCCCTAAGAAACATTATGCCTGCTAGATCAGAGACAGGCCATCTAATCAACTGTATACCTGCAACCTGGACTTAAGCGCTCATTAATAAGGTTACCATGCATCCATCTCTACATGCCTTTCTCTCATACTGCAAGCTGTGCCTTGGAATGCTTCCTAGTGATCTGAGGAGTTTCAGCCAACAGAGTGAAGGCCTAATTTTTTAAAATGCTGTGTAATTCGGCCGCCTAGTCTTGGGAAAAAATCTTTCAGTTTTCCAACAGAATATGGTTGCTACTGTTTCTGGGAAGCCTCTGCTAACAGGTCAGAGCTGAGTGACGAATCAAATATAAACATGGCAACCAAAAATAAATTAATTTAAAAATTGTATTGGGCCTTTGGAAACTAGTCAGCTCTGAATTTCAGATTCACTTGTTTCTGACTGTCTCAGGGACTGACCTCTTACTGAAGCCAGTAGGAATGCAGCTTTTTATTGACAGAGTACAAGGAGCTTCAGTGTCCATCTGACAGAATGACAGCATCCTTCTAGTGACTAGGGCCATGACTCTCCAGTACAGTACATGAGAACAGATTTTTGTGCTTATAATGAGTCCCACAAATACAGCTGAGTCTTTGCCTAGATACAAGGATCAGCCAACACAGATCCAGTTAAGGACTGGGACATGTGCAATGTTGTCCTTCATATCTGTGTCCTATGATCTTCCCACCAAAAACCATTTTTAAAGAGTCAGGACAGAAAGCCATTGCAGGGTGAAAATTTCCTGCTGAACATCTCAGCTGAGTGATTGAAGAACATTTTTCTGTAGCAACGTCATTATCTTAAACATTTGCAAAGGAAAAATAAGAGCTTATCTCTAGTCTCCTTATCAACACAATGCTGTATCTGATGACAGCTTCCCAGAACATCTCTCTTCCAACACAGCAGAGGTTATACACACCCAGTCAATTTGAAGAGCAATTCAGAGCTGAGCTTGCCTCTTCCCTTCCTGTTAACTTAAGCCATTCTGGGGAGGAACGAGAGAACACTGAGGTCAGGAAATTCCTAGGGCTTCTCAGTTCTCATCCAGTTCTTAGCTGTGTCTTGGATAGGGGCATTGATTCCCTGCAGAATTCATTCCTGTCCCAAGCACAAGAGTTTCCTAGTGATTGGCTCACTGGGAAGTGAGGTTTCTCCCTTGGTAAGGATCTGCTGGGGTTTAGACTTGACACCTTCAGATCTCCTGAGGTCCAGGGGTTAAAGTATAATTTGGTGGGCCCTGGAACCCTCCTAATCAGGTGGGCCCCCTTCCAGCATGGGTGAGCCCCCCTCCCACACATCTGAGCCCCCTTCTGCATCCCAGCTACTGCCCCCAACAGCCTTTCCCCGTCCCCAAAATCCACCTTAGCCCCCAATATCTACCCCCTGCCCTCAATACCACCCCCAGCTCAGGCGCCCCCAATACTCCCCCCCCCCACGAGTAGGGCCACCCCTGTACTCACTGGCAGCACGTGGAACCAAGAAACTACAGCCTGCGCATGCGCAGAGGAGCCTGCCCCTTCCCTATCTGCCAGAATGTGGTAGAACACTATTCTGGGGCCCATTATTTTTAGGCGCCCAGCGTGTGGGCCCCCCAAAATAGAAAATGGTGCTGGAATGCTGCATTCCAGGGCTTGCAATTTTTCAGTGGTGGGCCCTGGAACGCAGCGTTCTGGCACCATTTTCTATTTTTAGGGGCCCGGAATGCTGATCGCCTAAAAATAGTGGGCCCCGGAACAGCATTCTGCCGCGTTCCAGCCTACTTTCTGCCTCTTCCGGAATTCATGGTGTGTGCTGGCCACTTGCTCCCAAGCTCAATCTTCAGGAAGCCCCAAAAGTCAAGAACAACTGATTCAGCATCAGCTTTGATATTCCCTGTGGGACTGAGTTGGATAAAGCGTGTACATCACACCTGACCCTTCCTGCCTGTGAAACCTGGTAGGAGTCCTCCAGGTCAGTGTGGAAGTGAGGAGCAGGCCATAAAGGTAGTCACTAGTGATCTAAAAGTGCTAGCTAAGAGCCAGAGACGCAGGGGGAGGTAAGATCTTTTATTGGGCTAACTTCTGCTGGTGAAAAAGAGAAGCCTTTTGAGGCACACAGAGCTCTTCAATTCTGTTAGGCTCTGATGTTCTGGTACCAACAAGCCTGCAAACAAGATCTAGGTATTAGGAAGACCCATGGGGGCTTGGATGAGGGAGCAGAGAGGATCTGGAACTTTTGCACATTCTGTTCCTTAGTCCCTTTCCCAAGAGAAACCTCAAGATAAGGCCTGTGAGTGTCCCAGCCTGCGGAAGAGGAACTCATGTTTCATGATAGTGTTTTCACCACAATGAGCAAGGGGGAAAGGAGGAGTCGTTATTGGAGAGTGATGTCTTGGCAGAATTTACGGAAGACGTGGGGAGGGCATGTTTCCATAGGAACACTATAGTGACAGGTTTTTATTCTTCCTCCGTGGCCCCATGTGAATTGCTTTAAAGAAGTAGTAATTTGATTTTCTACCCATGCTGATGTAAGTCAGGAGTACCTTAGTCAGTGTAGTCACTGCAGTGTAAACTGATATCAAGTCAGAATCCAGCCTTGCAATAACACTTTTGGTTTCCATAGCATCTTCCAGCTAGTGATCTTGCTGTGCTTTGCGAGCATGAGTCTGTGAGGCAGATAAAAATTAGCCCAATTGTAGAAGGAGGTGCTGAGAGAGATTAAAGTGGCCACTAATTTTGGGTGCCTTGGGTTTTGGACTCGGTTTGAAGAGCCTTGGGCCTGGTTTTCAGAAGTGCTAAGCCCATGAGTCAGGGTAAATTGTGGTTAATTACCCAGAATGTGCAGCACTTCAGTCAAAAGTAAGACATTTGTTTTTCCTCCTTGAAAACTATCCGATGTTTTGACAGATCCCAGAGAGTTATTTTTCTGTTTTCCACCATTCAGGATCTGTGTTGTAGGTGCTGTCCTCCTGGCCTAGATAATGGGAGGCAACTCTCTTTAGCATCTATTGATAAACTCTTTAATTTCCCAGGGGATGGCTTTAAGTCCCCTCACTGGATCTGAACACTGGGAGCCCAAAGGCTATCCCCTGAGTAAGGGACTTCCTTGCCGGCATAAAAATCAGGATGGCTCTGTGCCAGTCTTACTCACAGACCCTAGCATGTGGGCAGGCCAGGGAAAAGGGGGTGTGGCTAAATTCTTCGGTTCTCTAGCTATTTTCTCCTTCCCACAATTCATAGGGAACTGTAGGAAGCAGAATATGTTAGCAGAGCCCTAGGTTTGCTCTGATTTACACTGGGGGCCTGGCAGGCCTGTGGCTACTCCAGAGTATGAGGGGTGCAAAGATGCCAGTGCTGTCTGCTCACACAATGATCATAGGAACTGGACCTTGATTTTGCAATGTGTGACTAGGGATAGCATCCCATCCTGGAAGATGGATCAGATCGTTGCTGATCACTCACCTGAAAGAAAGTTTAATCTGGGTTTAATCTGTTTTTAGTGTAATATCTTTTCTGGACTACATTCACCTGCCATGGAAGTTAGTAATGTGTGGGATGATAATATTTTAGCTCCACTTCTACACAAAAAAATTTCCACTCAAAAATACTGCACCTTGTCACACACATCATACAATGCTGAAATGTATTCTGCAGGTCAGTTCATAAGACATGCCTTAGCTTGTGTCTGGAGAAGTGGTGTGATCTGATGGATAAGGTACTGGACTGACAGTCTAGAGACTTCTATTCTGTTCCTAGCTCTGCTTGGACTCTTTCCACTTCCATCCATTTTCTGTCTTGTCTGTTTCTACTGTAAACATATGGAGGCTGAAACAGTCTCTCACTCTTCTGTTTGTACAGCACCTAGCATAGTGGGACCAAACTGGGATCCACAACATGCTGCTGTAATACAAATAAGAATGCTCATATAGCCCTGACCTTTCTATTAGGTGTTCTGCACGCATTCCAAGACCTCTGAATCTTTCCAGCTACAGATGGGTTTGATCTCTTTTTGTTTTCTCAAGCAGTGCTTCTCTGCTCTTCGGCACACTATTAGCATTGTTTACTTTTGAGTTAAAAAAAAATAAACTTCTATATAGCATCTGGATTAAACTATTTAGATCCTGGGAGAGCATGGTGCTGGAGAAGAAGCATAGTCATGTGGTAAGGCTAGGGTCTGCAGGTTGGGAAACTTGGGGCCTGTTCCCAGCTGTGTAAACTTGAATAAGTTGCTTGGAGCAGATCAGGCCCGTAGCTTTCAGTGGGAGCTATGGTTTCACAGCAACACTTCCCAAGATCTTATTTGTGATTTTCTCTGGTAAATAGGGTTAAGACTTCTCTTTCTGCTGGACAGGATGCGAAGGCATTGCGTACTCAGACCTTTATACTCCCTATGCTATCTGTTGTGCAGAGGAGCAAAGCTACACTGGTCCTCAGAGACAAAAGCAGCAATGTGGAATCATTAGGATTCTCCCATGGATGCTTCTTTTCATGGCCATTTTCTTCCAATTAGTAATAGTCCAGCCCCTGGGGGATGTTTAGGTGGGATCAGAGAAAAAGGAAGTTTCTCCAACCAGGACTTGCAAGATGTACAAATCAGTAGAGATTAACACTGGGTGATGTAACATTGACTCCCCTGTGTTTCTGCTGACGGGGATCTACCTGTCAGCAGTGACAATGGGTCCTGTTCCTCCCAGGGCGAGAACAGCGCAGAAGAGGGGTGTTTCTGAGCTGCTGAGTGGGAGTCTCTGGCTTTTGATTCATTATTTGGCTGGTGGGAGAATGAACAGATCTGTAGTCTCCTTCTGTGCACCCCTTGTGTGAGATAAGACCGGGTTTCTAACCGGTAGTGGAGTGAAGTTCTGTAATAGCCTTCCAAGGGGAGCTATGGGGATAAAAAACAACTGCCTTCAAAACAGAGCTTGATAAGTTTATGGAGGGGATGGCATGATGGGATGGTCCACTTTGGAAATTGACTGATCTACAGCTACTGGTGGTGGAGGGGCAAGTGGCCCAAGAAGGGAGGGTAGATGGGTGGGTTTTGAGTTATTACAGAGAATTGTTTCTTGGGTGACTGGCTGTTGAGACTTGCCCACATGCTCAGGGTTTAACTGATCGCCATATTAGGGTTCAGGAAGGAGTTTTCCCCGAGGGCAGATTGGCTGGGGCTCTGGGGGGTTTTCGCCCTTCTCTGTAGCATGGGGCATGGCTCACATACTGGTGAATTCTCTATATCTTAAAGCAGTGGTTTTCAAACTTAGGGTCGGGACCCCAGGACTAGATGATCATACTGGTCCCGTCTGACCTTAGAGTCTATGAGGCTATAAGGAAGTGGATGGGACAAATGCAGTTCCATGGTAAGGAGCATAGCTACCGTCTAGAAGTGCCCATTTGAGCAGCCAGATAAAGACCAGTTCAGCGCGTCTTCCTTACGCCAAAACTCCATTTTGACTTCAGTGGGAGTTTTATCTGCCTACATTGGATGCTTGGGCAAGAGCCTGCCTGTCTCCCTTTGGGGTTCTTATTTTTTCCATTTTTGACTTAAGAGGAAGTTGCACTCTGTGCTTGTACTGAAGAGTAGGAAAGAGAAACCAGTGAAAAACATTGAATGAGTCATGGAATGGTGGAAAGTCTGGGTTGGTTTCATGGTACCTGTAATCTGTTTATCCATGCTTGGAAGACCGTGGATAAGTAGATGTTACCAATTCCCGTTCCAACCCACATGGACTAGACAGGACATCTTGATGATCTGACAAGAATTCTGCAATGACCACATCATGCTCTCTAGTGGTGTTGAATGTGTGTCGTGCTGGGATCATCTCCGGTTCCTAGCAGTAAAGGCTAGATTCCCAAAGAGTGCACTTCACACCTGCAGTGAGGGACAATGTCACAGGTGACTCTGAGCAAAGCGAGATCGCTAGTTTGAAAAGTGCAACCAAATTGTACAGCCATAATGAAGTGGAGATGCCCACTGCCCTTCTCAACTTGCTGCAACAAATTGTGGTAGATGGCGACCAGGAAGAGTGGCAACGTGACTGGGAAGGAGAGAAAGGACTGGGGAGGGGTAAGAGATTGCTCTCGGGGGGGGGAGGGGGCAGGAGGTGGTGTCTGGAAGAGGCCAGCCTCCTGTTGTGGTTTGCACAGGAGAGAGCCCAAGGATGGGGCTCTGAGGCTTCTTGGTTGATCGCTGCTGTAACTTCTAATTAAGATGCTAACAAAGTCTTTCTGTACTGTGATCCTGAGAGCTAATGAACCCTTCTGGCTTCCAAGTGGCTGTGAATTGCTTCTGACTGCAAGGCAGGGTGCATGGCCCTTTAGGGTGTGGCAAAGCTCCCCAGGTTCCATCCAGGGGGCCCCATATGAGGAGTTCAGTGAGAGCAACGGTGCTG
This sequence comes from Podocnemis expansa, assembly GCA_007922195.1. Lineage (NCBI taxonomy): Eukaryota > Metazoa > Chordata > Testudines > Podocnemididae > Podocnemis > Podocnemis expansa. The sequence goes on along the minus strand of ML682206.1, from coordinate 4,774,387 downwards.
AACCCTCCAAGTCCAGGGTCAGGAGCTCGCTGCACTAGTGTGTGAAAGACCAGAGTGGGCAGACACTGAAGCACTAGAGTCCTGACTGGCTGTGTCCCAAGTGACCCAGAGCATCTCTCTGGGTGACTCCATCACATGTGGTAGCAGAGGATGGTCAGATGCACCTTACAAATGAAAGCAGTAAGTGATTCAGGAGCAGTGGATCTAAGGTGAAGTGAAGAGGAAATAGCAGGAGATGGCGTATCACATCTCCTTAAGAACACTAGAGCTGAGCAGAGAGAGTGGTCTGTGTACTGGATAGCTCAACAGGGTACAGATGATGACCTAGCAGGAGGAGAGCAATCTGTCTTGAGAGCCAGACCCTCACTCAAACAGGATTTTCAGGGGGCTGGGAGCAACCAGGGGGGCAATCAGGCATCCTCAAGAGCAGCCAGGCATTCTCAAGATGCATGTCCCCAGCCAGGAGGTGTCTTCATGGCCAGGTTCCCCCCTTGATATGAGATGGTTGGAAATAAAGCTGTGACAGAAAGAACTAGAGCAGCAAGAAAAACAAGAGACCAGAAAGAGAAACAAAGGTGACATGAAAGAGAGGCAACATGAAAAAGAATAACAGGAAAAACAGGTAGCATGAACGAGAGTTGACTGAGAGAAGAGGCAGGGGTCCCCCCCACCCTTGTGGTGAGTGGAGCTAGGCCCCAGATGCCAACTTCACAGGGCACATAGCCACTACATTGCTGGCCCTGTTCAAGGATGGATGGGATATAGATGTCTCCCTACCTCACTGCCTTTGAGAAGACTTGTAATTTGATCCATGTAGGGCTTGAAGATCCATTGCGACACCTGACAGCTGTGTTGTGGCCAAAAGCCATAGGAGGTGTTCAGCCACATGGACAGGGTGGAGACAGGAGACCATAAATGGTTCAGTGAGGCTCTCCTGCTCAATTTTGAGCTGATCCCTGAGGCACCAGAAGAGCCTCTGTCCTGTAGGAAAGACCATTGGGGTGACCTACATGGAAACCACCACCCTGATGAGATTACATCCACAAGTGAAGCAATGAAGCCTCTTAGCAGAGAGGATGAGTTTGAACTGATCTCTGAAACAGCTGTACGATATCCATCACCGTGACCTGAAGCTGTGGTTGGTGGACAAGAAGCCTAAGGATTTGTGGAGTCCAGGCAAGGTGGCTGATGAGTTTGTGGACAGCTGGCTGGGACATGGCCTGGGTCCGAAAGGGGGTGGGGCCATACAGGGAGAGCCAATGTTATAGGTGATGCTTTGTCCTGGAGAGAGTGGCCTGAACTTCCCCAGGTCCCCATCTGAAGGGATCCCACTCAGTTCAGTCTCAAAGGCAGGAGAGATTTGACAAAGTGGAGGTATTCGTGAGGTTTTCTCTAAATGCCGTGCATGTGCTTCAGTTTCCCCCATATGTTACTTTTGTATTTCAGTGATGGGACCTGGGTGTGTGCTAAATGTAGAGGCCACAAGAGGGTAGATGGGTCTTCCCCACCCACTGGTATGCAGACCTAGCCAGGACCCCCACCCTTCCTCTACCAGCTGCAACAGACCCCAGGAGGAAGTGCTGGAATCCTGACCGGCTGTGTCCTGAGTGGTTCCAGAACCATGTCCTTGGGGTCCATCACACCATTGCAATTGAAAATGAGTAAGGAAGATTTTGTGCCTGTTTCCACCACCACCCTGGAATTTTAATTCCAATGTGTGTGATTCTCCTTGTCCAAGATCCTCTCAAATATAACATCCACACTGCAGTGTGATAGCCTTGTTGCCTGAGCCCCACAAGCCAGAGTCAACTGACACGGGCTAGCCGCAGGGCAGCTGTAACATACATATATATCTCCTGCCAAGGACCAGTTTCCTTCTGCCTTTTGTTTAGTCTATGCAGATGTAAAGAACACCAACCTTCTGCTATTTTTTGGGTGAATTTAGTAACAAGAGGTTTTTACTCCAAAGGGTAACCAGCTCCCCAGAGGTTTATCTTTTTCAGCAGTGAGGGAGTATATGCTCCCCCTAGCAGTTGGCAGAGGTGTTCCCTCTGCAAGGCTGAGGCTGCTACTTTCGCAAAGTATCCAGCCCAGGTCATGCACCACAGCCCTGATTTTCATTCCATACTTGATTCCCTTCTGTAGAGCAAGGCTGAACTCGCCAAACCTTAAAGGAGCCCAGAAACCGGATGTGGGATTGGACGTTTGGTTTTCTTGTCTCATATTTTGCTTTGACATCAGCCAGCAATCTGCTTGTGCCCCTGACCTCCTTCTTCGATGGTTCTTGCAGACACACAGCCAGGACCTTGCATTTAGCCAGGAGGAGATGGTGGGGCCAAGGAAGAAGAGAAAGGTCAGCGAGCCAGTGCGGCTGTTTCCAGCAGACAGTAACTGATGGCTGCTGCAGCATATAGGACATTTCAAAATGTGCTGATTTGGATTGTGACATGCCTCATGCATTTGTCCCTTCTTATTTAACTCTCTCTATGTGTGTGCATATTTATATTTTTACACAAATAATCTCTCTCTCTTCTGGTTTGAAGCCTATTATTGCACAGAGATAGCAAGAAGTAGCCATCACAGCTCTATAAATTTAGAGATACCTGTTGTATGCTCTGAAACTGCAGCCAGTGATACGGCATGAGAAGCTGTCTGGGTTTCATTCCCACACTGATTTGCATTCTCTCTCCTTTGAGTGAGCAGTTGTGCTCTAACCTGGCCCCTAGCATTAGTGGCAGTATTTTAGGATGATCCCTTTAAGGTGCCAAAAGTCTGCAAGCAGCACGAATCATATGGTTCAGGCATTTGTACCTCCACCAAACCTGCCATTTCCAGAAAGTCATTTGGGTTTGTGTTTCTGAAGAGGATTCTGATGTGTTTGTATTGTCTGTGGAAATAAACTATCTAAACATTATATGCCAACAGGTAGTTTCTTCCGACTCTCCAAATAGTGTTGCTGTTGCTATATGATTGTTTCTTTCTATAGTATCACCCCACCTCGTTCCAAGAGGCTTAGGCTGTTGTCTGATGTGAATCATTCTGAAATACAGCACAGTTAAAACATTGCTACAATGAAAACCTTCCCTGGTTACAATTTAAATCAAATGTAAGGGGCTCCAAACCAGTAGAAAAGGGTTTCTGTGCTCTTTGGGGTGAAGACTCTGGATTTTTGAGTGCATCATCAGTGCTTAGCATAACTGAGGGATGTTCTCTGGTCTGTGTGATACAAGAGATCAGTCCCTTCTGGCTTTGGAATGTAGGACTAGATAATAGAGGAGTGGGAAGAAAGTAATAGCTAACACCAGTCCTGGTTTACTGAATTTAAAGAGAAGCCTTAGGGGAAAAGGTTGTAAATCACTTTATAATCAGGGTCAGAAGACAGAGAGAGTGGGATGGATAGCAGTGGAGAAGAGAACCTGGGACCCAGCACAGCAAATATTCCATTGCCTTAACGGCTCAGATACCCATGGTGATGGGTGCAGTCTAAGCAGCAGAAATAGGCTACATTTGTCTGCCGGCCAGTGCAACATAGCTGAACAGCAGGGGGAGAGCAAAGAGCTGTCAGGAGAGGGTGAGGTCTTCAAAGAAGAGCCAGTTCCTCAGCTTGTGTAAGTAAGTGTAGTTCTATGGAAGTCAATGGAGCTACTCCAGATCACACTAGCTGAGGATCTGGCCCATGGTGTTCCAGAATGATCCTGCATTGGCCAATGTGGGGCAGAGACTTGTGGGTCCTCACCTAGCCAGTCGCCTCTTTGAGGACTCACAATCTTACAGTACAATCAGCTTAGTCTGTGGCTAGAACCACTGCCAGCTGTCCCAGACATTCAGCAACCTTTTTTAACTGCCAAAGGTGCAGCCTTTGATTGGTCATATCAAATCTTCTGAGAAATCCAGGATGATCAAACTGGCCAGCAGACCCTGATTTAAAGCCACCAAGAGAGAGATCTTTCATGGCCTTATCAACATGGCACTAGAAGAGCCAGGATCTAGACTGGAGCAAAAGTACATCTGAAACTGAACAATATTGAATGCTCAACCAAACTCATCTACACAGCTATCTCTGTCATGTATTGCAAATGGATGTCGCAGCTGCCTTTCCACTTCCCTCTGGACCACAGAGTAGCCCGATGCTAGGCCTTCCTAAGCCTGCAACAGCCACCAACTGGGTTTGACTGACTGAGGCCTAATTCAAGGGACATGCCACGGTAGAAATAAGGAGGCCCTGATTTTTCACATGGCCTTCAGTATTTTGGCTGTAATTTGCATTAGTACTTCTGTGTGTCATTAATTAGTTTTTGCCCACAGCCAAAAACAAATTTTCTCAGAAATTGTGTTTGTCCATTTTATTTTTAAACCATTTTACAAACACACTTTAACTGGAGTCCTTCATTTCTCCATAGGGTAGTTATAACATGGGCTCCACCAAAGTGTGTCAGCTGGGAAATTTTGACACTGTTAGCAGAATTCACCACCTTTCATGTCTCTTCCATCCTTGGCCTCTTGGCCAGCCCAGGGACCAGTTGTGAGACTGTTTTTTGTGCTGTGTGGACGTGCCCTCAAGAAGCCTCAATTGAGACTCTTTAATTCATTTAATTTAATATAGGTTCCCCATCAGGTGCTACATAGCAATGACTTTTGGTTCCTACCAATGCCAGCTGGATTAGAAATAATGTATCTCTTTATGAATTTCCTCAGTAGTTTTTCATTCTTTTCCCACCCAAAACCCACTGATTACTATCAGATTCTAGATCAGGACTTTCAACTGCAAATTGCAGTTGTCCAAGCCACTTGCACATACTCTTCTATTTATTAGAAATTCTGTCATGCCAGTTAAAGCTAGAAGCTCTTTTCTCTTATGCTTGTTTCAATCGCATTTCAGTAACTGATTTTAATATTGACAAGTTCCAGAGAGGTAGCTTTGTTAGTCTAGTTCAGCAAAACAAACAGAGTCCACCGGACTCCTTGTTTCACTTTGATACAAATTCATCATCATTAACTGTGATACAGCCATGGCATAAAATTGATGTTACTTAGTAGTTCCAGCTCCATTATTTTTAGTAAATTAAACTACCTTATAACAGTTTTCTCCCAAGGTTCTTTTATCCCATGCAATGTTTGATAAATCACATGAATGCTAACAGCAGCTCTGTATGTGTATTAAGAGGAGACTGGTACTTCTGAAGCCAGAATACAAGAAAATGGAACCTAGTAAAATGGTGAGTAATAAAGAGAACCACGGACAACATCCTCCCTTTGATGTTTCAAAGATAATACTTATTACAGAGAATGTTGCAAACCAGTTATTCAAAACACCCAATATAGTGGGTAAGTGCGTTAGGGTGAAAGTGAATGTTTCCTACAGGATTCTCAGAAAGTCAAATAGTGGTAACCCTTTTTGGTCTGACACAACCACAGGCCTTTTAACCAAGTGCCTGTGGAAATCCTACACCTGTGAGAGTCAGGTCTGAGTCATTAGTGGTTCTGAAGAGCACTAACTCTCAGGTAACTTTTAGTACAAATAACACTACTTCTGTATGACTTAGCCAGGAAATCAAGCTGACTAGAATAGGCAATGTCTCAAACCACATCTTTACACATAACACAGTTAGCTCTAAGCAACAAAATACACCTACCTGTAGTATCACAGAGTAGGTTATGGCACATATAAATGTGTGTTTTTTCCATTGAAAATTGAAAAGTTTTTCAGGGTTTCCATACCTCCATGGGAGCTAGTATGGAAAAAAATAAATTCACTTCCAGGCTTTGAAAATAAACCAGCAAGAAGAAATAAAACTTAAGTTGCTGTAGGTAAGATAATTTGATGCTTTATGTTGGCTCCTGCTCCTATTGAAGTGAACAGGACAATGCCACTGATTTCAATGGGACCTTGCCACAGAACTTTTTATTACCAAGTATGGTACATCACAGGTAACATTACAACTCCTGTCACTACAGCACCTGAGGAATGAATCAAGACTAAACTCAGCTCTCCTTTCAATTGGTTACTGTAGGAGTTTGCACTTGGCCCCTTTGCTGTTCAGGCCTTCAGCCCCACAGACCACAGCCAGACCACACTGTTGTGTTTCGCCAGTGCCCTTCATTTATAGTGGGGGCTATACACATGGTTTCACAGGGGTCTTACAGAACTTCTGTTTGCTCAACAGGAAGCTACATCTACCCCCAACTTCAGCTACTTGCCTCCCTCCTCTTTTCTGCTTCCTGGGAGCTCTTACAGGCCTCACAGGTTCCACAGCTGCTCCTTGTTCCCAGCTGTCAGCCAGTCTCCTCAGCTGGCTCACCTTTCCCTTTAATAAGGGCTTAGTAGCAGGAGCTAGTTCAGCCTGGCTGGTACCTCACCTGCTTACAGTAACCATAGCACGGGGTTCCTCTAGGTTTGCAAAAATGTAAATGAGATCAGAATTCACCCTCTATTTTTCATCCATACAGTTGAACTGATAAAATCAAGTCCCATAAGCTGTGTTTCTTGGCCATTTTGATATTTTGATCAGTACTTTAATTTCGAGGGGCCTCATCATTTTTCCTTTTCAATCAGTAGGTAAAGCAGGCAATTTGGGCCTGGTGCTGTCAAATGTATCCATTAGGCATGTGCCACTGGGTTGGCATTGTTGAACTCTGTGTGGTCATGGTTTCCTACACATAAGCTACCTTAGCAAAAGCCCACCTGCACTCTATGCTGAGGTGAATACATTTTTTAGTAAGTGAGAAAAATATCATTGGATTTCTCATTGTCATTACGGTACAGAGTGGAGTGGGATCTGTGTCTGGAATGGTGCTTTTTCCATGACCAATTTTCAAGTAGTCAAGTATACATTTCCTTTAAATGGGCCCAGAAAATGGGCTTGGATGCCCATTTCCCATTAAAATCCCACCCTGAGTATATGTATGACAAATATATAGAGAGAGGTTTTTACGTGGTCATTAATAACTTCTTATGGAGCTAATTTAGAGTCCAGCAAATGTAATGTGGTATTTTCTAAATATTTTTTCATGAAACTCATTGCTTTAATGCTCGAGAAATAGACTTGCCTGCATGCTCTGGGTTTAACTGATCACCATATTGCGGTTGGGGAGGGATTCCTGCCCCCCCAACCCCCCCGACAGATTGGCAAAGGCCCTGGGTTTTTTGGTTTTTTTTTTTTTTTTTCTTTCCTCTGTACCATGGAGCATGACTCAGTTGCTGGTGGATTCTCTGTACCTTAGAGTCTTTAAACCATGATCTGAGGACTTTACTAACTTAGTCATAGGTTAGAGTTTTATTGGGTGGGTGAGGTTCTGTGGCCTGCATTATTCAAGAGGTCAGACTGGATGATCATATTGGTCCCGTCTGACTTAGAGTCTGTGAATCTAGACTTTTAGGGCAATCTTGTAATATGCAAAATTGTCCATTGACTTAGAGCACCCTATTGAGAATGTGCTAAGTGCTCCTGTAATACAAATAATATATAATAAGGACGCACCCATGAAACAGTTTCCCTGGCTTTGCTTGGAAAAGGCAAATGATTTCCCTAGTCTCCAAGGTCTATGTTCTAAACATTCTTCTGTCGGCCCAACTAATGCAGTTAAAACCATTCATTAATCCTTTCCTGGATGAGGTGCCTCTGAGAACATGCACCTTTAAATATATTGTTACTAGAGTTTATATTTATGAACACTGTTTACAATATAGGATCTGCCCCTAGGGCCAGATGCACATAAGTGCTGTGGTTTGTAAATGCACCGTCCTTTTAGTTTCCTTTACATTTCGTGACGTGTTCTCTTTATGGTACTCAGGTATTTTTACAGGAGGTTCAGGGAGGGGATATTTGTGCTGATGAAAGCTTAGCCTTGTCAACAGGAAACCAAAGTCAGAGAAGTAGCCTCAGATCTCACTTAGAATTTTCCTCTTTCACTCTCATGACCCAGGTAACACATCTGAAAATGCCCAAAGGAAACTAGTATCACTAGGAAATAAAGCCGGTATTTTAAATTTAGCTAGTATCCATTTACGTCACTGTCTGGTATCTGAGCTATGAACAGCCAGTAGTAACTAAATTAAAGACATAAGACCTTAGCCATGAGATTCCTCAGGGGAGCCAGGGAACTGCAAAATGTCCATGGGCTCTGAAAATGCAGTGGGCTCTTAATTGCTCAAATCATCAGCTCTGGCAAAAGTTCTGCAGATCACAACCTCCCTTTGCAGCAGCTCAGAGAAGACCCTGTTTTATCAGCAGTGGGAAGCATCTGACACCTTTAAAGTCTGAATGCTGTACCTCTGCAGCAGTCCCAGCCCAGGAACAATTCCCATAACTCCTGACTTTCTGTCCAGGGCCTAGGAGAGCCCTAATGTTGCTCTTCACTGGTAGCTGGGAGGCGGGTGGCATCGGTGGCATGCAACATCTGAAGAGTCTCTTAGGCAAAGTGGTACTCTGGAGCCTAAATAACTGAAACCGAAGATACTTAAGGACACAGAGGCTGCAGTGTGGCCCTGGAAGAGGGGCAACTACCCATATTCTGCTCTTATGTACCCTGGTGTAAATCTGGGATATCTCCACAGAGGTCAGTGGTGTAAAACTGGACATAATCAGGTCCCAGATCTGCCCCAGAAAAGATGTGAAAGAACTATGTACAGTCTAAGTGTTGGACTCTGTAAGCACAACATCGCTATCCCCTACACAAACATTCCATGTTGCATTCTCTTCCCATTACCCACGTTTCTGTAGCAGAGGTACCATAAGATTACGCTGGAGTTAATGAGACCAGAAGTTGGCCTGTCATCCCAGACCATGGATGTCTGCATTTTCAAAGTACCCTATAAAGGTCCTAGCCAGTGATCCCTGGAGGAGAAATTTGCAAAACAGGTTCTGAGGACCAAACATGGTCAGTCTTCCAGCCATTTTACATCTGCTGGCTAAGCCCAGGGGAGGTCCTCCACAGGTGCTCGCTTTTGATGAACTCAGTGTGGGAAACATTTGTGTCCCTCAGGTACTCTTGAACATCTGACACACAATCAGCAGGCAGTATCTCTGAGAAGGAAGATACATGTGTGCCTGTGCATCTGTTCAGTTTTAAAGAATAATGTCAACTCATGGGCAATTTTTGGCCTACTGGCAAGTTGCAGTCACAGAGCTTATGTATCTGCTGCTTTAATAGGACTCACATGGTTGGCTGGCCCACATATTCTTTCCCAGGGCTGGTCCCTCGTGCCAGTACTCTTGGCTCCCAGCGATGGGAGGTCATCTTGCTGTTAAACTGGCAACTGTTGATCAGGGAGGCAGGTGAGCACATTGGCCATTGATTGCAATGTGATTTGCAGGCCATCTGCCAGTTGGAGTCAGCAGCAACAAGGGCTGGGTTCAGCATCTGGGGGCTCCACCAGCTTGAGTCCCTACCAGTAACCGGGAACAGTTACACACCACCCCTTGGTTGCCTCTAAAAGCAAAACTTCCCCTCTCAAAAGCACAGAGAGTGAGTGTAGAAAAGAGATGTTTCATAAAAGGGGGAAAGTAATGCGGCATTAACTTGGGAAATGCCACATGCAGACTTACACACATGAAACTACCCATCCCAGAGTACACTGGCAGCTTCCATCTGCTTCAGTTTCCTAAATCCAGCAATTGGAGGATCCTTTAATCTGCCTTCGCCTCACTGCACTCCACTTACAGCTGTTGGCCTTAGTGGAGACCCAGGGTTCAGAGGTGTGGCTGCAGAGTTCCCCTCCCACCCTATTAGGGAGGGATGGGAAAAGACAGTCTGTGGCTCATTCCACTGTTTGGTGACTGCCAGTTGCCCTGCCAACCACACTGTGTATCCACAGACTGCTCTGCCAGCCTTTCGTAAGTCCACTGGTCATCCTGCCAGGCATCACTGATGCACACCATCACCTTCTGCTGCCACCTGCTTGTCTACTGAAACCTCTTTTAGTTGGTCCCATGAGCACCCAACGCCATGTGATTGGCAGCGGTCAGTGGTTTTTAGTTGTTTGTGGGAATGCCACTGCTGAAGCTGGTTGGGCAGAAAATGCTGTTCTACACGTGATTTCAGCTCTAGACATCACTTAAAAACATCTCGATGGGGCCTTGCTTAGCTCTATCTTTGAGCTTTGTTTGGGACTCCGGCATTGTCTATGCTAGAAAATGTTTTTAACATAAATTATAGCAATAATTAGAAATTCCAGTGCTTATTCCTGTCCACACAGCATTCGCTGAGTTGCTGAAGCACGCCCACACTTGGTGTTCAACATCCAGTGATTTCGGCCCTATCATTCCATGGATTTCAGGCTGAATTTCATAGCACTTTTCAATGGCCCCCTGTTTCCTGTGCACCCACCATCTCTGTCTGAAAGGATGAATACAGCACTGCTCTCCACTGTTGCTATCCATGTTCTGAACACATCGCAGCATGGAATCCAACGCACCCCTGCTGTGCAGGCCAGCAGAATGAGTGCTGCCCTTTTGGTGGAGAAGCATGTGGTGATCGCTGTGTGGAAGCTGGCAGCAACAGACTGGTCAGTTGCTAATCAGTCTGGAAATTCACCATTGGAGCAGTGTTTTCACAAGTGTGCACAGCCTTAATTGTAATTCTGCTGTGAAGGACTGTGAGTCTTGGAAATGTGCATGAAATAGTGGATTGTTTGGCAGTTATGGGATTCCATAACTGTGATAGAGTGATAGGTGGCATCCATATCCCAATTTTAGCCCCAAACCATCTTGCAGTAGGGTCTGTCAATAGCAGGGGGTACTTTTCTATGGTACTGTAGGTGCTTGTGTATTACCATGGGTGTTTCACTGACAGCACTGCTGGTTGGTCAAGGATGGTGCACAACACACACTTCTTCAGGACCACTCGCCTGTGCAGAAAGCTGCAAGTAAGAACTTTCTTTCCAGACCAAAAGATTGCAATGGGAGATTTTGAAATTCCCATGGTGATTCTGGGAGACTCATCCTACACCATATGGCCGTGGCTCATGAAGCCTTTTATGGACAACCTGGATGGCATCAAGGAGCTTGCCAACAACAGGTTGAGCAGCTGCCAAATGACCATTGAATGTGCATTTGGCAGATTAAAAGCTCATTGGAGATGCCTTTATAGCTGGTTAGACTTAAATGTGGAAAATATTTCCATGGTTATAAGCCATCTGCTGTGTACTACATAATATTTGTGAAACTAAGGATGAGTCCGGAGATGGATTGCCTTGTGGCTGAATGTGAACAACCAGATGACCGGGGGGGCACCGCAAGGAGCCATTCAAATCAGGAAGGCCTTGAAGAACTGTTTTGACAGTGAGCATCATTAAGATGTTTTTGAGATCAACACTGTGCCCTACTATGATTGCTATCCACTTGCACTGTATATCAATATGAGATGCACCCACTGTACACAAAGAACAAATAAAGATTGTTTAGTCTTCACAGAGTATGTCTTTATTAAATAACAATTATTCATAACACACACAAAAAGCTGGGCTGGAGGAGAGAAAGCAATGAGGGACAGTGTGATGTATGTAAGAATAAGTCCAGTTATCATTGTGGGAGCTGTATGAAAGGGAAGAAGAAAGGGGGTCTGAGGTCGGCAGAGAGTTTGGTAGGAATGTGTGGGTGGAGTTTGGGGAGGGCGTGGAAATCAGATCCCTATTGGCTGCAAGGGGAGCGAACATGCCTGAATCCACTCTGCAGCCTTATGAGTGGCAACTCTGTTTGCTCTTCCATGGCTTTTTTTATGTAATTTTGACCTGCTGTTACTCACTCCTGTTTTCCCTCCTCTCCTGCCTATCAGTTTTCTGATTTTTCAGACATGTCCCCCCACCCCCGAGCACTGGGTGAATTCTTGCAACATCTCCACTTTGCTTCTCCATGGTCATTTTCTTATCAGCTGCAGGCACTTAGCAGACATGGAGGGTTTACCCTCAAGATCACATCTGCAGAAGCATATTACTGTAAAACGCACCTCTTTCTCACTGTCCTTCTGCAAATACATAGCTCATCAGCTAACCAGGGCATGGTGAGTTATGCCTAGGAGAGGGAGCACTGAAACTGGGGAAAGGGTTCTGGATGGGAATTAAGTTTCAGCATTTTCCTCAGGCAGGGCATAGAACTGATCTCACTGCTGAGAGTAGGTAGGAACGCTAGAATGCAACTCCTCTATGGGAGCAGCTTCAAACCAGGTCCGTGTGCTGCTCGTGTGTTTGCTGCTTTCATCTTTGCACTAGTGATTGAGTCAGAAAAGTTTCCTACTACAGGGGAAGAAACAAATCATGTCTGCTGAAGAATCTTCAAAGAATTAGCAAGTATCTCCACAAAAGTTTCTTAGAGATCTCTGGAGGATTCCCAAGAAATCTTGGTGTGCATTAACTTTTCTAATCTGTGAAATCTCAGTGTGCTTTAACAAACTTTTCCACTGCACTGTCTAGCTGTGCAAAGGAATCAGAAGCACATGCTGACACAGGTGCTCTTGTGCATTTCTGTCCTTTCAACCAGCTGTATAAGGGGTACCTCATGGAACAGAGCAGCATCAACGCAAAAAAAAAAAAATCACTTACATGAGCTCCTCTGTCCTGCTTCCTGCACACCAGAGCTGTAGGACTGGAGTCTGCTGGTATAGAAGAGATCCTGGCTCCCATGTCAGCTTACAAGCCACTCGCCTGCTCTGCGTTATCTTCCAGCTCAATCTGGTCTATGATTTCTTCATCAGGGTTGAGTACAGTGTCCACTGCCTTCAGGCTCAGGAAGATATCTACAGGTCTCTCAGCAATGGAGGTGGGGTTGCCATCAAGAACAGCTTCTAGCTCGTTATAGAGACAGCAGGTGTTTGGCTTTGCACCCTAGCCTTTTGGTGCCCCACCTCTGCTCCTTGATTTTCACACAGCACTGCAGCATGTCCTATTCACAACCATTCTCCACCATTAGATGAGAAATTTGCCTGTATGTGTTAGAATCATAAAAACTGGAAGGGACAGTGAGAGGTCATCAAGTCCAGTCCCCTGCACTCATAGCAGGACCAAATACCATCTTAAACCATCCCTGACAGGTGCTTGTCTAATCTGCTCTTAAAAACCTCCAATGATGGGGATCCCACAACCTCCCTAGCAACCTATTCCAGTGGTTAATCACCCTGACAGCTGTGAATTTTTTCCTAATGTCCAACCTAAACCTCCTTTGCTGTAATTTAAGCCCATTGCTTCTTGTCCTATCATCGGCGATTAAGGAGAACAATTTTTCTCCCTCCTCCTCATAATTTTTTAGGTACTTGAAAATTGTTACCATGTCCCTGCTCAGTCTCCTCTTTCTCAGACCAAACAAACCCAGCTCTTTCAATCTTCCCTCCTATGTCAGGTGTTCCAGACTGTAAGTTTCATCAGCACGTGACCTACCTGGAGGGCGCCTCGTGGTGGTCTTTCTGGGGAATTGCTCAAGTGGTCCCTCCAGCCGGTGGCTGGTGCTCCACCTCAGCATGCCAAAATCCTGTCCTGACTCCATTTCTTGGGCATTAGCCCTCCAGCTAAGCCCTTGAGTCCACCCCTTCTGGGGTGCTGTCCAGATCACACAGTCCTGGCCATTAATTAAAACAGTCAATGGCCAGCAAGCCCAGTGCCAGCTCTGATACTCCAAGGGAGTGGGAAGGGGCCTGGCCCCACCCTCTTCTCCAGGCCCTGGCCCAAGGACTCTATGTGCCACAACTGCAATATCACCTACCACTTCCCACCAGTCTTTGCTGCCCAGCACTCCCTGGGCTGCTTTCTCTGCATCTCCCAGTCTTGTGCATGCAGACTCTCACTGCTCTGGAGTCCCAGCCACTGTCTACTCCTGGCCCCTTGCCGCCAGACCGTTGCTCCAGTCACTGCTGCCTCTGTCCTCTCCAGGCCCCTCACCTTAGGACTGCTGCTCTGGATTTTCACCCCTTCCAGCTTCAGGATCCCCAGCTGCTGGTCAGCTCATAGTGGCCACACTGTGAGCTCACTGGGGTGTGGCTCCCACAGCCAGCAAGAGCAAGAGCACCTTCTCCCTTGGTCTTCCCAGGCCCACTTTCTGAGCTGCCCCTGCAGCTAGCTCCCGCTTATCCTGGGCTCCTGGCCCCTCATTGGCCCAGAAGCCCTCCTTCCTGATTGACGGCTCCTTCCAGGCCTTGTTTTAACCCCTAATAGGCCTGAACAGGGGGAAACAACCCCACTACACAGACCTTTACTTATTCTTTTTGCTCTTCTCTGCAGTTTCTCCAGTTTGTCCACATTTTTTCTGAAATGAGGCACCCAGAACTGGACACAATACTCCAGCTGAGGCCTAATCAGGGTGGAGTAGAACAGAATTATTTGTTATGTCTTCCTTACAGTACTCCTGTTAATACATCCCAGAATGGTGTTTTCTTTTTTTTTTTTAAACATAAATAAATCTGTCAGGCTATGTCCACATGTACATCGTTATTTCAAAATGAGTTATTTCAAAATAAAGTCCTTATTTCGAAATAAGTTAATTCGAATTAAGAAAATGTTAATTTGAATAAAGGGAAAAGCTCAAAGCGAAATAGCATGTCCAAACACAGGACTTGCTATTTTGCTTTAGGAGAGGGGCACCATGGGAAGTGTGGCAACATGGCCCCCTCCCTGGGCCATGCCCCCACCCAATATAGGCCAAAAGGAAGGCACCCCGGGAGGAGAAGGGCAAAAGTGTTATTTCAAAATAATGGTTATTTCAAAATAACACATCCAAATGGTGTTATTTCAGAATAACCATTTTGAAATAACAGCCACTTCAATTTAAAGATGGTTTAAGCTGTTTCGAAATGATAGCTCTTATTTCGAAATGACGGAGCCCGTCATTTTGAAATAAGAATACGTCATGTAGACCTAATTTCTTTTATTTCAAAATAACCAGTGTTATTTCAAAATAAAAGAGACGTGTGGACATACCCTTAGTCTTTAAGTGCCACCAGACTCCTTGCTTTTTTATTCCAAAGGGGTAGCCATGTTAGTCTAGTCCAGCAAAACAAACAAGGAGTCTGGTGGCACTTTTAAAAAAAGACTAACAAATTTATTTATTCTTCAAGCATCTGATGAAGTGGGATTTTCTCCCACAAAAGCTCATGCAATAAATAAATTTGTTAGTCTTTAAAAGTGCCACCAGACCTCTTGTTTGTATTAGTGTTACACTGTTGACTCATAGTTAGCTCATGATCCACTTTGACACCCAGGTCCCTTTCCACAGTACTTCTTCCAAGGCAGTCATTGCCCATTTTGTATGTGTGCAATGGATTGTTCTTTCCTAAGTGAAGTACTTTGTACTTGTCTTTCTCAAATTTCATTCTGTTTACCTCAGACCATTTCACCAGTTTGTGCAAATCATTTTGAATTGTGATCCTCTTCTCCAAAGCACTTGCGACCCATCCCAGCTTGGTGTCATTGACAGACTTTACAAGTGTACTTTCTATGCCATCATTGATGAAAATATTGAACCCAACCAGACCCAGAACCACCCCCTGTGGTACCCTGCTTGTTACACCCTTCCCCATCATGACTGGGAACCATTGATAAATATTCTCAGTGAGTGGTTACTCAACCAGTTTTTCACCCATCTTATAGTAGCTCCATCCAGGCTGTACTTCCCTAGTTTGTTAATGAGAAGGTGATGCAAGACTGTATCAAAAGCCTCACTAAAATCTAGATACACCACATCTACCGCTTCCCCTCTATCCACAAGGCTTGTTACCCCATCATAGAAAGCTATCAGGTTGGTTTGACATGATGTGTTCTTGATAAATCCATACTGATTATCACTTAGTATCTGATTCTCTTTTAGATGTTTGCTAATTTATTTCTTAATTATTTCTCCATTAGTTTTTTCTGGTACAGCAGTTAAACTGACTGGGCCATAATTCCCTGGGTTGTCCTTAGTTCCCTTTTTATAGATGGGAACAATATTTGCTCTTTTCCAGTCCTCTGGGACCTATCCAGTCTTCCATGATTTTTCAAATAAAATAGCCAATGGCTCATGTATCTTCTGAGTTAGCTCCTTCAGTATTCTGGGGTGCATATCATCAGGCCCTGGTGACCTGAAGACATCTAACTAGTCTAAGTAATTTTTAACTTGTTGTTTCCCTATTTTAGCTTCTGATCCTATCTCATTTTTACTGCCCTCCCCTACATCAGGCATCCAATCACCACCAACCTTCTCGATGAAGACTGAAACAATAATTTAGTTCCTCTGCCATTTCCACATTTCCTGTCATTGTTTTTTCTCTCTTTATTAAAAAATTGTCCTACACTGTCCCTGGCTTTGGTCTATTGAAGTTCCTTTGGCTGTAACAAAGCTGGGACTGCACAACTTCATTTCCCAAAATGCCAATCAAATTCAGAAGCTCCTGGGTGCTTCAAGCAGAAGAATGTTTGGTGAGTGGATTTCAAAAGGGATAGCCGTGTTAGTCTAGTCCAGTAAAAAAACAACAAGTAGTTGTGTGGCACTTTAAGACTAACAGATTTATTTTTTTGCATGAGCTTTCGTGGGAGAAGATCCCACTTCCTCAGATGCTTCGAAGATAGTCAGCTGAGAAGATGCAATGTGAGTTCGCCATGCCAACCAAGCAGGAAGTGCAACTTCAAAAATTCCCAGAACTTTAAATGGGGACGGGCACATGGCTGCAGGGCTGTGCATTTCAAACTGATGGCCAGAGCAGTCAGGATTGGCATTGGTCCACTTCCTGGAGACCATTTACTGAAACAGAACCAAGCATGGTGTCTGCACTGAAGCTTTATTGCAAAAAGTTTGGCACGAAAAGCTGTATGCCTCTTGTCAAAGTGATTTTATTTTGTCACAGAGTCAGAGGAGTTGGTTGATGGAGGCAAGGACTGCAGTGTCTACACCACCACTGCTTTGACACAAAAAGCTGACTTTGATCCACAAAACTCTCCCGCATAGCCCACATCTTAGGCAGAGCTACTCCTCCCCGCAGGGACACCTGTCCCCATGTCCTCTCCATTTCACAGGAGTCTACATCTGAGCCCTTGCTTACTAAGTCCTGTTCAAATGAGGGTAATCTCTCCTTCAGGACAGGCTGAGCATAGTTCTGTTGCCCTTTATTCATGCAATAAGGAGAATGACATTTCATTACCCCAAAAGTGATTTGTAACCCAACACCCCAAAGGAATCATTTGGGAAAAGCAGTCCTGTGATGCTGAGCAGGACCACAGTAGGGTAGGTGTCCTCCTACAAATGCAGTCTCACAAAGCGTTTCCCCAGACCCCCTCCCGTTAGCTTGGCAAGGGAGAGCTCATTCAGACTCTGCTTACGCATTGACTTTGGGAGACATTGTTTATAATGGTGTGACATATATTAGTGAAGCATTGCTAAGGGTTGGGGGGGGGTGTTCTTCCCCTTTCACTTACTAGCTGTGCAAAAAAAAACCATTCAGGTTTCACAAATGTCTCGAAACACAAATTTACTTTCCTCACGCTAAATGGGACAGATTGGTGTCGTGTTTCTAATTGGATCAACCCTTACCCAGCAAGCTTTTCCGCGTCATGGCTTCATGAGTCAGGGTTTTCTGTCTGAAAAAGATCACGTCAAGGGTCCCAGGCAAAAATTCCTCAGACCTGAGCAACGGAAGCCTTGATTACAGACTCAAGGGAGAATGTTTCAGTGGGTGCCAGTGTGTGGCATGTGGAGCCCTTGCAAAGATATTTCTGCCCTTGGCAATCTGCCACCATGGACAAAGGAAACAATGGTCAATGAGACAGCCTCATGACTCAATTGCTTGCTAATTGCTTCTGAAGCAGTGTGTGAAATTCCATAAACCTGCAATATCTCTAGACGGAAATCTAAAGAGTGGGTTTGCTGCTGATACACTGACGACTTTGAAGTCACTGTCTGTAAACTACTGCTCATTTTCATTCAGCACTAAGGAAACTCCAATGGACTTATGTATGTGGTCATGGCTGTTATTATTGGCAGAAAGCCTCAGGTTCTGCAAGGATATTTAGAGCAGCACACAGACAGCCCATTGCTGACTGATTCAGATTCGTTATATCAGCAGTCTTTATTTTGTCATACTTTGATGCTTCATGCTTTTTGGTGGCAGGAAGTTTGGTTTCTGTATGAATTTGGCATTATGTCTTTGATATTTTTTTCTCCTGTCCCATAATCATTATAATCTCTAACACTTATCTTTTCATTTAGAGGTTTCAAAGTATTTTGCAAAGGAAGGCAAATGCCAATTGCCTTTTATAAATAGAGAAACTGAGGCACTAAGCCAAGCAGGGACTTGCCTGAGGTCACACTGCCATCAGTGACAAACCAAGAAACTTGTGTAGCGTTTGCAATAGCTAAACTAACCTTTGGAACATGCAGAGGATAGCAGATGCCTCACCTGTCTCTCTTAGCCCAGACCTGAGCACCTTTTGTAACATACATAACAGCTGTAGCCCCAATTAAGCTGGGGTTTGAGCTAGCATAATGAAGGAACAGGGAACAGCTGGTAAGCTGTTTGGGGGGGAGATAAATGGGCCAGTACCAGCACTCAGGGGGAGACTTGGCTGAGCAGGGCAGAGAAGTGTGGGAGGTGAGCTGTCTCCTGGCCACAAGCAAGCTCAGACCCTGAGGCCGGAAGTGGGACTATGTTGTATCTGCCCTGCAAGTAAAGGAGTATGGGTATTGGCAACAGACCATGGTAGGGTGAGTCCTTTGGACTGAGGTGGAGAGCCCTATGGATGGAAAGAGAGGACCTGGCCTACCTACTACAACCCTTTTTAGAATTTAATCTGCAATACCAGGAGCACTCAGTGAACAGTATTCTGTGATAAGGACCTAAATGTGGTGTAGACTATCCCATTTGCCTATGAGGTGCTTGCACCTTTCCATGATGCTTCTGGTGCTAGAGTACTGGAATAGGTGGTCCTCAGGTCTGACCCATCTCTTCTGACAAACATTTATGCATCGGCTACTCTCACTGCAGATGAGAATTTTTCTGGCACTTGGTACTTCTGCAGTCCTCAGAGAAATGGTATAATTTTCCTTTGTTTCCTAAGAATGGAGCTTAGAGAGCTGATCTGAATAAATCCTCCAGTACATGCCACCTTCCATAGAAAAGAAGTACTCCTAGGCTGCCATCTCTCTGCCTTGCTGCAGCAGTAAAGCAACTTATCTCATGGACAGATGCCATGAGAGGCTGGAGTGTGGGTGAGAACTGCTGGGGAGAGCTGAAAAAGGCTGCTGCTTGACCCATAAAAATGGCACGAGGAACAAGTGAACATGTGTGTCAAAAAAACTGTATGGTGTGAAGAGCTTTGCATGCAAAATATGTTGGGAAAGGACTTGAGCAGGTATATGGAAGAAGCAGGAAGGCATCTTTGCTTAGAAACCAGGCCTGGGGGAAAGATTTTGTAAATGTGGCCTGTCATTCACTTCCTACAAGGTGGTCTAAGCCAAAGGCTCTGCTAAGAAGCCTCTGCTGGCTTTTCTGGGGTGGGGCCAGGCTGAGACCAGTGGGACGGTCCCTCTTGTCTCCCCTGCCCAAAGCAGTATGTGGTGCAGACCAACCTGCATAAAGTCATTGTCTCTGTGACTGGCCATCATGGGCTGCTGGGATCAGCTTCCAGGCCAGGTACAGGCAGATGCTTCAGCCCATTGAGAAGCCTCATGCCCACCCCTACTCTTGATGCTGTGTCTTGTGGCTTCAGCCCACTGAGGAGCCTCATTTCTGAGCCTACGCTTGATGCTGCATCTTGTAGTGCCTGTTCCTCTGGCAGAGGCTGGTGCGCCAGCCTCATCTAGTGCTCCTCAGAGAAGATCTTGGTTAATTAGTGATTGGAGGCATCTGATTCCCCTACGGACTGAATGCTGCACCTGTGCCCCATATCTCCCAGCATTCGGCCCCAGACTGGGGAGGGGCAAACAATGCTCCCTATGATCACAGGGTGCCTCAGGTTCTCTTTCTCTTGTCATTGTCTGTAGTGGGTTCTCCCCAGGGCAGCCCCTGTTTAATGGAAGGGCACTTCTTCAGTGGCAGTCAGGGTGCTGCTCTGTGAGGGCCTAGTCAGGACCTGGTTTGTGCTAGGGTGAGAGTTGGGGCGGGGAGGTACCCTTGCCAATGAGCCTGAGGCACAGCATCTATCTGCAGGGAGGACACATCAACCCTAAAATAAATGCATCTAGTAAATAGGCATCTACATGGTAAAGAGGCCTTTCCTTGGCCCTCAGAGATATAGGAAGCTGCGAGCTGGACCTCCCCGAAGCCTTTAAACTACTGGCCTTGTCTTTCAGAGAAGTTGGTTTGGCTTATATGGTGCAGGTGAGCCATCAGCTCTCTGGAGAAGTTCTTTTTAAACCAGGCTTCAAATGGGCAGAAAGACAGGGTTGTTCCTTGGGATGGACAACTATGAGGGACATGGTTCACCTTCTTCCTTGTCTAGCTGGAAAACATCTACACCCCTGGCAGTCACATGCCTAACTGCAGTGTATGTAGACCGTGAAATATTGGCACAGATTATACTGTATTTACCTCTGGCTAGTCATAAGACTGTTTTTGTGCTGTGCAAGTGCATGCGATGTGTCTCAGTGATGTGAAGAAGGGGTGGTGGAGCAAGTCTTCCTCTTCCTCACACTTTCAGCAGCCAGTGGAGGCTTAGGGAGAGTTGAGATATGTCAACACACAGGAAACTGGGTGAACTGGGCAAAGGATGCTACTAAGATGGCTTGTAAATCTTCTGTTAGAAAACTCGGTTTTTGACTAAATATTTTTTATGAATGCAGGCATGCCTGCAGCAGAAGTTTTTAGAAGAACTGAAGCCTGAAAATCAAAATATTTAGATTGTCACTAGATATCCTCAGGGCAGTTATCACATGATCCTCATTCTCCTCTGTGGGCTGGGCTTCCAGTTCAGACTACGTCTCCCATAGTGTAGCATAGCCACATGACTGCCATGATGTACTGCCTCCCCTCACCAACAGGGGAGACTGTAGTGCATCATGGGAGATGCAGTCTCTCTAAGGAGTCTGGACCATAGAGAAGAATGGGGAGATGAAACACCTGAACTTCAGCTCCCATGAGGCATCAGGATGACTGTTCAGAATCTTAATATACTGG
Organism: Podocnemis expansa; assembly: GCA_007922195.1. Lineage (NCBI taxonomy): Eukaryota > Metazoa > Chordata > Testudines > Podocnemididae > Podocnemis > Podocnemis expansa. The sequence goes on along the minus strand of ML682206.1, from coordinate 4,753,324 downwards.
TTTTGGATTTTTCACCAAGAGCTTCAAGTTTTCTATGGAAATTTATTTTTCCAACCACCAGGTTGAGCTCCTCCCTCTTTCTAGCATTAACAACGAGAGTGGGGGCATCAACCTTATCTGACATAAGAGGCTGATGCGAAAGATGGAGCCTTGTAACAGAATCCAGGGACAGTGCACTCACAAGAATCCCAGCAACTGAGGGTGGGCGTCTCCTTAGGTTTCCACCTCCATCTTCTCTATCAACCTCTGACTGGCAGGTTAATCCTTTGGCTAGGTCTGTAAGTATCTGGTAGCTTTTTCCCAAGCTGTGAGCAGCAAAATAGATCTAAAATTCAGGTTCAGTTGGAGCAGGATGTAAGTTTTGTGGCTGACTTTAATGGGACCAGAATTTAGACTGTGAAGGGCCTCGACTGGCCTATTTACAAAGAAAGAATAAAGATGAAAAAAGCTCCTTGACTGCAAAAAGGGCCTGCCAGCTATTTTGCCTGTACCTAGACCCAGCCTCAGGGAACACACCTCAGCTTCAGTCAAAGGGCTTTGCAAAAGACACCTCCTTGTGGGGATGGTTTGAGGCCTGGCCAGTGCGCGGCTGCTAGCCAAAAGGCTATTTTAAAGATGAGGAAGTTTTGAGAACTGCTGAGGAAGAGCAAATTCTGAAGAGGAAGAATACTGGGTTCCACAGGAAACTTTCCTGGCTGAGGCCTGTTGGTAAATAAAGAGAAGAACATAGGGACTGCCAAGTGGGTTAGATTTAAGGTTCATCTAATCTGTTATTCTGACCCTGAGTGGCTTGTACCAAATATGCTAGCAGAGCTGCACGTAGCACATGTGGGATCATCTGCCCCCACACTGGATTCGACCCTGATTTACAATAGCTGAGATCAGAATGGTGACACGCTGATACAAGCCCATATTTGCACCCCTTCTGTTCCACTGAAATCCCTCTAGGCTAGTATGTAGGCACTTCAGCCCAGAGGAAGCAGCCAGTAGCATGCAGAGAAGCTGCACACTCTGCCTCCAGGCTCAGTGACCACATTTCTATCCCCTTCTTCTCCTAGGGACAGAAGAGTTCAGCTCTAAATCCACCCCCAGGAGTGAGTTTGTGGCACAGAGGGTGGGTGAGGTGAGGAAGCTTTAGGCAAATTGCTAATAGGCTTGGAGTGCATCAGGGATAAAATGTGCTCCCCTCTCATTCTCCCTGCTTTGCCTTCAAACAAGGGACTATTCTAAGCCCCAGGCTGGTCAGCAAGGAGCTGCTGGTGATGGAGCCAGATTCCTCGGGATGTTGGTAGGACATCTCTGCCCAGAGGTGTGAGCCCCAGTTAGTCAGTTCACTGTTACAGAGTTCTTTTTTTCTGCATAGATGTGCCCAATGAGATCTGTAGCCCTCCTCAGTTTCACACTGCATGGGTTGCAACCTGTTTCTTTGCCAAGCTTTCCCTTAAGATGCCCCCATTCTGAGATTCAAATCCAGAAGCCTGCCTTGTGCCGGTAGAGAAGAGAGGGAACTGCCTGGTTTTAACTGCAGCTTCTCAGTGAGGAGGACTGCAGCCTCAAAATAGGAAACATCTCCTTTAATGCCAGCTGCTTGAGCATAAATGCTCTTCCAGGGGCCAGAAAAACTGTGATGATCAGGCCATCACTGAGGCACAGATGTGGGAGAAAGCAGCATGAGGTCCTCAATCAATCAAATCATAGGGGCTAGAAGGGACCTCCTGAGATCATCAAGTCCCACCCCCTGAGAATTGAACCTAGGCCCTTCTGCATGTTAAGCAGAGGTGTTAGCTACTACACTATTTGCAAGGTGCATGGTAAGATCTAGTGTAAATAAGTGTGTGGGGGATTGATAGAGTATGGATGTTAGATTAGATTAGATTTGATTTGATTTGGGCTGTGCTTTGAAACAAAATATTGACATTTCCAATGAAGCATCCTGTGTACATTTGCCTGCCCAGCTGCCTTCCTCTTTGGTTGTGGTTATGAACAGACATTTCCAGTCCCTGGCCAAAAGAAATATTAGCATCTCGGTGCAAAGGCAGGTATTGCTCATTAGAACCCTTTGTTGGCATAGTGGAAGTTTATCGATTCCTTTCCTCTAGTCTCAGCTCACGTGGATCCCCAGGTGCAATAGAGGCATGATATGGAGGGTGGAGAGCCTCAGTTTCCTGACATAGGTCAGGACATGTGACAGACAGTGTCTATAGATGCTCCTGATTGCTGCTGTGACTGGTGACTTGGCCATCGAGTTTGGAGTTTTTTTTTTAAAAAAAAAGACCCAAAGCCATTAGAAATTACCACACATTTGCAGGTTTGGAGTTGAACCAAAACCTGACTCTTGCTAGCCTGAGTCTCTGCCAGGGCCCGCCAAAACTTGTGCCCAGTTCTTCCTAACACTCTGCTAGTACCTGGCCCGACCTTGCTATGGGCCTTGACGCCTTCCTGTTGTGATGCATACACAAGAACTAATCACCTTTTCCTTGTGTCTGCTCTCCAACAGGTATGCACATTGCCTTACCTGAAATTGCTTTGGGAAGGGGAGTTTTCCCAGGCGCATGTAAAGCCAGTTGTTGCCTTTGGTTGTTCCTGTGACATTTATTGCTATCACTATAGTGTTTAATTTAATTTGTTTTGAAGAAACTAACAATGCAATTGAAAAGCCCTGAAGGGAAGTGTTTTCTGTGTGCTAGAGATCAGGGCTGTGGTTACCATCTGTCTGGAGGTTGCACACTGAGCGCGGGAGTCGAGCCGCATCTGCCAAACATCTCATCTTGCTTTTGATTTCCGAGAGGCCTGATCAAAATGTGGGTGTGCAGGGACACCTGCACACACCAGATGCACACAGAAACATGCATGCTAGACACATGTTCAACAGACATGTAATTGTACAGAGACCCACACGGGGGTGCACACACAGTCACACATGCACTGACATGTACACACCTCTGCATGTACGCACACACACAGACGCCAAGAAACAGACACATAAGCACACAAGTCTGTGCCCACACACAAACAAGCACAGAGAGCATGAATGATTATTCTTCCTGGCCCACTGGTAGAAATGTCATCTTTGCCGCAGTGTCTCAATGATAATTTGGAATGGGGACTTGGGGGGGAAGTGGGCTAGTCCTTAGTGGACCTTGGACTTTTCTCCTTTCTAACACCCTGTGAGGGGGAGCATCCCCCCCAACTCTCCCTGGAGACTTCCACTCTCATGGGATGGTTCGCAAGGAGCACAGCTGGTCAAAGTTTAGTTTAGTATCTGAAACTTTTGTTGACAAAAAAAGTTCTTTTTAAGAAAATTAATCTTGTTCAAATATTCTGCAATTCTGATCTCCAAAAAATATCTCACTTGGAGAATACAGGATTTTTCTACCGTTCTTTCCCTGCCCCTTTTCCCCTCTTTTTTTCCCCCTCCCCCTTTGCCACTAGCAAAAGGCAAAAAAGTGAGGGGGGGAGAAAGCCAGAGAAACAGGAAGGAATGAGAAAAACAGGGCTTCCAATTTTTATTGGAAAAAATGGAACATTTTAGAATTGGTTGTGAAAAATGGCCCAAAACTGCATATTTCCCAAAATTATTCATCAAAGAGCCGCCTTGGGTTGTGTCCAGCATGCCTTGGAGTGAAAAGCTCTGTAATTTTGCCAACTGTGAAATGAGGCATAGATTTTCCCCACAGCCATGGGATGCTGTGGATCCTTGTTGCTAGAGAGCCCCAGTGGGCCAGCACAAGCCTGTTGCGTTACAGGAGCTGTAATGTTTAAGAGCAGGGTGAAATCCTGATCACAGTGAAGTCACTGGACCCCCTCCCATTGACTTCACTGAGCAGCAGAAAGATCACCCGTGTAAGGCCTCTGTTATCTGTTCTGGGCTGTGAGTCTGGCTGCCTGTTCCCTAATACGTGTCCTATAGTCTCATTCTCTCCCAGCCCTCTATCCCACGTGACCAGCTTGGTCCTCTGTGAAGGTAGATGTCATGGTTCTTCAGGACAGTTTTGTAGGGCCAGATCCCAACCCTTCCTCTGTGGCTGCTTTGCACCATTCTGGTGAGGCCGTGTGTCTAGATGACTAACCCAGAAATCTGCAGCTGTCAACAAGTCACCCATAACGTCTTGTGTCTCTGCTCATCTTCAGTGCAGGGGTAAGGCCAGGGTATACCTTATCTCTGGTGATCCCCAGCTGCCAGAGTAAATTAGAATAGCTCTTGGGCTGCTCTAATTTACACCAGGGACTAATCTAGTTTCCAGAGGGCCCCAATGTGTCATTGTGTGCTGAGCACTGGGGTTGACAGAATGAACATGCAAGGAAAACAGTCTAAATCTTCTCACATTGTAAACTGGCTGGCTGGCTACAAAGCAGGGTGACGTAATGCAGCCTGATGCCGAGGGAGTTCTGCGCGTTCTCTGTAAGAAGGTGGGGTGGCCTGCAGTGACAGCACTAATTGGCTCCTTTGGGAAGGAAACACTGGTCCAAATTCACCTTGGGTGTAACTCTGAAGTCAAGAGATGGGTGGCATTGGCCCAATCCCTGCTTCATCTCTGCTCCCAACATGGCTTTATCTTGCTCCCAGATGGTCACATATTGTACTCATTGGTCACATGCTGAGCTGTGGAAACACCAGCCCTGGAACTGGGAAGAAGAAAACATCTGGGCCAAATTTAACTGTCAGAAAAAATCTTTGGGAAAAGAAACTTCGCCTGTTATGAAAATAACTGCATATAGTCAGGAATTATGGGCCTGATCTTCGGTGTGGTCCGCTCTGGAGAAACAAGTCCCTTTAAAGCCCCTGGAACCAGTGCTGGCCCTCAGACGAAACAGTATTCCAGTCCAGAAGCATCTTTGACATCACCCGCTCCAATTGTTAAACTTCTAATTACCTTTTTTTTTTTTTATTGCACTAGTAGCCTGTTCCATGGCTTTGATGTACAAGTCACACGCATGACTTTATCCTGCCATATGAGATGATACATTGGCACGCTAGGAGCTGTAAATCTGTGTTTATTCATTCCATATACATGCAAATGTATGAAAGGGTTTCCTTTAAGCTTATTGAAACTTCTTAGTTTTAAGAATAACTGAAAGGTACTAGGAGGTTAGTGAAAAGTAAATCCACATGTGGAATCCCTGAAGCACTTTACATCAGGCATTCTCTTGTCCTGTTTGTTAGCAAACAAAAACAGTCACCTGGACCCAAGCGGTCACCTGGGTCGCCTGCTCCTAAATCCAGCCCTGCCTGGAACATCTTGATTCCCAACAAATATATCCCCAAAGGCGTAATAGCTAGCAGCGCAGGTCGCCTTTCAGCAGGTTTAATAGCTGGTTAAAGCTGAACTGTTGCTGTGTGAACTACTTTAGGACTAGTGTAGATGCAGAAAAGCTGATATGGCTCAATTAGTCCTCTCAAGGCATACCAGTGGCTTTGTGAAATCTCCCAAAATGCACTGCTTCTGGGAGATTGATTGGCAAACTCGGGGAACGGGTACCCAGACTGCATATGTGGCCAGGGTCAAAAGTGAAACTGATTCTACATGACTTGTGAGAATACACTTGATACAACTGGCTCAACTACAAACATTTCTATTGGTTCATGCAAACAAGGCCTTGGGCTTGGTCTGCAATGAACCAGTAACGTGGAATGGGAAATCCCCTAGGTAAGGAGTTGACAGGTTGTGAGGAACAAACCTGGACCATGCCTTACGGATGAAAGCCAGTCTTCCTAGGGAGCGAGTTTGCACTCAAGCTTAAGAGTCCCAAAGGAAGATGGGAGGCCAGCTGTGGTTCCTCCATCTACCCTTGCTGGGCACTTGGCTGTGGCTGTGTTGTGTATCAGTATCAGTGATCATAGCCGAATCAGATGGAAACTTTGCAGAAAAGAAAAGATATGAAAAATGCCAACAGGAGATTAGGTTGTGGTCACGACTGTTTTCTTTCATCATCCCCCTTGTAGCAAGGAAGAGCCCTTCACCTCCACTTTCTTTCTCTTGAACCCTTCACCTTCCCAGCTCATCTTCCAGCTGGGTTCTTTGCCAGGACTGGACAGTGACACAAAGAGCTTGCCTACAGCCTACACTGTGGTGTGGGTTTATCCCCAGCAATGACTTTAAAACCAACCTTTTGGAACCAATGCACAGGACTGCTGGACACTCTTATTTCCCTCTAAACTGGACTTATTGCAGTGTAACCTGTGTCCACTGGAAAGATGTTGAAGCTGTTAACTGAAATAAATTGCTTGTAATGGGGCAGTCGGGCCCCACGCTGGCAAGGAGAGGATTAATGAAAATCCATGGCCCCACCCTGCCAGTCAGACACTTGGCCTGGATTAGAGGTCATCAGGAAGAACAGAGCTCTGCTTCTCTGAAGTGACAGAAGCCTTTTTGCAGCGTACTTTGCTGGTGGACGCCAGACCCTTGTGTCCACTAACAGCATTAGTTGCCTAAAGCCATACGAGAAGAGGGAGGTCCCTTGGGTGGCCCTTGTGTGAGGGGGCTTTCCCTGATTTCTTTGCACATTAATACTCCACAAGGGGTAGGACTGGAGGGCTCATGCAGAGCAGCTCTGGGCTCTGCAAGACACGGCCACTTCCCCAGGAGACCTGTGGCTAGGGCAGTCATGCCAGGATGGGTCACCAGGGGGTGCTGCAGGAGCAAACCTGACTACTGCCCTTAAAACAGAATAGGCTTACCACACCCCCACAAAAGGCTGCACTATTTTAAGTAAACCGGGGAGAATTTGACAGTGGTGGAGTAAGCCTGAGCAAGCAAAAGTTGCCTGAAGTCCATAGTCTCACTTCCCTCCTTTTCTCTTATCTCGTTCTGGCCTCTTCTCTGACCTTTCACACCATCCTTGCACCTGCTGCTCTTGGCATTGGCTTTCAGCCATATTGCCTGACCTTCCTCCTCTTCTGAAATGCCTTTATCTCCCATCTTTCTTTGTCTCTTTGTGCTTGATACAGAACAACTGGAAAGTCGGTTTCGGTCAGTTGGTCTTGTTTCATCAGAATATCAGTTCAGGTCTGGCCTTTTCCTGCTGTCTTCTGACAGATTCTGTGGACAGCTGGAAAATCAGGAGGGATTGTGGACCCACAGTCACCGATGCAGATCAGCTTGGTTCACTGGAAGGGGAAAGGGTTGATTCCATGGGATTTAGGTACCTTTGAGGACCTGGACCTGGGAATCGCACTGTTTGCAGTTTATTTTGCTTTTTGTTAACACCTTTTAACTCGAACACCTGGAAAAGAGCTGGGAGAAAGCTCAAGGAAAGATTCAGTATCTTTGCCCAGATAAAGTACCCACTTGGAGACCTCCAGCAGAAACCAGGGAACATTAGACTAAAAATTCCAGAGATTTTTTTAAGGTAGAAACCAAGCAGAAAACCATTAAATCCAATTCAGGCTTTTTTTCACCATGATATGGAAACAAAATAAGGTAAAACACCATTATTTTCAACTTTGCAAGTCACGTTTAAGACCTTACAAAGTCTTAGGCATGATTAACTTTAGCTAGTGTGTGCAGTTCTGATTTTGCATTTGTTTCATTTTGTTACACCAAAAAGGGCACCCAGGAGAGCACCCCCTCATAAAAAGAAGTGACTAGCAGGATCTTATTCAGGGGGACAAGGCACTATGCCACATTTATTGTAAACAAGTAAGAATAGCAAAAGGCAGTCACACACACACAAAAGAAGTTCTGCAACCTTGTATGATATAATTACCAGTCCTTTCATGTGCTGCTTGAGCCAACCTAGTGGCCAACTAGGCTGGGCACAAGGAGGGAGCCAGGCCTCTGTCAGTCGCGATCCGATGCTCCAAGATGACAGTTGCAGAATGAGACCCCAAAGTTTTCATGTTCTCACCCATCTCTTATGCTTGCTGGCCCTCAGGTAAATCTATGGGATTTGCAGTGTCATGTTGCCTCAGGGTTCCTGTGAAATCACTGGTCACCAGTCACTTACAGACCTCATTGTATTTTGCTCTTTTCTTTCTGGGGTGGCTCCTTCTGTTTGCTTTAATCAGATTGTTCAGCCAGTTAGATGGTACTTGTGCTTCATCAGGACAGCTGGCAGTTGGGGCTGGCCTCTTCACACCCCCCCCCTTTCATTCACACACCTTGTTCACACATTTCAAAAGAACATACACGGCATATGCCTAAACCAGATTTCATCAAGTATCCAAAATGGAGTACATTGTTTAAGCAGGAGTTCCAAACTGACAATATGGAGTCTTATTAGATATTGGTTATAATGTCTTTTACACAGGGTTACAAATTTATTTTACTTTTGACGCTGAAGGACAGATACACAGCATTAACTATCATATACTTTAAAGATAAATGTAATGCATTATCTATCTGTCTCCCTGCATTATCTGTCTATGCGCCACAATTTAACTCTGTGGTACATTTTTGGCAACAGTTTTTGAGCAAGATTTTATGCTATAGTTGCATGAGGTTTCAGTGTAGCATAGTGACTAGACAAAAAGGAGTCGTGAGGCACTTCTAAAGACCAACAAATTTATTTATTGCTTGAGTTTTGTGGGCACAAACCCACTTCATCAGGTGCATAAAATGGAGAATGTGGCATGTTAGCTGTATTTATACTTACAGAGAAGAGATTTTTTTTCAAATGGCTCCAGAGGGATGGCCTGCTAGCCTATCTCAGCAAAGTAGGCCGCACTCGGTATGCCTCTATTGTCTGAATTAGACAAACACGGAAACAGTAGTTAGAATGGACTGGGACTCAATGGACCTTTAATTATGATTTCCGCTCAGCTGGTGTTCTGCTGGGTGACCTTGGGCCAGTCACTTTGCTTCTCTGTACCTCAGTTTTTCCATCTGTAAAATGGGGTTAATTAAACTGCTCTCCTTTGAAGTGCTCTGATTTCTACCAGTGAAAGTATAAGATATTGTTAATGAGGGGAATTGAGGCAACTGCTGTGTTTTGGGGTGATCATTCTGGATCTTTTCTGCTCGAGGACCTGCTCTTCAAATGCAACATATCTAAGAGTCTCTGCATAACAGGTTCCTGCCCCATCAGAGACAAAAAGGCAAGAGGCAGTAGCTGAAGTTTCCACATTTTCTGGTTTCAGCCAAGGCCAAGATAACAGCATGCTGTGATCAGATACCCTATCTGATCGTGGTGCTGCTGTTGATGACAAAGCAAGATGATATTGCTGACTCAGGACATAAGACAAGGCAGAATGTTCTGGTCTCAGAGTTGGCCCCGTGTGCCCCCTAACACACACTCACACACTTTGTTTTCTTTTAAGGTGGAGTGAATGTTAGTGATGGTACAAGATAGTTGAGAGACCTTCTAGGGGATCAAAGCAGTGGTGTTAAGTGGGGGTGCTGGGGAGGGTGATTGCCCTTCCCCAGGTTTTTACAGTTGCTCAGAGGTCTGCAGGCCACAGACCAAGGGGGCCTGGGACCCAAACAATTTCCAAAACCTGGTGCATAGGGTTGCAGCAACACTCAAATTTGGCCGGCTACTCCTGTGCCTGGAGGCAGGGGTGGTTGGGTGGAATGGTGCTATGACCAAGCAGAGAGGCTGTTCCTGCGTGGAGGAGTCTCCTAAGGACCCAGCTCCTGGTAGCCGTCCTACACTGTGTGGATTAGAGGGGAGACTCCCCAGAGAAGGGATATCCAGGGTCCCAGCAGCACAAATGGGAACAGGAGCAGTGTTCCCAGTGGAGTGGGGCTTGGAAACAGGGACAGGAATCTCTCTCTGCCCCCACCCAACAAATAGCTGAATGGAGACCCCTGGGTTAAAGTCATTTTCTCCTTCACGGAGCAGGTGCAACAGAAAACCTTCAGAAAAGACAGACAGACAGCTCTTATGCGGCGATCCCTGACTTTCAGCACCACCTGCAAAGGAGTCTGCAGCTCAAGGATTGCTCTCCTTGGTCACTGAAGGTCCTGTACAAAATGAAACCCAAGAAAGAGCATCCTCAACTCTGCAGGATCCATGAGGCTGATAGCTGCAGTTCAACAACTGGCCTCCACTCTAAGGGAGCCATGACGCTGGAGGCGCTGGGGGTGAGTTTTGTCTAGCTCAGGGGTGGCCAAACATGGAACTCAAGAGCCATAGAAGTTGATTATTAAACCTTCAAGAGCCACACTGAGGCATATGGCCATATTTTACCTACTCCAAAATGACTAAGTTTAAAATTCATTACACACTTTAATTTTCTTGTAAAAAGAGGGCAAATATTGATCCTACTAATGTTAGATTCTAATAATTACTTAAGGTTACCATGAAAACTAGGCCAACCTATACAGTAAAAACTCAGCTTCTCCCCACCGTCCCGACCATGCCACAGCTTCTCCCTGCCATCCTGACCCCCTCCATAATCCCCAGGTCCTGATGATGGCTCCCCCGGGCCGATATTCCCCTCCCCAGGGCCCCTTTACCCAGCGTCTCTGGTGGCTAGGCTCGGGCTGGGCCTCTCTCATGAGCATGCTCAGGGCAGGAGATTTAGAACTCCAAGGCTTTCTTCCGTGAGCTGCACTTTTTCATTCAAGAGCCGCAGTATGGCCATGCCTGGGTTTCTATTCAGCATCCATCCCCAACGTATCTAATCACTGTGTCACTGCGATGCACCTCCAGTCATGCTTAGATAATCACACCACTGCAACTTACAAAAGGATGCAGTTTAATGTCATGGTGATATAGAAGCTGGACTTCATCCTGTACGGATACATCTACTCATCAACACCCCCTCCATGCCTTAGCAGTGTGTCTCAGAGCCTGGGTCTACAACTGACCCGTGCTCCAGCCCTAACATTAGCCAGTGTGGGCAGGCCCAGGGAGTGGGGTGCCTTTCAGAGCCCCCACTCTGACCTGAGCTGGAACAGCCACACTATTAGCTGTGATGCGGCTGAGCTCGCGGTAGTGTCTTGTGAGTTGGGGTTTTCTGCCATGTAGCGCATCCCTTGCAAAGGGGTCCCAAGTGCTGGGCAAGTATGTTTGCCACTGCTGAGATGATGAAGTAGCGACAGGCTCCATAACCCTAATCCAGCCCTCTGAGTTTTCCCATCCCGTGTGCAGCCTACTTGGTGGAAAAGGACTCTCACTGAGTGGTGCCGACTGGTGCTTGCCATCAAGGTTTTGTCTACAGGGCTGAAAGCAGAGGCCAGTCTGAGTTACAGCAAGTCTCAACCAATGTTCCCTCCAACTGCTTGTCAACTGTGTGCGCAAACAATTTCTTTGTGTGGGCAAAAACATTTGTTTGTGAGCACCAATATTAGCACTATTGAAATTTTTGTGCACACTTTATTTTGTTGTGTGTGCAGGCTTCACGACTTGTGTGCACGCGCACAGCTTAGAGGGAACAGTGGTCTCAACGTGCCTGCATGATAGCTTCGTATAACAATCTTTGCTGAGTTGAGGCATGTGTAGGAATTTAAATCTGACCACTTTTCGGGTGCATTAAGCACCCACATTTTAAACCATATCCACACAGGCAGGTGCATCGAGCTAAACAACCATGCACTCACCATTTCACCAAAAATGGTGCCATGGAGCTGCCTGAAGAAATAGAGCCACAGGTACTTGGCTGCAATGTGGGCAGAGAGCTCCTCCACCCAGAGGAACTATCAGTTCCCACGGTGGCTGGTAGCTCTGTGTCCCCAGATCTATGCTCCTGTGTGCTCCTCTTTGTGTGTGCATCTCCTGAGTCCCTTCTGGGGAAAATAAAAGAGGGCTTGTTTCTGATCTTACAGCAGGTGTTACATCTGGTTTTTGGGGACTGTTAGCCCCTTACTGAAACTTACAGGGACTTTTTGATTTGGCCGTTTCTTGGGGAAGCAGGACCCTGAAACAGATGGCACCCCCCAGGGCCAGTGGGCAGAGGCCTGTGAGCCAGGACAGGCTGACAGGGTGGACAGGCCAATGAGAAGAGTACCCCTCCCAATGAACTGAAACTGCCTGGACACCCAGAGAGCAGGGCCGAGCTAAGAAGGAAGCAGCTGGTGACTAGGAGTCAGAAAAGCCAGGTCAGTGAGCTGGGCTGAGCAGACCCACTGCAGTGGAATCCGAGGAGCAGCCAGAGAGCTGAGCTGAGCTGGGTGTAGGAGGCCAGAGAAGGAGCCCCAGGAGCTGAGCTGTGCAGACTGAACCAGAGGGGCCAAAAGAATGACCCAGAGAGCCACAATGAGCAGACCACAGCTGGGAGCTGGAGCAAGAGCCGTCTGGAGCTGGGTGCAGTGAGCAGCTGGGGACAGCAAGAGGGGCTGGCTGGCGTGGGGGGACAGGTCCTGCACCTGGGGATGTGTGGCCCCTGCGTGGCTCATGGCATCCCTGCAGTCAGCCAAGCCTGGGCAGGGACTGCAACATGAAAAATAGACTGACCATCCCTGGTACCCTAGAGCAGTGGTTTTCAAACTTTTTTCCTTGGGACCCTGTTGGAAAAAAATCATTTATGCCCGCAACCCAGCAATTACACCTTTTGAGCAATTCACTCCGAACTTTTGGTAGTGGCAGCAGGGGGTGCCGCAAGCTAGTGCCCAAAGGTCTGCAACCCAGTATTGGTCCTGACCCTAAGTCGTCTGACCACTGCCCTAGAGACACTGTTTGTGGTGCCCCTGTGCTACAGGTAGGTTGGGTGTTTGCCTTCCTCCTCCTCTTCTATTTTTTTTTCTGTGTGTTTAACAAACTGTATTGCTTTGAGCTATACATGGTGACTGGCAGGCCAGAGAAGGTCCCAGTGCAGTCAGCACCCTGGAGTGGGGACACACCAGCCCCTGCCCTGAGTGACCATGGCAAGGTGGGTGGAGCTCTTGGGAATTCTGGGGCCGGTCTTGTTGGGGTTACATTACAGGGACCCCACAACACAGGGGAGTGGGATGTTGGGCAGGCCTCTGAATAAAGGAAGCGGGAGCAAGGACTTGGGTCCTTTTGCTAGCCGCCTTCACCAGGGTGGTGGTGCATGATGAGCCAGGCAAGTTTCCCCACAATAGGGGACCCATTCTCCCGCTTACATTGTCATGCCTTTGACTATGTGAACTTCAACTCCATGATCTCTTCAAAGCAGAACCTTCTGGAAGAGGAGGGTGCTAGATCAGTTTCCACCAGTGTGATGGCCTGTGTTAAGCCAGGATCTGATCTGAGCCAGGCACTCTGGAAGAAAGACCTCATGACTCTAGCCCAGGGGTTGGCAACTCAAAAGGTAAGAACAGCCATTTAAAAAATTCCTTCAATAACCAAGTGTTTTGAGAGCCACAAAGACTGTAGCCTCCTGGTAGGGGGTGGGGGGAGCTGGGAGCTGGGGCAGGGTACCAGCCACAAGGTGATGGGGGGGGGGCAGAACAAAAAGTCGACCCCATGCAGGAGGTGAGGGGAAGCCCAGAGCCTGGCACGGGTCGCTCACAGGATGCCCCCAAGGCAGGGGGAGCCCGGAGCCAGGAATGGGTTGCCAACAGGGTTCCCCGGTGGTGGGGGTGGGAGGAAACCTGGAGCTGCAAGTGGGGAAGCCAGAGAGCTACGTGCGGCTCTGGAGCTACAGATTGCAGACTCCTTCTCTAGCCACACCTGAAGATCCCATAGATTCATAGGGGGTACAACTGGATCTGGCCAACCTTTCAGTTGAGCACTGTCCAGAGAATTTCAGCAATTCCTGTGGTTTGGGGAATATCTCTTACCTAATAGAAAAGTCTTATCCAGTGGTTCCCAACCTGTGGTCCGCAGACCCCTGGGGGGGCTGCAGAGTCACTTAAAGGGGTCCATGGACAGGCTGGGAACTGGGGCCCAATGATGCCGGGAGGGAGCTGCTTTGCCACAGGCTGGAAGTTTTTAAAACCCCCACGCTGCCCTGAACATGCTTGGGGGGGAACAAGCCTGTGGCATGGCCGCTCCCAGCTCTGGTGGCAAGGTAAGGGGGCAGGGTGGTGAGGTGGGGGGTAGGGTCAGCCCCAGGGCAGCAGGGAAGCTAGTGGTAGGACGGGGGGGGGGGACTCAGGGTCAGACCCCGCCGCGTGTGCCACCGCTCTACGCAGGGAGCCTGAGTCTGCCAGCGCTCCTCCCTGCTGCAGCTCTGTGGCAGGGAGGCTGGATTTTGCCGGGGTGCCTCCCCTGCCGTGGCTCTTCCACTCTGTGGTGGGGGCACACTTCTGCTAGTGCCCCCCCACGGCAGCAACGCAGCTCCCTGGCATCAGCAGGATGCCAGCTGCAGCTGGGACGGGGGCTGCAAAATTTTTGGAGGGTGGAAAGGGTCCCCACCCTTGAAAAGGTTGGGAACCCCTTGTATTATCCAAATAAGGGTTTAACTGATTGCTGTATTTGGGGTTGGGAAGGAATTTTCCCCCAAGACAGACTGGCAAAGGCTGAGATTTTTGCTTTCCTCGCTAGCATGGGGCACAGCTCACTTGCTGGTGGATTCTCTGTACCTTAATCTTTAAACCAGGATGTGAGGACTTTAATAACTCAGATGTAGTCTAGAGTTTATTACAGGAGTGGGTCGGTGAGGTTCTGTGGCCTGCATTGTGCAGGGGGTCAGACTAGATGATCACATTGGTCCATTCTGACTTCAAAGGCTGAAAAACAAAACAAAATGAAAAAAACCCAAGAAGTCTGGTTGCAATTTTAAAGACTACCAGATCTATGGAAGTGACTTTATCAAGCCACTTCGTTGTGGGTGAACCAGCCATAGCATGCTTTTAGGAAGACATCCAGTTACACTCCAAAGACTAAGTGATGGCAAACCAGCCCTGTTCCTGGGTTCATTGTTCCAACAGATACTTGTCTTCACTATAGGATGGGGGCACTGGTAGCAGCTAATTACCCTCACTGCAGGTGGACATCATGTATCTGCCATCACATCTTTCACACCCTTGGTTACTGCTTCTGCTCCTGTCATGTCGGTAACTTCCACCCAGCAGCACTTGTGCAGTGGTGGGGTTTTAACCATAATAAAAGGTAAGCAGGTTGTTCAAACATGAGCACATTCCATCTCATTGTCTCACTTCCGTGTCTGATACTGCCTCACTCACCCACACAGTGGTGAGTTTTGCAGGTTTGGTGAATCCCTGAAGAAAATCTTGTGTTTCAACAGTAAATGTCCTTCTGCACCAGATCTAAAATGCAGTGAAGTCGGTGGAAAGACTTCCCTTGACTGGTCAGGCCTTTGGCTCAGGTCCAGCATCTGTGGGTACTAGGGGCAGAGCTGGCCTGACATTGCTGGCCCAAAACATGGCAGGAGGCATGTTTCTTTCTGCCATCCCTGCTGCAGCTCTGCAGCATGGAGAGGCACAACCAGGCCACTAGGGGTGACCCTGGAAGACCGGGATTGTTGCTTCTGTTTTGCACCCGGAAGTTTTGGCAGACTGATTAATGTGCCTTAATCTTTCAGTAAGATCATAAAATGTTAATATCTGCTTTTGGCTGGCTCGGTGGTGCTAAAACAATGAACCAAAAGTAGGGTGAGAAGCTAGACCCAGCTACTCCTGGGTTTGTGCCCAGCAAGTCATTTTGAGTTCATGCAGGCCCAAGCCCGTTAAACATGCATCTTGCTAGGGCTCCAGTGGCTGCCTAAGGCCACTGCTGTGCATTGAGATTCAAGTTAGAAGTTTGTGCTGGCAGACAGGAAAAGGTGAACCACTTTGCCATTGGCAGTGGAGTGTGGTGAGCAGTCTGCTGAGCTGATGAGGTCTAGAGCCTGGGCTCGGAGTATGTCTTTGCAAATGTTGCCAAATATAATTGTCCATTTGACAGCCCCCTCTTTCTTTTTACCTTCATGCCCCTCACTGTGGTATGTGATCATCCCCCTTCTTTGCCCCTTGATCTTTTGTGCATCTGTCTTTACAGCTGTTCCTACCCATGATGGCAGGGCTATTTACAATTTCCAAAGGCGTAGCTGTGTTAGTGTAGTCCATCAAAAAACAAACAAGGAGTCGTGTGGCACTTAAAGACAGATCACTGCCACATGACTCCTTGGTTTTTGGGTTTTGGTTTTTTTTTTGTTTGGTTGGGTTTTTTGTGTTGTTTTTTTTTTGCTGGACTAGACTAAAACGGCTATCCCTTTGGAAACTGGCCAGCCCTGCCTTGGACATAGGGCTGAGTTGCTCCCTGCCACCCACAGAGGCCAGTCACCCAGAGCAGCAGCTCTCTGGCAACACTGAAAGATCCTCAGGGCAGTGACGAAGCAGCTTTACTCAGCAGTTGCCAAAGAATAAATGACACTACAACTTTGCATTGCTCTGGGTCAGATCAAAGGTGGCCTTAGACACTCTTCCCTTTACAAATGTGTGCCTGAACCTCTTTAAAGCCCAAACCGAACAACCTGATGGGGCATGTTTTTCAGAGAAGGAGGAGCACAAAATCACTAAGACACGAGGGCTGATCAAACAGGATCTTAGCTCATCCGCTTGCTGTCTCATGCCTAGAAGGGTTGGCAGGAGGCCCAAGGGCTGAGGAGGAGGGTTTCATCATACTGCTCGTGTGTTCATAATCATTCCCTTGTTAACTGATCCAATTCCATGTTATTGGCCAGCACAGGAACATTGTTCTGGCTGAAAGTTAAGTGGTCTGGGCTTAGCCAGACTTTTATGAACCTCTCCAAGGGCTGGGCCGGAGTCTTTGAGGTTGCTGTTGTTTTATCTGATTCCTTTGCTTCTCCTCATCAGCCTACAGGCTTTTTAATACTGGGATCTCTCCCAGCGTGAAGAGATCCTTTGGCAGCAGAGCTGTTTATGGAATGCCAACACTGGGGCATGCTGCTTGCTTTGCTTGTTGGCATCCCACAAGCTGATGCTGGCTTTGCTGGTGCAGAGACTCAGAACAGCAGACATTAGGTGTTCTTGGCAAGAGGGAATTGGGGGTGGTTGTTTCCAGCATCAGAGGGGGTCCCTGGCAGGCTTAGAGGTGGGAACAGGCTCCACTGCAGTTTCTGGCACCTGGAAGGGGATGTAGCCAGAGCTTTGCTACTTCCTGCCTGTTTCCAGGTGTTAGAACTGTCTGTGGGGCATCAGCCACTGGGCATACGTTAGGACAGCCACTCTGGCTGCTCTGATCTTCACTGAGGGTCCACAAGACCCCTGAGGTTGTGCAGAGGTGGCACATCTAATCCTGGATCTTGGATGAAGCACAGACCTCATAGCCCAGAGGGAGGGGGATAGACAATAGAGGTGGCTTCATGCCACTTGGCCCCTGGGATTCCAGGCTGCTTCAGGGATTGCAACAACCCCTGCTGTGATTTTAGGCAACTGGGGTTGCTCTAAACTTCCCCCAGGCTGCTTGGGGCACTCACACTGCCAAGAATGACCATGTTGCCTGCTCCTGCCAGCGTCTGCCTACCCATACCATGTGCCCAGGTGGGGAAGGATGTAGTCTTTCACACCCCCATTCAGAGCCACAGCGCCATTCAGGGGCCAGCCCAGGGGAGCTTTGTGAAATTCTGCCCAATTGTGGGTGTGGCACATTTGTTAATTTGACTTCTAGGACCCAATCCAAAGTCCAGAGAGACGCCCATTAGCTACAATGGCCTTTGGCTCGTGTTCAGAGTGAAAAGGACTTGGGGAGAGAAATGGATCTGGCATTGCTAAACTGCAACATCAAAACAGGCTGGTTCAAAATATTTATTTTAAAAAAGACAGTGTAAGAAGTAGAAAAATAAATATTCACATATATTACAATATATTATACCATTATTATTATTATTATTATTATTATTATTACTATTATAATAATTATTATTATTAATAATAACTAAAGCATGACAAAAACGCTTAAGTGCACACTTTTACATAAGGCTTTACAGACCACCCTGTCACTTTTTGGCACAAAAATAGTTTCCGTGTCATCACCATTAGCACCAATGTCACCAAATATTAAATAACCTCACCACATCCCCACAAGGTATTGCCCCCCCATTTCACAGATGGGAGAAGCAACATGGAGTCTGAGCTCTCCCTCCCCCCAACAGGTGCAAACTCTGATGTGCACAAGCATAAGGAAGAGAGGATGCTGCATCGACAGAACTACTGTGGTGGTTGTATTTCTGGTTCTCTTTACACAGCGCCCCCCCAGCCTTGGGCTGAGTCTGCCACATTGTGTTGTCTGTGGTCTGGAGCCCACATTAATCTTGCAGTACAAGATGATGCATGTTGAGGCTGGGAGGGTTAGAAGTTGTGATACCTGAGGTGCCTGTCCTGATTTTAAGAGGTGGCAGAAATCTCACTGATTCCATCTGGAGTTGCGCCTGTGTTTCAGTACCTCTGGAAATCAGGCCCTTGCTGTCTCACATCATACTCCACCAGCAGAGGCTCAAACTGCACTGCCTGTGTCTTGCCACCTATGAACCAGAGTAAGTGAGGATGCAAATACCGCCTGCCTTGGGGAGGCACAGAGGGTGAGGTGGCTAATAGATATGAGTCCTTCATTCTTACCCTGCTTGGTCTGGTATCACTCCTGAGTGACACTAGTGTAAAAGGGGATGGAAGGTTCTGCTCTTCTTTCACTGGTTTTGCCACTGAGTTCTTCTTGGATCGCCATTAGCCTGGAACACCCCCCCTCCCCAATCTTGCTAATGGGGGTGACACCACCAGGAGTGTGAAATTCTAGATGTCATCACTCTCAGGATCACTGAACACACAAGCCTCTCCACTGCTACAAGATGACAATGCCTGGAGAGGTATCATAATATGAGTCAAGGCTCTTTCGTGCAACTGAAATTGTGCACTGGATGAATGGAAGGAAGCCTCTTTAACCTCAACAGACTCAAGTCCACAACAAAGCCTACAACATCGTTCCTAATGGCGTTCCAATCTGCAGATGCCAATGTGACTGTTGTGCAATCTGAAATGGATCTCCAAACTGTTCTCTATGTTTTCAGAAGCCTACAAGAGTACTGACCTAACTTTAAATACCAGGAAAACGCCTACTCCAAATGGGGAAATAAACACTCTATCCATTCAAATCAACAGAGAAATACCTGGGAATGTGGATCATTTTGCCTATCTTGGAAGCTATCTTTCATCAAAGTAGACATTGATGTGAACTTACAACACAACTTGAAATGTGCAAACATAGCCTTTCCTCGTCAGAATAAGAAAGTCTTCTTAAAGCATGCCATCCTTGCTATGCAAAGGTCCTGGTCTCCTGTACCAGTGTTATCCCAATTCTGCTCAAAAACCTGGACGACAGACAGAAGATATCTCAAGAACGTGGTGAAGTACCACCAACAGCGACCTTGCAAGATCCTTTGGTTAGCCAGGAGGACAGACAGACAGACATCATCATCTTGGCTGAAGCGAATTCTACCAGCACTGAGGCCCTGATTATCTAAGCCAAGATCACTGGCTAGGTCATATTTGCCTGCCTGACTCCCATCTCCCTGAGAGAACCCTTTCCTCACAGCTGAAAGATGGTCACCAAAATCATGGGAGGGTGCAAAAAAAGTGCTTCAAAGACATCTTGAAGGCAAACATTGACATCAATACTTGCTCAGGATCATCCAGAATGGAGAAGGGCTTTGTAGGAAGGATGTCCTTGCTTTGAAATAGCTCATCAACCAATACCAGAGGAAAAGAAGAACAGGTGGAAAGAACATCAGAACATTCAATGAAGCCACACTGTGCCTACCCCTCCTGGAA
Organism: Podocnemis expansa; assembly: GCA_007922195.1. Lineage (NCBI taxonomy): Eukaryota > Metazoa > Chordata > Testudines > Podocnemididae > Podocnemis > Podocnemis expansa. The sequence continues at coordinate 4,733,750 of ML682206.1, read as the reverse complement.
ACACCTGTCCTTCCTGTGACAAGATGTGGACCTAGGATTGGGCTGTGGAACCACCTGCAGCCCCACTGCTGAGATCCCTGGATGAAAGAATTACATTTTTGCAAAGGGGAATCAAGGCCACCTGAGTTGGCCAGGCTGCTCCCACAGGACCACTAAGCAGTAGGCACTGTGAATGGAGGAAGGTGCTATGCAAGCAGGGTACTGGAACCAGGCTTCTCTCCTGCACCAGTCCAATATCTAAGTTTGACACAGCAAAGCCCTCTATATGGGGGCTGTTAATTACATTCACTGGGGTCCTTGCCCCTTTTTGCCTTCATGATGAGAAAAGCCCCTTTTCCTAGCTGCAGATGAGATCACTGTATGCACCAGGTAGGATTTTACTGACAGTGTAAGTGAAGATTTAATGAGGTTGGTGCTATCCAAGACTTAAACAAGGCGGGTGTGTCATCATCCCCCAAACCCTAGCTGCGTGGGGGTGTTGAAAAGAAAGATCCATAATAGAAGCTGGCCAACGAGCACTTGCACCCCACATGTCCACTGCTTTGATTGGAGGGCCTTTCTCATCATTCCAGCTTAACAATTCAAGCAACACACAATAAACATTCATTTTTCCAGAGCCCACTACATGAAAGATGCCAGTGCAGAAGAGAGAGCAAATCTGTTTCAGGATGTTCACTAAAAAACATGGCAACGTATAAAGTGTGTGCTAGAGTGGTAGCTGATGTCTGTCCTGGTATCCTTGGGTCGGTGGACCGTGTCCTCACCAGGACCACCTCCACTAGCCTAAGGGCCAGAGTGTGGGGAGCTGAGAGAGCCATCTCTTAGCCTGCAGCAGCCCACAGGCTCCTGGCTGCTCCACCACAGACCACAGCCAGGGTGTGGGGGGGTCTTCCCCATTCTCAAGCATCTTCCCAACGTAATTTGCCTGGTCCCAGCTCCCACCGGTGAGCCCTGGGATGCTGGCAAGTCCCTGGTGGCTGCAGTCCTAGGACACTGGAAAGCCGCTGGCAGCTGGAGCCCCAGACATGGAAGCAGCTTTCCTGGGCATGCCCCAGTTGCAAGTCCACCCATGGCTAGCCAGCATCCTAGGGGACCTAAGAAGAGCAGTGAACTTGACAAGTGACAGTCCCTCCACCCATCTAAGGAGACACAATATCTACGTTCCTTGTTTCTTTTGCTGAACTAGACTAACAGGGCTACCCCTTTGGGAATATCCACACTGATGCTGTTGCCCTAGCTCTGCCAACAAAAGCATCATAGCAGCCTTGTGTCAGGCTGATTATTTTGTTTTGTCAACAAAACAGGGCAATTTGGCCTACCAAAGGATGGTGGGTGCGTACAGCAGAATTGTTTTGTCAATATAGGGTGTCTTATGTCGACAAAACTTTCTTATATAGCCCAGACACTAGTACTCACATCTACTCGCAACAAGTGCCTTAATACTGTGTGCAAGTAACAATGAAATACAAACACCCGGGCCTTACAGCATGGCTTGGGTACCCTACTAGCACTGGCCAACTCCCCACTTCATTACCTTCTTGTTATGAGCCATAAATAAGAAATAAGGCTGAAGAAGAAATTCACCAGCCTGGATTTTAAGAGTAGAAGGGACTATTTTGATCACCCAGTCTAACCTCCTGCCAGACACAATAGAAGTGATCCTCTTTAACATTCAAATAAAGAAAGGCTCTATTTCAAAATGACATGGGGGTAATAAATAAGAAGCCAACATGGCTCATTGACAATAAATCTCCTGTGGAAGAAAGAGTCTGGCGATGCGCTTAGCGAGCTGGATGGCGACGGCTGCCGGGTGGGAGCCAGTCCCCCGTCAAGCAGCCATTGCAGCCCCACCTGATGGCTGAATGCCTTGAAAGCTGTGCGTGTGAGCTTAAAGACCAGGGGCTTTACAACTGAGGAGGGCTAAGCAAAGGGCAGTTGGCACATCCTTTTCTTCCAGTGTCTGCAGCTGGTTGTTGTGTGCCTGTGGGCAGATCCCTCCTCTGCTGTGCTGCCCCGATCCCTCTGCAGGTGGGCCAAGCAGCTTAGCTCAGGTGATGTGGCAGGACCTGTGCTGCCTGGGCAATGACCTCCACGTACCTCCTCAGCACCTGGCAGCCCTGCTGCTTTTTCTTGAAGGTGTCCATGCCCTTACTGCTCTTGCCATAGGTCACATCCACATGGTGGACGTTGTATGTGGTGCAGAGCAGGCAGGTCAGGTTGGAGATCAGGCCCCGCGTGGTCTTGGTGGTGTTGCGGAGCCACTCCAACAGCTCCTTGGCCATGGGGTTAAGCTCCTCCTGGTCCCTGCTGATGTTGCTGAGCGAGGCGTTCAGGAAGGTAAAGACCTGATACAGGGCCACCATGATCTCCTTTTTCTGGCTGGTCTGGTTCACGTGGAAGGCAGGGAAGTAGGAGCTGTTGGCATTGCAGAGTTCATCTACATGGCTGCTGAACGGGTCGCCCTGGCAGTTCAGCTGGGGAGGCAGGAAGGGAATGTCAGTCACATGCAGTCCTTGCATGTGGTGCCCTGCCTTCAGCTTTTCCCCACCTCTTCCCCCCCATGCATGGTAATCAGGAGTGCCAAGTCTCCTGGTTGTAACCCAGGTTTTGCGCTGTGGGTGGGTTTTAAAGGCCTGCTCCTGGAACCAGGCAAGGATCTCAGCTTTTCCTAAACAAGCCCTCGTAGTTGTGGAAGAGACCCAGCTTTAACCTAAATGCGGAGACACCTCTCACAAAGTACCTCTGGCCCATATTTGCCATAGGACCTGAGCAGCTCCCCAGCTGTGATGGATTTAACTTCACACACCTAAGGACAGTGGGCAGGGCTCTCACTCCATTATATGGTTGGAACACCAAGGCTGGAGTCATTTGCCCAAAGAGGCATTAGAGCGCCAGTCTCATAATTCTGGGTTCCTCCGACCAACTAGGCTGTTCTTTTCTGCCATCCTCTGACTGCACCCCTAACTAATCTGCCTGTGCTCATAGGTCCTGCTCTGCACTTCCTCCTGCTCTGGCCACAGCTAGGACAGGGACAGCGGGAGCCATGGGTTGGGCCAAACTGTACAACGGGGAGGGAGACTATGGGAAGCGTAACCCCAAGGGCTGAAGGTGACCCACCAATGGCTTTCCCCAGCTGAGGCTGGGCTCTAAACTCAGAACCCCACTCCTGAAAAACTAGCTCATGTACCCCACGTCCTCCGGCCTCCTGCGGGCCAACGTTCCTTCTCCCACTCTAGATTTGTGGCGGTTGAATCCGAGGCACGATTCTGTTCTCAGAGATTCTGAGCACGCACCTCACCAACTGAAACCCGTGCCTGCTGCCTTCCATGAACCCAAGCCCTGCTGCTCCCCAGCCCAACAAGCAAGATGGACCCTCTTCCAGGGGGTTTCTAGCCATAGGCACATTCTGTTTAGCCACTGCCGCTCACCAGGGCTGGCCTCTGTCTTAGGGGGTGTTGAGGGAACTTACATAGATGCTGAAGAGATCCTGAGCCGTCGCATTGAGCACCACCACCAGCCGCCAGGTCTGCTCAAACAGTTTGGATTTGGAGCAGTGTATGTTCTCGCACATGGGGCTGGGGGTGTTCACAGGCAGTGCCTTGCCAGCCACCAGTGTGCAGTGAAGTGTCAACAGCAAGGAGACAACACCTGCACCCAGAGGAAAGGGGAGTGGTGAGAAGATACCAGTAGCAGCCATGTCCCCCGAACCCCACCAGATGTGTGCTCTGAGAGCTCCCATGTCTTTGGGCCTAGACAGCCTCTGTCATTAATTGCTCCTGGTCTTGCCAATGTGGGGGAAGAGGGTCACGAGAACCTCCCCTCCACTGATTGAGGGCAGGGTCCCATAGACACTAAGGTCAGCGGGGATCAATATGATCATCTAGTCTGACCTATACAATGCAGCCCACAAACCTCACCCACCCCCTCCTACAATAAACATCCAGCCTATGACTGAGTTATTAAAGTCCTCAGATCATGGTTTTAAAACTTTTAAGATACAGAAAATCCACCAGCACGTGAACTATACCCCATGCTACAGATGAAGGTTTGAAAAAAAAAAAACCCAAAAACCACACCGAGTCCATGCCAATCTGCTTGGGGGGTATGGACATTCCTTCCTGACCCCAAATATGATCTCTCTTTAGTGTGTCGGAGCTCACCAGGAAGGGGACACAGCTATTGCCTGGGCTGGAATGGCTGATCTCTGGAATCAAGGAAATGTCCATTTCCCAAGCCAGCTGGCACCAGGCCCAGTGTCAGACATGCACTGGTGCTCTTTTCTAGTCATACCTGTACCAGAGTCGTACCTGGCCTGAGCCATCCTTCCTGTGCCCAGGTTCCGTTTACCCCCCATGCCCAGGTAGTCTGTGAAGCTCCTGTAAACAGGGACTGGCGTCTGCCCCAAAAGCCATATTCTTCTCTCACTGCTACCAGAGGAAAAGTGCCAGTTCCCTGTGTCTGCCCAGTTTCCTCTGTTCTGCTCGCTGCATCCCCCATCACCTCCTGAGCACTGGCTCCCACCTGGCTGAGCCCTACTCTGCTGTAGAGCAGGAATTCCCCTGTGTTTTTCTTTTGTCTTGGAGCTTTGTGTGTTCCCAGGTTGCACAACTGCCTGTGAGTACCTGTCAGATTTAGTCAGACATGCAAAGCAGGGGCAGGACTGTGTGTGTGTGAAAGCGAGAGTGAGTGAGTGGGTTTTGTGCCCGTTATCTAAATGCGCCAGGGCCGGGTTGCTGAAAGCGATCAAAGTTTTGCTAGCAGCCAGTCGAAGTGTTTCAAGACAGCATTGTCTTCTGTTAGCACTCTCTTAGCTTTCTTAGAGTTAGGAGATGACTGTTATCCCGAAAGCTCTTTTATCTCTTTCTGATTCATTGTAGTGTTTCTGTCTACAACCGTCCCTGGCCTGCTACAAATTTAAAGATGGGCTGCTGTCACCCTTCAAGGAAATGCTTCTGTCTATGCCCTCTTCCTACTCCCTGAGGTCCTGATCTTCCTCTCCTGGGAGGGAGCCTGCCAGCGAGCCCCAATCAGCTGTGTGCTGCCTCCAGGTTTGCTGGCCTGTTTCTCCCTGGGCACTGATTTGGGTTCCCCTCCCCTGGTGCAGCCCTGTAGGCAAAGATCCCACCTCCCCTCTGCCTCTGCCTCTGGGTGACCTTGGGCAAGTCGCTCCCATTCTCTGTGCCTCAATTTCCTCTCTCCTGCTTGCTTGTTTAGACTGTGAGCTCTTTGGATAACAGCTTAGAAAATGGGATCCTGATCTTAGGTGTAATATGTCGTTATTGTCAACGCTACTGTAATCTGAGTAATTAATTAGGCCAGACCCTAATCTTGCATATTATGCAAGGAGTAGGGATGGCTTTGGATTGCTCATTGCCTTTGGGCTGAGACTCCATCTATCATTTCCCCAGCTGCCTAGGGTACCACCACCAAATTCAGCACAGGGCCACAAGCAGCTACTCAGATCTCCTGGAGCAGGTGCCAAGGGCCCAAAGTGCCACCTGGTGGCTCACAGTGGAACACAGCCAGGTTACAGCACACAGAGCGCTGACCTCGGATGCTGCTTGTTAGCTATTGGCCCACACAGCCCAGGGGCTGCTATGCTGCCCTCTGGCATGATTAGCACTCAGTGGTCATGGTGCTGATCTGAATTAAGATCATGAGTAATAATCCTTGGTGCTGACATGGTGGTCCTTTTCAGTCAAGGAGCCCAAAGCCCTTTACAAAGACAGGTACGCCCTCATTCCCATTTTACAGATGGGGAAACTGAGTCACAGATTGACCCAACCATGGTCACCCAGCAAGGCAGTGGCAGAGCTGAGAGTACTGGAATTGGTTCTCAGACTCAGCTGGATATAGCCCAGGGATATTGGCCACCCCAGTCCCTGCTATAAACTGCACAGTGAGGGAGAACAATTATATTAGTCAGGCTCTATGCAGCAGGGCCCAAACCTATGCAGAGTGCCCTCAACCTCTTTGCCAATTGGGCCAGCCCAACATGCGATGTCACAACACGGCTGCTGAAAACCTGCATAGTTCTTAGGATCTGACAAACTCTGAAGTTGTCCGCACTTGTAAGAACCTCAGGATCGCTGCAGGCCACGAGTCAGACGCTAATTACTTTATTTACATTTGCTGCAGCAGCATCCGTGCCCAAATTTGTACATTGCAACTGCCAGGACTTCCCTTCTGTGTCGCAATCACTCAGCAGCAGTGCTCATTTTCAGGGAAGGACCGTTTGCAGCAAAAGCAAAGGAGCATGGAGGGAAAAATCAGAGCCACCATCATGTCCTCCCCAAGGTAATTAACCTCACAGTCAGGAGGAACATGGTCAGTGTGGACAAGTGCTGTGCAGTTTTCTCCCATGCATTTTTCAGCTCTGGGAATCAAAGCAGACCCAAGCAGTAGTGAAGAGGCTTTTGATATTCACCAATGAATCAATTTATCATTTGCAGTCTCACCCAGCTTCTCTACCCTAGGATATCAGCAATACCTTTTGTGGCTTCATTCATTGGCAGATTTCCACGTGCTTTAAGGTAGCACGCATTATCAGTATTCCCATTTCACAGAGAGAAACTGAGGCAAAGTGACTTCTCCAAGGTCACTCATGAAGCCCATGGCAGTGCTGGGACTAGAAAGTAGCTTTTCTGAGTCACATCCAGGTGTGCCAGCCAGTGCGCCAGGCTGCCTGCTCTGCTTAAGGCCCCTAAAACTTTTTTCACCTTACCCTACTGGTCTGTAGATATCCTAGAATACTTTGCACAGGCATGACTTGACCTGGTCCATAGAACAATAGTCTGGCATCAGTTCCTACTGTTTAGATAAGTTCTGCTCTGATCTGGTCAAGCCAAAACATTTTGCAATTCACAACTTCCTTATTCCTCTGATTTTGTTATAACAAAAATCGAATTAAACAAGACTTATCAGTCTGCAGCAAAAAACCTAAAAGAATTCAAAAATCCTTTGGAAGACTTTTGAGTGGTATAAATTTCCAGATGTTGGTGGAACTATGCCAGAGAGACATGTTTTGCGTTTTTTTTTTTTTTTTTTTAGACTGGCAATTCCCAGAGATGCTAAGACTAGGAAAAAAGTTTCTCTTTGTACTGCTCAGCAGAGACACAGACAAAAGGTGTGACTGATTGCTTCAAAGTTTAAAAAAAAAAAAAACCAAAGAAGTTTGACAAAGATGTTTTACCTGCTGGAATGACCTTCATTGTGAGTTGTATCCCAGGAGCACTTAACAGAGATTGATGTTGACAGAAGGAGTTTTCAGAAATTCATGTTCATACTGGGGGATTTCACTGTTTATATACGGTCTGTTGTAAGAAGGAGGGGGAGCAAAATTAGGGCACATTGACTGAAACTGTCAGGAAGTAACGTCGGTCGAGTCAATCGGATGATACGTTGAAGTCACCCCTGCTGTGGTTTTCCTTTCTCATTGAGATAAAGGAAAATCCAAGAATTGCAAACTACTCCAGAAAAAGTTCTGCCTACGTTCAGAGGACAATACCGCGACTCACTTAGGGAAAAGAGTGCAATTTCCTGAGGGTGAGTCTTCTCCATTATAAATACTTTCACTTCCCACCGCCCCCAGCCGGGGGTTTCCCTAAAACAGTGCTTTTCAGCCATTCAGGTGCTGTATGAGAGGCAGGTAACTTGCTAGGACTTAGCAAGAGCTTAGGAAAGAGCTACGCTTAAAGAAAGTGAAGGTCATGGTGGCCGGGAAAGTATTTAAGTGGGAGGGGATTTACAAAATATACATTTACATGAATCTGGGAGGGAGGGAGGAGAAAGGGATGGCTCAGCTGCGTGTTATAGTCTCTTAATGGCACCAGCAACTGGGAAGTCTCTGTAGGCTCAAGCACTCACTGCGTGTTCATGTGTTAGTGAATTAGGTGTTCCATGTTGCTGTCCTGTGTCACCTTGGTGCTCACTCCTGGAGGGTGACAGGCCGCTGAGATTTGAACTTTACCTGGAACCGTCCCGTCTCCTGTTAGGGTTTCAGGGCTGGGTCCTTGCAACAGTCACCTTCTGATTCTAGGCATGTGGGGCTTGTCACATCTTTTGCAGACAGCAAAGGCTTTTTCATTTAAAATCTTCATTTAGTTGAAAACCTGATTTTCTGGCAGAAAAGAGTTTGGATGGAGACTTTGCCATCAGCCCTTTTGTGCTGTCCTAGGAAGGGTGTTAATGCTTTAGCTCTCCTTTTCTGTGGCCGCTCCTCCATGCGGACACTGCCTTAATGCACAAGGCAGGCTCCGCAACTGGTGTCCAGCGATACAGCCCCCATGAGGACAGAAAGCCCTGGAACACAACTGTGCTGGAAAGGTGCAGTGAGGGCATAAGTGGGTTAAAGCCGTACTCAAACCCTGCAGCAGCTCAAATGAGTTTACAGTCTGTTCGCGCCGGCAGGTTGAACCTGTTCATGTCCTTGGGTGGGAGAGCTCCAAGAACAGCCAGGCAGCGCATTGGTCTCATTGCAGCGTGCTCGTCCTTCTGGGTCAGTTCTGCACCCACACCCAGCAGGGAGCTGTACGGGTGGCCAGCAGACGGCGCTCTCCACCAAGTCCCTGCTGACTCCAAACGCATGGTGCTAGGGGAGCCATTGTACAGGCAGTGGCCCGGTTAATTCAACAGGGGGTGCTGTCTATGCCGTGTCGGTGCTAACTCCTGCACCCCAAACCAGATTCGAGCATGCCCAGCAGCAGCCAGTGGCAGGGTTGCTCAGTAGGGGGCACTGTCTACTCTGAATCACTATAAACTCTAGTGCCCCATGCAGTCTTGGAGGCTGCACGGCAGCAGGGAACCGTGCAGGTGGTCCAGCGAGGGGTGCTCTCCCTTCAGTAATGACTGATGGCAGCGTGCCCCCACCAATTGAACCAGTGGCTCAGAAAGGTCCTGGGGCGCTGTGACAGGAGGAGATACCTGTTCTCATTGACCTTTTCCAAAGGGATAGCCCTGTTAGTCTAGTCAGACTGAGGTCCTGGCCCCTCCATGGCGCTGTCAGAGAAAGAGATGTTCTGGCTCCATCACCTTTTGGCTGACTATGTCCCACTCCCGCTATTCTCGCCGGTTGGTTGGGAGGCTGCAGGAACTCATCTTAGCTTCTGCCTTAAACTGTTGTCTGCTAGGGCCGTGGACAGAGCTAGTTTTGTAACCAAAGCTTTTGTGTTTACATTTTTACTGGCTTGGTAATGCTCCAAGGAGCCACACACGCCTCTGAAATAACCCTGCTCTGATCCTGGGCCACTGTTGCTATTCCTGGATGAGGACAGCCTCCAGGAAGAGCAAACTTGATGTTATCTAGCCCCCCTGCACCCAAATAGCAGCTGAACATGTGACACTAATCATGAGAAATGTGTTTTTACCCCACTAGCACCAGTTTAGGCAGTATGTGATTTCTGCCAAGCCCTCCATAATATATGTTGTTCAACAGCGAACACATCCCATTCCAGAGGGGACTGCATGCCTCTGAAGGGCAATGTAAGGCCCCATTACCAGTGGTGCATAACTTGGACCGCATTTAATTTGCACATATCATTGCACGGGGCTTTAATTTTAACAGCGATTAATAGGGGCTTTCGTGTTAGAGAGGAAGGATGTGGAGCCGAACATTGACTTCATCTTCCTTGAACTTAGTCATGCTGCAGTGCTAGCAGCTGCAGTGAGTGGCCAGCATCCTGGCCTGTGCTAAAGAGGGGCCAACTTCCAGATGGCTACATGGCAATATGTTTAGACACAAGTCGAGTTTAGCCTGTGGAACTCACTGCCACCAGATAGCGTGGCAGCAGCCAGGTTAGCAGGACTCTTATAAAAGCACTGGACATATATATGAATAGTAGTTACAGGGAGCAAGCTAAGATTATTAGACCAAATTATTATCCTCGTTTCCCAGAGCCTGAGTGACTTGCCCCGCATCATCCAAGATGCCTATTGAAGAGCTGGGAATTCAATCCATCTTTATGATACTTGAATCCCTAACTGGGAATAGGAAGGTCTTTCCATTCTACACCCCATGAAGAATGAGATTGGTCTGGCTTTTTCTGACATATTTTGGTTTAGTTACTCTGAGACAAAATAGGAATTGCTAAATAATAACAGCTAACTGCTGTGTAGCACTTTGTGTCAGCTCTCAGATTGCTTTGCAAAGAAGGGCAGTGGTATTGTTCCCCTTTTACAGATGGGTAAACTGAGGCACAGAGCAGGCAGTGACTTGCCCACAATCATCCAGCAAGCCAGTGGCAGAGCCAGCAATAGAACTGAGTCCCTGAGTCCCAGTCCAGATGTATGAGGGCCAGTACCATATTCCTCATTGGAAGGTGCAAGAAACTCTGCAATGGAGATGTGAAATAATCTTTTCCTAGGGTAAGTTTGCTCCTGAATCTTTTGTCAGAGATAGGTTTATACCCTGAAGTATGAGGATTACCATTATTATTGTGCTAGTGAATAGGGGCCCAACTCAAAGACAACGGCCCTATTATGCTAGGCACTGTGCAATATAACTCCTTGCTCCAAAGAATTTACAATCTCTGGAACGCATAGTATTTTTTTTTTTTAAAACTTACTATTGTAATGCTGGGTGGAGTTGTTATCCAGTCCCTGTTTGAATGCTGCTGAGCGCTTAACCTTGATAACTTCCTGTGGCAATAAGTACCACAGGTGCATTGCGTGCAAGAGGCTTTCCAAACCAGATGTGGCAAGGAAATGTGGCATTGGACTCGGTGGGCTGACTTTCTGTTCCATAAGGCTCAGTCCTAGGAGAAAGGAGAGAAACTACGTACAAGAGCATACACATGAGCAAATTACCTTGCTCCCAGGCAGGTCTGATCCATGTCAGGACAGGCATATTGGGCTATAAAAGAGAGAGAGAGAGGGGTCAAGCAGGGGTTTAATGCCTATGTGCAAATGCTTAAATAGCACATCACCAGTACAATGTATAAAAGTTACATTGCAAATAATCTGGGGCCTGCAAAGTTCACCTCCCCAGCAAGGGAATATTACAGTGAATACAGGAATGTCATTGCAGGTAACTCCCCCAAGTCATTCCCACAGCAAATCAAACACAGCCCATTATTTGGAAATGGATTCAGAGCTCAAGGCCTCTGAGAGCTGGGAGACTCAGGCAGCCTGTGAGATATTTACTCAGAGATCCTGGCAAATGCTTATCTGTTGGGGAGCACCTTTAAAATAAAGTGATTGCTTTTCTTAAGCATAAAGGGATAGTGCCTGCCCTCTGACACCCTGTGGGATCACTCATGGTCCTTACAGGATAATACACTTCTTTATTATAGAAGAAGGTGGCCTGTAAGGTTTTATTATTGCAGTCGCACCAAGACCCCCAAATCAAGGCTCAAGGCCCCTTATCAAGTCACTTGCCACACTAGGCCTCAGTTTCCCTGTATGTATGGTGGGAAGCTGACCTCCTTTGTAAAGCACTTTGAGAGCTATTCATGGAAAGCACTAGACAAGATCTGGGTATCAATATTATGATTGTGATATGTGCTTATGAATCGTCAGTGTGAAAAAGGGGATTTTCCACATTTATTTTCTCGCCTTGGTTCTTTCATCCTTTTATTAGAAATTGGGCTCTTTTCTAGGGCCCAGGACTCTATGGATGACTGGAGAGATGGTGGGATTCTGACACCACAAATACCAAGAAAGTGAAAACTGATTCATCAAAGGAAGAATAGTTTTCATTCAGACAGTTTAACTATCTGAGTTTCGTTATGTGTTTCACACAAATGCTCAGGAGGGAAGCTGACCACCTAGGTCTCAACAGTCAGTTAAAAGGCAGGAAAAGCTATCTGCAGGCATTTCTGAGTCATAGACTCATAGGGTTAGAAGGGACCACATGAGGTCATCTAGCCAACCCCCTGCCAAAAAAGCAGGACCACTCTCACTAAATTGTCCCAGCCAGGGTTTTGTCTAACCAAGCCTTAAATATCTCCAGAGATGGAGATTCCACCACTTCCCTAGATAGCCCATTCCAGTGCTTCACCACTCTCCTAGTAAGGAAGTTTTTCCTAATATCCAACCTCAGACCTCCCCAGTTGCAACTTGAAACCATTGTTCCCTGTTCTATCCTCTGTTACTACTGAGAACAGCCGAGCTCCGTTCTCCTTGGAGCATCCCTTCAAGTAGCTGAAGGTTGCTGTCAAATCCCCCCTCAGTCTTCTCTTCTGCAGGCTAAATAAGCCTAATTCCTTCAGTCTCGCTTCACAGGTCTTGTGCTCCAGCCCCTTGATCATTTTTGTTGCTTTCCGCTGGACTCTTTCTAATTTGTCCCTGTCCTTTTTGTAGTGGGGAGCCCAAAACTGGACACAGTATTTCAGACGTGGCCTCACCAGCGCCAGATAGAGGGGAACGATCACATCCCTTGATCTGCTCGTAACTCTTCTACTGATGCAGCCCAGTATACCATCGGGCTTTTTGGCAGCAAGAGCACACTGTCGACTCATAGCCAACTTCCCATCCACCATGACCCCCAGCTCCTTTTCTACAGTCCTGCTACTTAGCTGATTGCTCCCCAGCCTGTAGCAGTGCATGGGGTTTTTCTGTCCCAAGTGCTGGAGTTTGCACTTGTCCTTGTTGAACTTCATGATATTTCTATTGGCCCACTGTTCCAATTTGTCTAGGTCTCCCTGAATCCTGTCCCTGCTCTCCAGCGTGTCTACCATTCCCCCCAGCTTGGTGTCATCCGCAAACTTACTGAGTGTGCAGTCTATCCCATCATCCAGATCATTAATGAAAATGTTGAACAGAACGGGCCCCAGGACCAACCCCTGGGGCACACCACTCGTGACTGGTTGCCAACTAGACATGGAGGCACTGAAACCATTGATCTAGCCAGTTCTCTTTCCACCTCATCCAACAAAATTTTTGGTCGAGAGAGGGAAGGCAAAAGTGAACATTCCTGATATTTCTAAGGAGAAAACAAGCAGGGAAAAAAAATATACCTGCCCCTGATTAGGTCTCTGCTCTGCATCACAGAAGAAAAAGAGATCACAAGCCCAATTTCATTGACTGTTGCAGTTTCACCTTTAATGGCAGTCACAGTGCACATCTGAGGGGGTAAATCTGGGCGTGACATCATGTCTGAGGGATGGTGATACAAGTACTGCATGAGGAACAGATGTATAACCCACAGGTAAAGCTGCCCTAGAGGCAAGATGTCTGGGATGGCTCCAGGTCAGGAACCAAGGTGCTTTAAGAGCTGGAGTCATTTTCCAGAATACAGGTAGATGTTAAACATGCACCATCAATGCAGCCTTTGCTACAATCTGCTCCACAAAAAGCAAATATTCTAGGCACCAAGGAGGGCAGCTCAGAATCCTTTTACCTAGACTGTCAAAACTCCAGTGACCAGACATGGGGTAACACCCCTCAGTCAAGTGCAGGTACCATGGTGTTTCCACAATAAGTAGCAGCTGTGTGAGGCAGAGGGAGACATGTTAAATATTATCAAGCAAGGAGTCCTGTGGCACTTCAAGACTAACAAATTTATTTACCTCATGAGCTTTCGTGCAATAAATAAATTCATTAGTCTTGAAGTGCCACAGGACTCCTTGCTTGTTTTGCAGAACTAGACTAACATGGCTACCCCTTTGGATATTATCAATCAGTTTTATTACCATTATATCTGGGGGCTCAGGCCCCACTTTTCTAATAACTATATAGGCACAGAGGGAGTCTGTGCCCCACAGAGATTATAACCAGACAAACCCAGAGATTAGCACTGGAACAGAAGCCCTGTATCTCATCTAGTGCCCGATTCAGCTACATTTCCTCCTCACCTTTCGGCTTTGTGTTCACCTCCGTTAATGTCACAAGTGGCCTAAATGAGGCCAGGGTGGAACTGGTGATACTTCAGCTCCAGATGGTGACCATGAGCAGAGAGGATCGCCCTTTATTTTGGCCCTATAAAAGGTGTTCTGATGCAACAGACAATGGACACCATCTGTACAAATACTATAATACTCAGGCTTGCTTGGATTTCTTTGAGCCCAATTGTCCAGCTGTAGCATGTGGTTGTTCCAGCCCAGAACGTATGTTTCATGTATTAAATATCATTGAAGAGGATGTGGTCAAGCAGCAGCTTCCAGGATGGAGGCAGATCCCAGAGATAACTGCACCCACACTAAATGCAAATGCATCCTGATGTGTGCCTGTGCAAATGGGAAACTAGTGCATGCACCTGCTCCACTCAACATGGCCAAAAGCTTTGTTAGCAGCAAGAAAAATCAACAGCAGCTGTTGGTGGAGGGGCCTTGTTGAGGCTCAACCAGCAGGCCAATGGTTCTCAATTTTCAAAGGGGCAGCCATGTTAGTCTACTCCAGCAAAAAAAAGAAAACAAGGAGATGTGTGCCACTTAAAGACTAACAGATTTATGTGAAAAATAAATCTGTTAGTCTTTAAGTGGCACATGACGCCTTGGGTTTTCCCCCCCCAAATGATTCTCAACCACTGTGTTGCAACACGCTACTGTGTCACCACACCGTGGTAAGTGTGTCGTGGAGATGCAGCAGCCACCTGCTGGATCTAGAGCATGGGAGCAGCTTCCTAGTAGGAGCTGGATCTGGCACCAGAAGCTCTAGATTTGGCAGTGGTGGAGAGGGCTGATGTGTCCTGTAAGATCACACACTCTGCCAAGTTTGCCGCAACCCATGTAAGGTTAAAAACCACTGCAACAGCTCCCCTGTTCCCTGGGAGAACATGGAACATGTTTTGTCACCAGGCTCTGCCTGAGGCTCTATCTTCAATCTAAACTATTAGAAACAGTATGTCTAATGGTTAATGGCCTGGAATGGCAATTAGGAGACCTGGTGGCTGTTTGTGGCTTTGCCACAGATCCAGCGAGTCGCCTTAGGAAAATCTCTGTCAGTCCTGTCTCGCTGCACTTATACGGTACCAAGTGCAAAGGGCCCTGAGCTCAGTGGGGGCCACTAGGTTTTATTGTAATTACTAATGATTAATAATAGATACCAAAAATTCCCCAGCCACAGGCAGATGTTACTTCTTGTAAAAACACCCTTGATCTGGCACACACACTAGATAAGGGGGCTCAAACTTGTGGCCCATGGGCCACATGCGGCCCCTAAAGTTATTTCCTGTGGCCCACAATGACACTATTGTTATTGATGTTTGCAATACTGTTGTATGAAAAGGTTTCAGTCATGCGGCCCTCGAGCTAACAAGCTAGTCCTCATGCAGCCCTCATGGTGATTTGAATTTGAGACCCCTGCACTAGAGTGTATTTTTTATTGCCAGCAGTACTCTGAGGATTGAGCCACACAAATATCATCATGTTCTGTGGGAGTTTTGTGGCTTAATCCATTAGCTGAGCTTGGCAAACCCCGGCTTATGAGTTTCAACTCTGCCACATTGCGTAGAAAAGTCATTGCCTAGAGGATCTTTCCTGTTTTCTTTTTGACTATCAAAGATTGGATTCAGAGATTGTAGGATCATCACCAAAACATTTCACTATACAGGGGTGAGTGTGGAGACTGGCTTGGCAGGAATCGACTTTGTAAAGCCCAGAAATATTTATAACAGTTCTTGAAAAATTCCTGTCCATGCTAACCCGAGCTGCTATACTGGGCAGTCGCATGCCAGGGCGGACACACCGGAATACGGAGCAGTCCACCTTGTGGGTCAATTTGGAGTTCAAGATTTTTATCTGAGTTCTCCAGAGGTATCTGTTATTCATTTGTACGCCTGTGTGTCAGCTAGAGGTCTCACCTGACTGCCAGACGCCGTTATGCTGGGCACCACACAGCCACAAAGCAAGAGAGCCCAGGCCCCCAAAGCTTACGCCCAGAATAGACAAGAAAGAGAACTTGGCCACAGTCACCATGCAGTTCAGTGGCAAAGCTGAGACGGGAACACAGGCCGGTGCTCTACCCACTGGGTCACACTGCCCTCATTGGAGAGCCTGGATTAGCAGATCTGAACCAGGCAGAAGGCCTGTCCATTGTTTATTCAGCCTGAGAATGACATGCATTAAAGGGGAAGGGGTGGGGGGTGACGATAACATCCCTACTGATTTTCACTAGGACATTTCAAAGTGCTTTACAGAGGAAGGTGAGTATCAGTCGCCTTAGAGGGGGAAACTGAGGCACAAGTACATAGGCTAGGTATGATTTTCCCAAGATCATTCAACAGGCCAACGGAAGAACCCAGAGGAGAAGGCATCTTGCCACAGTCCAAGATCAGTGTGCTAACCTCTGAGCAGTTCTACCCATGCCAACAAAGCAGCTGCAATTTTCTTAAGTACCAAGGAAAAGCCATTTGTGTGGGCTGACTGATTTTTTAAATTAATATGGACCTGGAGAAGGTGACAAAGGATGGATTACACCATGGGGGAGAGAGGGAGTCTAAAGAATTTGTGGTGAGATTTTTCAAAGGGGCCTGATGGCTGTAGATTCATAGGCTATGTCTACACATAGGTTAGTTTGAATTAACTGAATTTGAACTAATTATTCAAACTAATAATTATTAGTTTGAATTAAATTAATTCGAATTAAACAGCCACACTAGAAATCCTAATTTCAACTCACATGTCCATGCACAGGACTTGCTAGTTCAAATCAAGTAGGGGGCGCTATTGCATAGGGGGAAAAAAATCAAGCTGTGGCTAATTCGAACTAACGAGTTCAAATTAACCATCATTTCGAACTTAAGGGAAGTTTTATAGATTGGAACTAGGCTTCCCTTAGTTCAAACTAAGGGAACTCCTTAGTTTGAACCAATGAAAGCTAATGTGGGCATGCACTAATTTAGTTTAATTAAGCCTCCTTAATTCGAACTAAATTGTAAGTGTTGATATACCCATAGGGTCTAAGCCCAGAAGGAACCATTGTGACCATCTGTCTGACCTATTGTATAGCCCAGGCCAGAGAATGTCCCTTTAAGTAGTTCCTAAAGTAGATCATCTAAAAAACCAACTCTTCTTTGCTTAAACATAGTCAGTGATGGAGAATCCACAACACCGCCCCCCTTTGTAAACTGTTCTACTGGTTATTTACTCTCACCATTACAAATGTACACATGTCCCCAGTCTGACTGTGTCTCGTTTCAACTTCCAGCCGTTGGACTGTGTTATACCTTTCTCTGCAAGAGTAAAGAGACCATTATTATGTATCTGTTCCTCATGTGGGTATTTAAAACTTGTAATCAAATCACCTTTGGTCCAAGCCATCTCAGCTGGAACAGTGCCAGCCACCACAGTTAAGATCATCTGGAATGACCGAAACATCCTCTGAAATCTGCATCTCTCAGGTACATGAACTTCACATCGGCTGTAGAACCTGATGGACCCCTGGGAACAAGGTGCTCAGAAGTGTCCTATCCACGACTGGTCCAAATGAATCTGAACCTCGAATGAGCTCTGCCTGCTTTCAGGATATAAAATTAACCTGGGAACCAGCCTGAGTTTTGTAGCTGACGTCGTCACCCTTTTGGACCTCTGGCACTTTGGAATGCAGACCTCCTTGGTTCCCTTTGTCCGTATTACTCCCCAATCATAAAAAAAAATATAAATGAAGGTCAGAATAACTGGCCTGATCTCCTAGAGTGTTGCTTGCATTGTTTTCTACCTGCTAGTGTATTCCTAGCTCCCATCTGTGTTGATTAAGGCCTTGTCTGGATTTAGGACTTCCCAGATGACAGCCATCAGTATGGCTGCAGCTGTGTGTGGACAGGGGCAGCACTTCGAAGTCCGGGTAAGCTCACCCAATGTGGCTAGTAGCTTGACCTAGCTCAGGGCTTCTTAACCTGTGGGTCGCGACCCAAAATGGGTTGCCATGCAATTTAGGGTGGGTCAGCATGATCCGCTTTAATATACTGAAAAAGGAAATACATTTTTAATTCAAAACTGAACCATGGTTTGCGAAGCTGACTCCCAAACTTAACCTGGGTCATGGCCAAAAGGTTCCTGACCTAGCTACACGAGAGGTTGAATCCAGCCAGCTACACTGATGGCTTAGCCTGAGACAAGATTCAGAGAGCGTAAGGCCAGGAGTGACCATTTTGATCATCTGTTGACCCCCTGTTTCACACAGGTCAGAGAATCTCCCCTCAGTAATTCTAGCATTTGGCCCCTATCCTGGGGATGGGCTGAAGCAGGCTAGACAGAACAATCTCAGGGTTTTTCCTGAGAGGCAAAAAGACTCATATCTGACGAAAGCAGGCCTGGAAGATGAAGGTGCACTGAAGAGGAGGAAGGAGCAGTTTGATTCTGCTCCTCCTTTGGGCTAGGTTTCAGAGTCTGCTGGATTAAAGCAGCAAAAGCTCTCACCTCTTTTGGAGACAGTGCATCCTCATATAATTTCCAAACAAATGTGCTGGCTGGCTACGATCTCACTTACCCTCCAGTTCTAGTCAAGTCAATAAAGACTATGGAGGGGAGTTTCTCATCTCTACCAACTCATGATAACCCAGTTTGTCTGGCTGTCCAGGCCCCCCACCTCATGCTCATGCAATGGACTTCAGACCCAAGCAAAACCTACACATCTTGTTAGTGTTGTTATCTCCTTGTGCCATTGCTGGGCCTCACCCACCTGCTATATCCGGTGGGGTTTCAGAAGCTTGCAGCACTGGCCTGAGGTGCCAGCAAGATTTGCCCCGAATTACCATGAACCGCGCGTTAGGCCAGCATTGAGAACTACAGAGAAACTCACCCCGTATATTAGCCTGGCACCAGTACAATGGAGACCCGCCCTTGTCGTCCACTAGATGCTCTTATTTTAAAGGCCAAGGATTCTACCCCAATCGGATCCCTGAGCAAGAGCGAAACTCAGGCTCCGTATTACATGGCAAGTTCCCCCTTTCGGAAGCACCTCTTAGCAGTGGACCCACAGCTTGCTGCCCAAGTCCTGGCTCTGGCTGAAAAACCTGTCTAGCGGCTAGAGTTGACCAAACGACGGCTACTGCTGAGCTCTACTGACATCTGAGCGGTGCCAGAGCCAGAAAGGCAGATGAGCCAGCGAGCTAGGCACTGAACGGGAAGAGCGGCTCGGGCGAGTGGGTGCTTCAGAGCCCCGGAGAGCCACGGCAGCTGTAAGCGGAGGGGATTGTTGCCCAGGCTATTACATCATACCGTGGGGCTGCCAGCGTTCTACAAGGGCTTTGCCCATGCACTCCTGAGCCCATAGCCCAGCTGACATCCAGAGGGACCCACTCCTGCATATATGGCTAGTTGCCACCCCATCCCGTTATTAGTGCAGTTTATTAACAGCACCCCAGGGCTCCTGTCTGGCTTGTTGCCAGCGTGTCCTGGCAGTGGCAAAACTCCCATTGAGGACAGCAGGCCTAGGAGTTCCCGGCCCCAAGAGCCACAAAACTTCTCCTAGGAACATGCTGCTCCATAATCGTCCACAAGGGGGTTTCTTGCACCGTTGTCTAGCATCTGGTGCTGGCTGCTGGGCTAGCTGGCCTCGTGTCTGATTTGAAATGGCCACTGCAGCAGTCTCATCTCAGGACACCTCTCCCCAATACTCTGGTCCCTGGGATGGGCAGAGGCGGGCACTTTCAGAGGGCTGGGAATGCTCAGTTGGCTGTGATCTTTATTGCCTTCTCTGGCCTCCTTTTTACTTTCATGTCCTCCATCCGGCAGGCATTTTAAAAATCCATGATTTTGTCTGGCTTTTTACTTACAGGGGTTAAAGTATGCTGGAACACTCTATTTTTAGGGCAAAGCATGCCAGGGCCCCCTAAAAACAGAAGAATATTACATTAATAATACGTTTTCTCCATGTGTCCTCCAACGTCCTCCTTTTCGTACTTCCCTGTCCTCCTTTCCGTGCTTTGGTATCTAGTAACCCTATCTCTGCTACGTCTTTCCAGCCCTTCGAATCCTGTCGCTGGGATGGGGGGGGGCATGCTGAGCAAGCAGCCACATGACCCCTGGCTTCAGTTCTGGGGGGTCAGACCCCAGCCCCCCAAAATCGGAAACCACATTGGAATACCACATCATTAGATGTCAGAGCACCTTACAGAGCCAGTTGGTTTCATCATCAGTTGAGGAGACTGAAGCACGAGGTGGAGCACTGCCTTGCCCATGATTACCTAGGAGACCTGGGACAGAGCTGGGCCTAGGACTCAGGTTGTCTAAGTCCCAGTCCAGTGTTTGAGCCACTAGGCCACACTGCCTGGGTGGCTGGAAAGAGGACTGGCACTGTGGTTCCCTAGTTACACTGGTGTGTGTTGAACTAACACACTTCTGCTCCAGCTACTCCAAAGGCCAATTCCCATCATCTGGCTAATGTGACATCAAGGGCGTTTGCCTGTGGCTGGACTGAGTAAGGCACTCAGGACTGCACCCGTGGACTGGGGAAGCCCAGGGTTGAATAATTAGACAGTAAATTCCCCTTTGACTCACAGAGATGAATGATCTTCCATATCAAGGACTGAGGTCCTAGGGACTGATTGTTCATGGAGGATAGGTCCCTCTATGGCTATTAGCTCAGACACGACCCCAGGCTCTGGGGTCCCTAAACCGCTCGCTGCTGGAAGTGGGGACAGGAGGATGGAGACAGGCATCCTGTTCCGTTTATTCCCTTTGTAGCACCTGGCACCGGCCACTGTCAGAGACCTTACCCGGTTTGGGTCTTATACTTGGGCCAGCACTCATTTACTGGCCTTACTTCAAATCAGTAGGCGTTTTATGTCCTCATTTAAAATTACGCAGATATAGTGGCATAAAATGGCAATAGCACAATGAGGCAATAGCAATGGTGGGAAGAGGACCTGGCAGGGCTGGTTGGTTTGAACGTCCTCCTCCGTTTTGTATATTAGAAATTCAGGTCTTGTTTACCCTGGAAGGCTCTATAGTAGTAATCCCCACCTTCCCCAATGACTGTCCACATCTTCCACCATGGGGCTGGGTGTGGGGCCACAGCAGCCATGGACAAGACTGAGGGCTGGGTGTGGAGACCATGGCCAGGAGTGGCAACAAGGCACCGAGACTGTGGCTGGGGGCAGAGGCTGGGGGCTAGACTGTGCTCCCTGCGCACACCTCATGGAGGCCAGCCCAGGCCCAGCAGTGTCCCCTCGCCAGCGTTCCTATGGGGCGTGCTCTGCTCTATGGCTGTCTGCAGAACTGACAGGAGAGGCACTAAGGAAATGAAACCCGGGTAGCTGATGTGAGCAATGGGTCATCTCCTTCAGCGGGAGAGCAAAGGAACAAGGAGGGACACCTTTCAGGGGCTGGCAGCTCTCAGAAGCAGGGCCAGAAGGAACTGCAGCCCACCGCTGATTGCTCAAGCCTTGCCGAGCCAGCGCCATACCATGGAGTCTGCTCTAAGGGAAGGGCTGATCTACGCTCCTTCCAGGAAGGTGAGGCCGCGTGTGGGGGGCAGCACGGAGATTTCAAGTAGTTGTCTCTTTTTGTTTGCCTATGACAGGTGCTAGGGATTCTCAGCTGTGCTAGAAGGTGCGCCATGAGAGGCGTCTAGGCAAAGACCTCACCTGTCTGGCTGCTTTCCTGCTCTAGTGAAGGGCAGCTGGGCCAGCTGGAGACCACCTCAGGACTGCTCATCGCTAAATTTGGTCTGTAGCGACCTTCAGGGAGCATTAGATCAGTAGGGGTTGCCCAACCATGCCTATGTCCCACTCCCAGCCTGGCCCTGACCTATCCCTCACATTCACAGGGGAGCCTTATGCAATCAATCATGCCATTTCTGTGCTGCTGGAAACTGTCCCCATGTTCCCATAATAAAGCCGAGACCCATTTTAGATATCAGCTCTTGTCTGTGCTTAAAAGTAACAGCAGTCTGACCACTCCCAACACGTCTTTCAGCCACAGCTAGTAAATCGAAACCCGGCTATCCTGCACTAAGGGGAATTTGACTCATTGTCAAAGGATCCCACACTCCCAGCCCCAAAAGTCAAGGGCTGAGGAAACTGCCAACGGATTCAGGAGGTCTCAGAGAGTCCAGCAACCACACAAGGCCTTCCTTTAAAAACAAGGGCAGCAGGCTTTTGTACATTTGCTTTCTGTGGGCCTCCATGCTAAACCTTGCACAAGGCTGGATTTTGGTCACAACAAATGGAGGGGAAAAGGCAGAGCTTGGTCATGGCAAAAGGGTACAAGTCTCAAATTCAGAGGACAATTGAGTCCAGAGAAAGCCACACATTTTTGACAAAAGCCAAATTTCTTTTATTTTGCACTGGGAGTGATTTAAAAACATTTCATCCTAGCATGTTCTTCTCCAGACAGAGTTAAAACACTGATCTCTCTCTCACACACATTTCTTCAGACTGCATGGACGGGCTGGGCATTTCAAGAATCTCAGTTCTGCTCTCACGTAGACACGTGCATAAGTGGCCAGCTTTTCTGAAGAACTCAGCCGTGTTGATGCAGACGGGATTCTGGGCTTCCTTAAAAATCCAGCACATAGAAAGCTACTTCTGTATAAGTCCACAGGAATCTTGTTCAGAAGCAGTGACTCAGTAGCTTGAGTTAAAAAACCTGGGTCTGAGTCCCCACAGGCCTGCCCTTTATCTAATCTCTTACCCAGAGTACTCATAAAAAAACCCACTCTTGCATTATTGGCAAATTGTGATCTCAGGGCATTCTGTATCTTCATGCTAAAGATGTAAGAAATGTAAAGCCTGGAGGAAAGCAAGTGCCATGAGCTGGCATGAAACCCCTTGTAAATAATTGCAGTCACAAAAGTCCTGCCCATGGCCAGAAGTGAGCAAGGGCCCCCATTTTGTCACTCAAATGACGGTCACCAGTGGCCCAGATAATCTGGTCCAATTAATCCTCGCAGGGCAGGAGCCGGTCACAGCTCCCTGATCCTCCAGGGAGTTTTACACCAACAATTTCCCCATCAACAGGGGAGTTTAAAGCAGCCCGGGGCTACTCTGAACTCTGCCAGGTGATTACAGGTGCTTAAAGAGGCGTCCGTTCTGCCCAAGCTGCACTATCCACTGGACGGCTGCTGCAAGGGCTGGGGACGGTTAGACACACGGGATGTGACAGGTCCCTCTCACTGTCACAGCACCTCCTGCTGGCTAATCTGGGGAATCACACTGGTGCTGCTGATCCTCTCTGGTGATGCATCAGCCATCCTTTCTCCATTCCCACACCCCATCTCACAGCAGTCATGGCAGCACAGTCCTCTGGCTGAGGCTGCATCCCAACTATTCCCTCTTCCAGGGGGTGGCTTCAACAGTCCTTGCCCACTTATTTCAGTGGCCACAGCAGTCCACAGCCAGGCCCTTACCTGAGGCCCCAGCTGCTCCCCATCTGGAGTGAGCCCACCATCTCTGGTCAGCCCTCACTCCAGGGCCCAGGGACTGCACCTCCCCTGGAGCCAGCCTTGCCATCAACCCCAGCCTTCACTTCAGGGCTCATGGCTGCTCCTTCCCAGGGTGCTGGCCTGCCTCGTCTTGCAAGCAGCCAGTCTTCTGCCTGCAATCTCCAAGGGTGATGCCATCTCCTACAGGCTGGCAGCCCTTCTTATATGGGTCTGCTCAGCCCCAATTGGCTGCTTCCCCGTATGTCCATCTGATTGACTGCTTGTCTGCTACAGTGGACTACCTGTCCCACCACATATAATTATAAAAGATGAGAGCTGGCAAAGACCTCAAGAGGTATCTGGTCCAACACCCCGCCTAATGGAGGATCTTCCTTAACTAAACCATCCCAGCCGGAGCTTTGACAAGCTGGGCCTTAAAAGCCTCTAAGGATGGAGCTCCCCCCACCTCCAGAAACCCATCCCAGTGCTTCATCATTCTGCTAGGGAAAAAGATTTTCCTAGCATCCAACCTAGGCCTCCCCCACTGCAACTTGAGACCATTGTTCCTACTTCTGCCATCTACCAATTAAACCAGCCTAGCTCCATACTCTTTGGACCCCCTTTTAGGTAGTGGAAGGCGGCTGTCAAATCCCCCCTCATGCTTCTCTTCTGCAAACTAAACAAACCTTGTTCCCTCAGCTTCTCCTCATAAGTCATGTGCTCCACCCCCAAATCATTTTACTGGACTCTCTCCAAGTCATCCACATCCTTTCTGCAGTTGGGGGGCCAAAACTGGACACAGTACTTCAGAGGAGGCCTCATATTGTTGACTTACATCCGGCTACTTGTCCACTGTAACCCTCAGGTCTTCTTCTGCAGAAATGCTACCTAGCCAGTTGGTCCCCAGGCTGTAGTAGTACATGGGATTTTTTTGTCCTAAGTGCAGGACTCTGTGCTTGTGCTTGTTGAATCTCACCAGATTTCTTTTGGCCCAGTCCTCCAATTTGTCTAGCTCACGTTATATCCTATCCCTGCCTGCCAGTGAATCTACCACTCCCCCCATCTAAGTGTCATTAGTGAACTTGCTGAGGGTGCCTCCACCCATCCCCCAGATCATTAACGAAGATACTGAAAAAAGCCAGCCCCTGAAATGATGCATGGGGCACCCCACTTGATAACGATTGCCAACCAGCCATCGAACTGTTGATCATTACTTGTTGAGCCTGATGATCTAGCCACCTTATAGTCCATTTCTCCAACTCATATTTCTCTAATTTGCTGACAAATACTGTGGGAGACCATATCAAAAGTTTTGCTAAGGTCAAGGTATGTCACATCCATCTCTTCCCCCCCCCCCCATCCACAGAGCCAGTTATCTCATCTTAGAAGGCAGTCAGGTTGGTCAGGCATGACTTGCCCTTGGTGAATCCATGCTGACTCTTCCTGATCACCTTCCTCTTCCTAGTGCCTCAAAATGGATTCCTTGAGGACCTGCTCCATGAGTTTTCAGGGACTGAGGTGAAGCAAACAGGGCTTTAGTTTCATGAATCTTCCTTCTCTTTTTAAAATGGGCACTGTATTTGCTTTTTTCCAATAGTCTGGGAGATCCCTGGTCACCATGAGTTTTCAGAGATAATGGCCAATGACTCTGCAGTCACGTCAGCTAACTCCTTCAACTGCACTACATCTGGCCTCATGGATTCGTTCATGTCCAACTCTTTTAAATGGTCCTGACCCCATTCTCTCACCACTGAAGGCTGCTCACCTCCTCCCCGTTTTGTGCGGCCCAGTGCAGTCATCTGGGAGCTGACCTTGTATGTGAGGACAGATGCAAAAAAAAAAAAAGCATTGAGTACTTCAGCTTTTTCCACATAACCTATCTCACTAGGTTGCCACCCCCATTCAGTAAGGGCGTCATGCTTTCCATGACCTTGTTGTTAACATACCTGTAGAAACTCTTCTTGTTACCTTCATGTCCTTTGCGAACAGCAACCCCGATTGTACGTTGCCCTTCCTGATTTCACCCTGCGTGCATGAGCCGTATTTTTATACCCCTCCTTAGTCATCTGTCCCAGCTTCTATTTCTTGTAAGCTTCATTTTTGTGTGTTTGTTCACTGAAGATTTCTCTGTTAAGCCAAGCTGGTCACCTGCCATATTTGCTTTTCCTTCTGCACATCAAGATGTGCAGCAAAAAACAGCAAATATGGTGGTGACTTCTGCTAGCTGAGGAGATGGGACCAGCTTCTGTCTCTTGCCATGGGCTGTTGGCACTGCCTTCTCGGAGAGCCTGCTGCCGCTGGGACGCATGGAGCCACATAGTCCTGCCGTTCCCTCCCACCCCACCTCCCCAGTGAGAAAGGTGCACTGTCATCGCTGTCGGAAGTATGTGGCCATAGCCCCTCCTTTCCGTGCCTGCCCCTCCTACCTATTGGGCTGGCCCCACTTTTCCCCACTTCCTGCTGGGAAAGATCTGTGGGGAAGACCCTGGAGCAGGCAGTGTGGGGTAGAAGGCAGGACTAGGGTTGGGGAGTGGAACAGGACTGGGGTGGAACAGAGGGGAGGGCACGGGACGTGGGGCAGCCAGGAACTTGCCTTCGCCAGGGGAAGCTTTACAGTGCCTATTGCCCTGCAAGAGTGCGGTGGTGGGGACGACAGGGCACAAGGTGTTTAACCCAAGAAGCCCTGTAGATTTCACATGGTACAAAATCCAAATTGTTATCACAGAGCTCGCCTCCAGTCTAAGCAGCTGTGACACTGCAGGTCTGCCCTGGTGGGACAGACTGGCCCTCTGCAGCTAAGCACCAGTGGGAAAGACCCAGCTTTAAAAAAACTAGATCCCAAGCTCTTAGCACAATGTTCCAGTGGCTGCTTAGGAACCATCCCAGCGGGGAATTCACAAGCCTGCTGCCAGACAATAATTTCCAGTCTATCCAGCCCCGCCTGATCCCAGCTGATTTCCATGGCATCCTGCAAAGCTAAACCCAAGGGTGTCTTAGCAGTGCTCCCCAGTGCCTAGCATGAGGTGTTTTTCATTAGTGGATGGGGAAGGGCCAAGAATGAAGACAGTTAACTGACCTTTCTCTGCCCCCAGGCACCTCTGTGCCAAAGGGCACCAGCCTCAAATCTGTTAGTTCCCAGCCAGATCAAAAGGGCTAAAGTTAATGGGGTCCCCTGTGCTAACACTGCCATAGGGTGAGCTCCATTCCCGAGGGGCAGGCCCCTCCTGCCTGCATCAGTCCGATCAGGGGAATTGCTCCACAGAAGAGGGCAGGTGGCAAGTACAGCATGCGGCACAATAAGGTCCTAGGCACCACCATAATACATAACATACAGCAACCAGCACAGGGACGGTCCTGGGCCATGCCTTAGGTACTTCCATAATGCACCTACAGTGCCTAGTACAATGCAGTCCTGGTCTGTGACTGGGGCTGCTAGGCACTACTAAAAGGCACATAAATAAAATAAATCACCACCCTCATCCCCTGGGCTCCGAGCAGTCAAGGTGGTTTGAGCTCCACACAGTGAGCTCCATCAGCACTGAGATCACACAGGGTGCAGAAGGGGTGCTCTCAACTGCTACTGTGTGCTCTGCCTGGCAAAACCAGCACCAACCACAGGGGCTGCCTCTGAATTGCTGGGCAAGAGTCAGGGCCCCAGCACCCTCCAAGGTTGATTTTTCTTTTGGCCCAGATTCCTAGCACTCTGGCGGGAATTTGCTAGATTCCCCTTTCTCCCCAAAGTCGTAGACTCTAAGGGCAGAAGGGACCAATGTGAGCATCTAGCCCAGTGTTCATCAAAGTTCAGGTCGCGAGCCAGTACTGAGTCGCAGACCTGAAGGGACTGGGTCATGGCACCCGTGCTGCACCTGTGGTGGGGGGAGCAGCTGCCCCTCACTCCCCAGCTGGCTGGTGCTGATCCTGGGTGGGGTGTGGCTGCCCCTGCTCCCCAGATGGCTGGTGCCGATCCCAGGAGAAGGGGAGGTGGCTGCCCCTCACTCTCCTGCCAGTGGGCGCTGGTCGGGGGGGGCAGTCCATCTCCTCCTTCCTGCAGTGGAGGGGTTGCTGCATGGCAGAGGGGTCTGGAGCTGGGTCCCCAGGAAAAAAGTTTGATGGCCCCTGATCTAGTCTAACCTCCTGCACAAAGCAGGCCTCGAATCTTCATCCACCCACTCCTGTGATAAACTCTAACCTATGACTGAGTTATTAAAGTTGTCAAATCATGGTTTAAAGACTTTAAGGATATGTCTACACAAAGGCGTCACGGGGGGGGGAATGGAGCTGGGACACGGGCCCAGCCCCCGCCCACAGGGACAGACCCCGCCCCTTGGGGAGAGGCCCCACCCCCTGGGGAGAAGCCCTGCCCCTGGCCGGGGATAGGACCAGGGGGAGGCCATGCAGCCGCGAGTGGCTAGGCCGTGGCGCGGTGCTTCCAGAAGTGGCAGTGGGCAGCCAGGCCCCCAATCTTCGGCTGGGGATGGGGCCACTGCAGCCACCGGTGGCCAGGCCCTGGATCCCCAGCGGGGGACAGGACCGCTGCCGCCACGGGCGGCCAGCCGGCTGGGCCCCGGATCCTGATTGGACCGGAGATCCAGGGCACCAGCGTTGGGACCCGGGGCACGTGCCCAAAGCTAGTGACACCACTGTGTCTACACATTGCTTTTATTTCAAAATAACACTGGTTATTTCGAAATAAAAGAGATTAGGTCCACACGACGTTTTCTTATTTCAAAATGACAGGATCCCTCATTTCGAAATAAGAACCATCGTTACGAAACAGCTTAAGCCCCATTCATTTTGAAACAGCTGTTATTTCGAAATGGTTATTTTGAAATAAGGCCGTTTGGACATGTTGTTTTGAAACAGCCATTTCGATAGCAGGCTTCCCCTTAATTCAAATTAACTTATTTCAAAATAAGGACTTTATTTCGAAATAACTCATTTCAAAATACTTATTTCAAAATAACAATGTGTGTGTAGACATCGCCGAAAGTACAGAGAATCCACTAGCAAGTGGACCATGCCCCATGCTACAGAGGAAGGCAGAAAAAAACCCGGAGCCTTTGACAACCTGCCTTAAGGACAAATAGCTTCCCAACCCCAAATATGGTGGTCAGTTAAACGCCAAGAATGTGAGCAAGTCTCACCAACCAGACACCCAAGAAAGAATGCTCTTTAATAACTCAGACCGCCCCCTCATCAAATAGCCCATCATAGGCCATTGATATATCTATCACCAGCAGTCAAAAATCAGTGAATTGCCAAACTAGGCCATCCCATCACACCAGCCCCTCCATAAATGTATCAAGTTCAGTTTTAAAGCTAGCTAGATTTTTTGACCCCACTGCTCCCTTTGGAAGGCTATTCCAGACCTTCACTCCTCTGATGGATAGAAACCTGCATCTAACATCAAGCCTAAATTTTCTGAGACCCAGTTAATTTCCATTTTTCTTGTGTCCACATTGGCACTGAACTTAAATAATACCCCCCCCCCCATATTCATCCTTTGACACATTTATAGAGAACAATCATATCTCCCCTCGGCCTTCCTCTGGGTAAGCAGGGCAAGCCAAGCTCTTTGAGTATCCTCGCATAAGGCATGTTCTCCGTTCCATGGATCACCCCATTAGCCCTTTTCTACATTTGTTTCAGTTTGAATTCATCTTTTTTAAACATGAGAGACCAGAAATGCAGACGATATTCCAACTGAGCTCTCACTAGCACCTTGTATAACTGTACTAACACCTCCCTATCTCTACCGGAAATGCCTCATCTGATGACCACATTAGCTTTCTTTGCAGCTAAAATATATTGGCAGCTCATAGTAATCCCCTGGTCAATCAGTAACCCCGGGGCCTTCTCCTCCACCATCACTTGCTACTGATCCACCCACAGCTTATAGGAAGAGTTATTACTATTAGTCTCCAAATGCATGACCTTGCACTTTCCATTGTTAAATTTCACCCTGTTTTGATTATTCCAGTTTACATGGTCACCCAGATCTTCCTGTACGATACCCCAATCCTTCTCCATATTGGCAACACCTCCCAACTTCATGTTACCACAACCTTTATTAGCACATTCCCGCTTTTTGTGCCAAGCTAAATAAAAAGGTTCAATAAGCCTGGACTCAAAACCAATCCCCAAGCAACTCCATTAATAACCTCCCTCCAGTCTGACAGTTCACCTTTCATCATGACCTGCTGTAGTCTCCCCTTTAATCAGTTCCTTATTCATCTTTCAATTTTCATATTAATCTGCATCTTTTGCATTTTAAGTACTAACTCCTCATGTGTACCTGTATCAAATGCCTTATTGAATCTAGGTAACTTAGATCCACTGCATTCCCTTTGTCTAAAAATTCTGCTATCCTCTTAAAAAAGGAGATTAGGCTGGTCTGGCCCGATTTACATCTTGTGAAGCTAAGTTGTATTTTATCCCAATTACCGTTAACCTCAATGTTTTTAGCCTCAGTTTCTCCAAGGTCTACTCCACCCTCTCTTCCTGTCTTGGCTGGCCCTACAGCAGCCCACCTGCTTGAGAGACAAGTTACCCAGTCCTGGAAACCCTCCACCCTACCTTCACCCTTATTAAGCACAACTGGACACACTGCCCTCATGACAGTGAGTCTGCAAGCTGCATGGATCCCGCATAACATGGAGCTTGCTTCCTCCCAGGGGCCACGTTCTGAAGTAGCAATGCCACTTTGGGGAGATGCCCTCCTAGCCCCACCAAATGAGGAACAAGAGACGCATGTTACCTCAGTCCTTGCATTCACTGTCCATGCAGATAACGTCCTCATTGGAGCTTGGCTGGGGGGCACTGGACAGATGAAAAACATGAACCCCACCACTGCAGCCCATGCACTGGGGCACGGCCACTGACTGCAAAGGACGCTGATTCTGGCTCCTTCATCGTGACATCTCTTGCAGGTCTCCAGCTCTTGTCGTGTGCAAGAGAAAGGGTGGCCTCCTCCCCAGAGCTGCTGCTGCTCTTGTCCGTCCTCCACAGCCCTCGTGAGGGGTGGCCAAGCTGAGAAGCTGCCAGCTAGGAAACAGGACACGTTGTGCCCTCAAATTTGGGCATTACCTGGCAGTGTCAAGGGGTGGGTGCTTTAGGCAAGGGTGCTTACAGCCCTGTGATGGCAGGGCACTGCTGCCCAGCACTTTGCCTCCCAGGGACTGACTCACGGTGATGGCTGATTCTCCAGGACACTGCTTTGCTTGGTGACCGGGGCCAGCCACGAGGGAATGACTGACTCCTTGAGTGCTCATGACCAGCCGGTGCAGGCCTTAGGACTGCTGACTCAGATGGCTTGATCCTCCTTGCATTTGCACTCATGTAACTACATTGAAATCAATGGTGGCACCTCTCATTTACATCAGCGGGTGGATCAGCTGGGGTGCCACTGGGGGATTGGCGCCCAAAGCTGCTGCACAGTACATTTAGGCAACCTCTTCCCAGGGCAGCGCATCACTGACCCCACTCAAGGCAGGAATCTGTGGCTGATCACCACAAAGCATGATTGGCTGGGGCCCCCGTGTCCTGTGCCTCATGTGATCATTGCCACCTGCGCAGTGGGTATGCGAAATGGCACTAGCCTAATGTGCATCACACACACCCTTTGCACAGGTATAAATGACAAGGGCAAAGCAGGGAGGGAATCAGGCCTCAGAGCTGCTGCTAAGTGCTTCGGCTCTTGCCATGCATCATTCATGAGTGACGCTGACGCCTTTCTGCAGAGGTGCCCCAGGCTCGGTCTCCCTGCCAGCGTGAATTGACCCATTTCTGCTGAAGTCATAGAGTCATAGAATCATAGGGTTGGAAGGGACCCCACGAGGTCATCTAGTCCAACCCCCTGCCAAAAAAAGCAGGACCACTCCCATTAGATCATCCCAGTCAGGGTTTTGTCCAGCTGGGACTTGAACACCTCCAGAGATGGAGATTCCAACACCTCCCTAGGCAGCTTATTCCAATGCTTCACCACTCGCCTAGTAAGGAAGTTTCTCCTAATATCCAGCCTGGACCGCCCCAGCTGTAACTTGAAACTATTGCTTCTCGTTCTGCCCTCTGTTACTACCGAGAACAGTTGAGCTCCCTCCTCCTTGGAGCAACCCTTCAAGTAGTTGAAGGTTGTTATCAAATCCCCCCTCAGCCTTCTCTTCTGCAGGCTAAATAAGCCTAGTTCTTTCAGTCTTTCTTCATAGGGCTTGTGCTCCAGCCCTTTGATCATTTTTGTTGCCCTCCTCTGGACTCTCTCTAATTTGTCCCTGTCCTTTTTGTAGTGGGGAGCCCAAAACTGGACACAGTATTCCAGATGTGGCCTCACTAGTGCAGAATACAGGGGAATGATCACATCCCTCGATCTGATGGCAACACTTCTTCTGATGCAGCCCAGTATGCCATTGGCCTTTCTGGCAGCAAGAGCACACTGCTGACTCATATCCAGTTTCCCATCCACCATGACTCCCAGGTCCTTTTCTCCAGTGCTGCTATTTATCTGATCACTCCCCAGCCTGTAGCAGTACATGGGGTTTTTTCGTCCCAAGTGCAGGATTTTACACTTGTCCTTGTTGAACCTCATGAGATTCTTCTTGGCCCACTGCTCCAATTTGTCTAGGTCTCCCTGAATCCTGTCCCTGCCCTCTAGGGTGTCTACCGTTCCCCCCAGTTTGGTATCATCCGCAAACTTACTAAGTGTGCAATCTATCCCATCATCCAGATCATTGATGAAAACAGTCAAAGCAAATCAAATCAAATCATAGGGCTGGAAGGGACCTCATGAGATCATCAAGTCCAACCCCCTGGGAATTGAACCCAGGACCCTCAGTGCAGCTTAGCAGGGATCTGGCCCCATTCTTGCATCTGGGTAAAAGCAAAGAGAACTGTGGGCACCTGGGCTCTGTCTTGGCTCATTGGCTTATGGCAGGGGCCGGCCTTCAACATGGAGAGGCCAACCTCACTGTATTCAAAGGACTAGCCTCTGCCTCTAAAGGGCTGCTGGTGAGTGATGCTGTTATGCTGCCACGGGCCAGAACTGTGAGCCACGCTGTACAAACCCTGGAGGACTAAACCCCACACAGGTGGTGCCTGTGATGCTGCATGTGTCTAGGGGACTGTTTATGATTATTTTGCATGTTAATATTTCATATTTGCAATAATCCATACGTGATATGCCATGTTTGGTAGCGACAGAAAGGTTGTAATCTGTTAGGTATGATTATATGGTTTATATATAGGTGTCAAATCTGTATTAGAAATTAGGAATATGTTTGTTCTCTTTAGGCTCAAAGTTATTTGATTCTAAAGCAATCCCACACGGGGTGTCTGCAAAACTATTGTCCTCTTAATGGCCCATTAAGGAAGCTCCCAGCTATGGTGGGCCTAGGAAGAAACCTGTTTGATGAGTCACCCAGCCTGACCATGTGACTCAACTCCATTTTGAGTTGGCAAGGACTCAGAGCATGGGAGAGCCAAAGGCAGTGGCCCCATCTCCATTCTTTCTGCAACCAATACCCTCCTCTGCAACTATTCTGCTGCCACTGAACAAAGGACCGAGACCCAACCAGGTGCTGGGTGTCTACCAGAGGAATTGGACTAACCCGCAAACTACAGATTCTTCAAGGACTTGCTTTCTGTGGACTCTAAATCATTCGTATGTATGTGATTCACTTTGACTCTTTAACATCTCACATATTATGTTTGATGTCTTTTTATATTTTAAACCTTTAGTTGTAGTTACTAAATGATTGGCTGGCAGCATGGTATTTTGGGTAAGATCCAAGCTTATATTGTTCTGGGTGATGTGGTTGGCCCTTTGAAGTCAGGAGAGCGTATTTCTTTAAGAGCCCCAGTGGCTAGGTTTGGACCAGAGGGGCTGATGTGCAATGAAGGGGGCTATTTCTATTATGTTATGCATGGCGATGACCAGAGGGGGGAATCAGAAGCATGTTTTGTTACTGACTGGGAGACTGGTTTAGGTACCACCTGTCAGTGGTCAGGGGTTTGGCCCCTGATTTTGCTCCTTGCCCTGATTTTGGCACATTCAAAAAGTTATCCCAGGAGGCCTAGGTCACAGTGCCCATGGTAGACCAAGCTAGCAGCATCCTCTCTGCCCTCTGATTGGTCCAGGTGCACGAGTTAACCATGGTTGGTGTTCAGAGTTTCTTTGCAATGGAGGAGGTGCCACAGCTCCCACAAGATTTTTACATTTAAAACTGATGCAGTGAGCCTAGGAGTGCTGGGCCATGAACTGCCAGGCCCAAAGGTGCCAGTGCAAAAACTCTGGCACACATTAAGCACTCAGGGCATTCCAGGAAGCTACCTGGCTAATGTGGCAGTACCTGGCCTGCCGCAATGAGAGGCCTTCTTTGGCCCCCAACTCTGTGCTTCAGTTTTGATTCCTGACTAGATTCCTGACTCTGGTTCTCACCTTCAGCTTGACTTCTGCTCCCTGACTCTGGCTACAACCACAGCATCCTAGATGATGAGGGTAGGAAGGGACCTCAGGGGGTATCTAGTCCAAACCCCTGCTCAAAACAGGATCAGCCCCAATTAAACCATCCCAGCCAGGGCTTTGACAAGCCAGACCTTAAAAACCTCTAGGGATGGAGGTTCCACTGCCTCCCTAGGTCACCCACTCCAGTGCTTTATCACCCTCCTAGGGGAAAAGTCTTTCATAATATCCAAGCTAGACCTCCCCCACTGCAACTTGAGACCCTTGCTACTAGTTCTGTCATCTGCCACCACTGAGAACAGCCTAGCGCCTTTTTCCCTAGAGGCCACCTCAGATAGGTGAAGACTGCAGTCAAATCCCCCTCATTCTGCTCTTCTGCCGGTGAAACAAGCCCAGTTCCTTCAGCCTCTCCTCTTAAGTCATGTGCTCCAGCCTCCTCATCATTTTTGTTGTCCTCTGGTGGACTCTCTCCAAACCCTCCCCGGGGGGGGGGGGCGCTGGATACAATACTACAAATGTGGCCTCACCACGGAAGAATAAATTCCCTCCGTCTGTTGGCCATGCTCCTACTAATACAGCCCAATATGCCATTAGCCTTCCTGGCAACCAGGGCATACTACTGACTTTATTCCAGCATCTTGTCCACTGTAACCCCTGGGTCCTTTTCTGGAAAATTGTGGCCTGGCCAGTTGGCCCCAGGCTGTGACACTGCAACCTCTGGCTAGACACCTGCTCTGACCACCCGCCTGACTCCTTTCCTCATCCACTAGGCCAGACTGTCCAAGTTCCAGTCACGACACTGGCTTCACACCTGTATCACTCCATTGGCCTCTATGGAGTTACCCAGATCTAGAGTCATGCCAAGCAGAGCAGAATTGGCTCTGGGAGTTGGGCAGACCCAGACACTGCCTGTGTTGACACAGCACCTGGATGGGTGTGAAAGTAGGGCTCGTAGTCGGGAGACTCTGTGCACGGCAGTGATACAGCATGAGGAGGCTGCATCACTGCGCCCATCAATGGCCTCCGACTGCAAAGAGGCATACCAGCTCCAGCTTCTAGTTCTGGGGTTCAAAGCCATTTTTAACCCCACCACCTATCCTGCTGTGACCTCACAGCCACCAACATTTCTCTCCTGTGAAACCATATCCCAGCATCCCCAGAACCCAGCTTCTCCAGATCCCAGCATCCCCAGATCCCCCCATCTCCCATTCCCATATCCCAGTATCCCCAGACCCCAGCATCCTCAGATCCCTGTATCTTAGCATCTCCAGATCCCTCTATCCCAGCAGTCTTAGCATCCCGTAGTGAGGAACTAATGCATGTCACTGCCGTCTGCCATATATCGCCAAGCCAGCCCTGAGAGGCCATGCCGTGTGAAACACTTCAGCACCACATCCCAAAGCACCGTCCCATCATGGAAGTGGCAGGATCCATGCAGTAGAATGGCATACGTCAGATTGCCGCAGCCAATGACCCACAGGAGGTTTGCTTTTGTAAGCCGCAGAGTCAGACACACAGTGCCTGAGTCCACCCTCACACGTATTTAGCATACATCAGGCGTCACTAACTCCATTGGACACAAGAAGCCAGATCTTCTCAGTTTCAAAAGGGATAGCTGTGTTAGTCTAGTCCAGTAAAAAAAACAACAAGGAGTTGTGTGGCACTTTAAGACTAACAGAGCTTCTCAGGCAGCACTCAGGGGCCACAACGCCAGCTTAACCAGCTTTCCAGGGACTTCTGCTGGCTTGAGGAATCTCAGGACGGTGCAGGCCTATCAGAACCAGACCTTGAGACCCCAGGATAGGGGATATGGCTGGGAAAAGGGGCATGGTGGGAGCACCACTGTGGTTCCACAGTCTTCTGCTGTGGAGATGATCCTGGCCAGCCAGCACCAGTTCGAGAAGCCCTGTCTTTAAGTATCCCTTTTGCTGGGCAGCACCCAGGCCCTACAACAACACAGCTGCAGGTGGAGCCCAACTGAGTTATCCTGGGGTCAGCTGGAGTGGGTGGAAAAGCATGCCCATGTCTGCAGTGTTGTTTGGTGGCTGTGCCCTTGGTAAACAACTTGCTCTCCTTGAGAAATGGCAGCTCTGGATTTGGGGGTCAAACTCTGACAATGGAGATCCTGAGCAGCATAAGGGGGCCCGGATGGATTTAAGTGGAGGAATACAGGACGTGGGCTAGCTGATTCCATAGGTGGCCCATGCCCTCTGGGCCAGTGTCTAGTTCCTGCTGCAGCATCAGCCCCATTTCGGTGGTGGGTGCAGGGACCAAGGGCCTGCTGCAGTGAGCTGGAGACATCGGCTTTGTGCTACAGAAACATTGGCTGAGAAATTGAAAACCAAAATATTCACTTCAGAAAAGCTGCCTAAGGGTCTCATGGGAGCTCTAGTTTCGATGCTTTGTGCTTCTCCATCACCAGCCAAGATCCATAGCTGCCCTGCACCTCCTATGGTTCCATAGTCTTCCTTTTTGGTATGGTGACCATATGGTCCATTTTGGCCAGGACAGTGCCCCTGCTCAGCTCTGTCCTGAGCTCCCAACTCTCTTGGCAAGATGGGGCATTTGTTGTGTTTGCTCTTCTCAACTGATGACTTCTCTGCTTATCAGAACAGCCTATTCTACTCGTCAGACCATTCAGGATACAGTAAACAGATCTTTGAGTCAATTAAATGGTGACACCATAAACCACAGAAGTTTTCAATCAGTGGGCCATGTGGTGTAGCTCAGGCAAACCACGACACCAGGTGGCTTCACACCCTAAAGAGCAGAAACCAGATAAGGAACAATGCAGGTAACTACTGACCTATGAAATATATGACCGTATATACCAGGCGTGGCCAAACTGCAGCTCGGCAGCCACATGTGGCTCTTGAATGAAAAAGTGTGACTCTCGGAAGAACATCAGCAAATCAATTTAGTACGTAAAAGTATATAGCTATATGCCTCAGTGCGGCTCTTGAAGGTTTAATAACCAATTTGTGTGGCTCTTGAGTTCCATAAGTTTGGCCACTCCTGGTATATATAAAAACATGAACCTGCCATGTCCTTCTCCCATATTGCAGGTAAACTCCCCTGGACACTGACCATCTCTTACCTGGGGTCCCGTTCTTAGTTTAGGAAAAGAAGGTCACTCTACTCATAGACTCTAAGGTAGAAGGGAACAATTTGATCATCAAGTCTGACCTCCTACACACTGCAGGCCTCAAAACTTCACCCACCCATGCCTCATGCAATAACCCTATGCATTTAATTAAAGTCCCTAAATCATGATTAAAGATGTAACGGTACAATCCAGTAGCAATTGAGCCATGCTTTATGCTACAGAAGACGACCCCCCCCCCCTCAAGTCTTTGCCAATCTGCCCTGGGAGAAATTCCTTGCTGACCCCACCAGGGCTGGATCAAGAGCCTGGTGGGGATGGGGGTTGTCCACTTTTATGGCTCCCCCCCACATCCACTTGGGGGGGGCAGGATCCAGAGCTGAGGGTGGCCCACAGCGTGGCTGGTGCTGCAATGGGGGGGGGGTACTATGGCCTGGTTGGCACTAGAGGGTAGGGGCTTGGCCTCAGGGGGCCAGCAGCCCTGTTGTGCTGTATGTGGGAGGGAGGTTGGCGGTGCTGTGATGGGGGGACAGGGTCCAGGACCCACAGTCCAGTCAGTGTTTGTGTGGCATGGGGGGTGCCTTGGGCCAGAGGCCACAGAGTTCCTGCCCCACTCCCAGGCTGGTTGGTCTGGAGCAGGAGCCCACCGCGACCCAGAGCTGCGGCCTGTAAAGACCCTGCCTTAATCTGGCCCTGGACCCGATATGGTGATCAGTTAGACTGTGAGCATGTGGGCAAAAGTCATCAGTCAAACACCAAGGAAAGCGTTCTCTGTAATAACCCAGAGTCCCCCGTCTCCCCCACCCCCCGCTGCTTGCTGGAAGTGGCCCGGAGCCGGATTGGACCCCTTCCTCTGCACTGTGGGTCCAGAGATGCAGGGTCTCTGCCCTGCTAGCCCCAGCGCAGCAACACCCCGGATTCGGAGAGGAAGCTCCTACCCCTCTTCAAAACAGCCGCCAGAGCAAGGCCAAGCAACAGCTGGGAAAGTGAAGCCTGATGTTGAAACGAAACATAAAGTAGAGCCATAAACGTATCATGGCCAAGCTGTGACCCCCGCTTCCTTCCCTCCCACAGGGTACTAAAGGCCCCAACCCAGATGCCTCAGAACATGACAGTATAGTGGAAGGGGTGGGGACGACAGGTATAAATAAGGCCATCAAGGCGGCAGGAAAGAGGAGGTTTTTGTCAGGAAGAAAGGGCGTTCCATCCACATATAGAACTAGAGACATAAGCACGTAGAGACATAAGTCCAACCGGTGCCGAGGCCTTGGAGCTGTGGCTATGGTTTAAACTTGTCAGTGTTTTAAGCTTGCCCACGTGCTCAAGGTTTAACTGATCACCATATTGGGGTTGGGAGCGAATTTCCTCCAGGGCAAATTGGCAAAGGCTTCGGGAGGGCCAGGCAGGTGGGGGGTCACTTTCCTCTATAGCATGGGGCATGACTCACTTGCTAGTGGATTTGCTGTAACTTCAAAGTCTTGAAAGCATGATTCAGTGAATGTAATAACTCAGGCCTAGGTTGGAATTTATTACAGGAGTGGGTGGGTGAGGTATTTGTGGCCTGCACTTGGCAGGAGGTCTGACTACATGACCATATTGGTCCCTTGTGATCTTAGAGTCAATGAATGTAAGCCCCCAATAAAACCTTCATAAAGTGACAGCCGATTGGATTGTGGACTGTTGCTTCCCAGCAAACTGTGCCCGGAAACCAAGAAAGGGCGAGGGGTGGGAAAGCCCTAAGACTTACTTCTTGGGGAGTGGAGAGGGTTATCTCATGGGGCCATGTGGACCCAATGACTTATAACACCCAGGAGGCATCACAGGGCAACAGTTGACTCATAAAATACCAAAGTTCTTTTAGTCAACATATTTCGATTTTGCAGCACTTCGTTTTTAAGCAGAAAAAAGAAAGGAACTTTTACA
Source organism: Podocnemis expansa (assembly GCA_007922195.1). Taxonomy (NCBI): domain Eukaryota; kingdom Metazoa; phylum Chordata; order Testudines; family Podocnemididae; genus Podocnemis; species Podocnemis expansa. Next base: position 4,695,030 of record ML682206.1, on the reverse strand, counting down.
TAAAAGACATATTATTCCTCAGAAGGAAAACAAGCTCTCAACATTGAAATTTTCCACTGAAAAATAGTTTTGATGGTAAATTTTCAACTGGCCCAAGTTGTTGCCTTGAAGTTTTGAGGGGCCTTGATGGAAGGCTAGGTGCCAAAGGCTGATTACAAAGATAAGCTTTGGACCAAGCTAATGTGATTGGGCTGCAGGGCCAGTTGCAATTTGTTTGGTCCCTGTTTCTAGAAGAGTTTGCCCTTTAGTTTTACTTTTTAAACAGATCGTTTCCTCTAGGTAAACCCCCTGTGAGCTCTTCCACCAGTACTGACTTTCCCTTCAGATTATTGCTAATTAGTTGCCATCTTGTTTAACTTTCACTATTAGATGCTGACACCGCGCCCCCCCACCCACACCTTTTCCACTTACACATTGCTGGCGTTTGCTAGATCTTGTGGCCAAAAACCCCCTGCAGGGACAGAAATGCAGTTTGCAAAATTCACTACTTTGCTCTGGGGGAAAAAACTGTAGCAGTTTCTCAGGCTTGGGATTTATGATCCAGTCATAGTGATGCACTCCAAAGGAAAGCAACAGCTCCTGGCCATGAAGAGCAGCAAAGCCAGAAGTGAGGGAGAGGCCAGCATTTGTAGCAGGGTTTGTTAATTAAACTGGTGTTGCTCTTTAGATCGCAGTGTGGTGTCTCATGTTGCCGTTACACTTGCTGGTATGAGATTGCTGCAGATCTGCTTAGGACAGGCTACAAACATCCACCAGCAGTGTACTTTTCCACCTACAGCAAGGCGATTTCATACCCACAATGGAGGCAGAACCTGCCCCACTACCGTAACCAAGAGCTTGTCTAGCTTGACCTATCTCTGGAGCCAATTAAGCAATCTGCATTCAGATTTAGTCAGAGGTGCCTTAGATCAGTGGTTTTCAAACTTTTTTCCTTGGGACCCAATTGAAAAAAATCATTTATGTCCATGAGCAATGCAGTCCAGTCTTTTGGCGGTGGCAGCAGGGGGTGCCGTGATAGAGTACCTGAAGGTCCTCACCCCACGTTTGAAAAATCACTGCCTTAGAGCATACCATGCCGCTGCTGGTTCTGCTCTCTCCAAAACCTTAACCCAACCCAATAAATCCTCATGCTTCTGGATGTACTCCAGTCGCTCACTGCTTATGGTCAGGAAGAAACTTCCCTTATGAACAGTTTATTGCTGGGATCCCAACATCTTCCTTTGAAGTACATTTGCAAGCAGGGGCAATTCTAGACGGGGCCAGGATGCGGGGCACATGCCCCTGCCACAAGTGGGCCCGATCCAGCTGCACATGGGTCTGAGCTGGCTTCAAGACTCCCGAAGGGGGTTCGAAGGTGAGGACGGGCCATGCCACTTGTGGGAAGCAGCAGGGACAGTCCCCAAGTGGCGGAGACTGTCCCTGCCACTTGTGGGAAGAGGCAGCGACCACCTCCCACCTCAAGCCTTCTGCATGGGGCTTGAAGCCAGGGCTGGTCCATGCTGCTTTTTACAAGCGGCAATGACAGTCTATGCCACTCGAGGACTGTCCCTGCTGCTTCCCACAAGTGGCATGGACCATCCTTGGCTTTGAGCCCCCTTCAGGAAGCTTGAAGCCAGATCAGGCCCCATGCACAGCAGGCGCCATCTGTGCTTTCCAGAAGTGTCCCAGAGCGGCATCAGGCCACTTCTGGCTAGCTGGGGCTGGAGGTGCAGGGCCCATGCCCTGCTGGCCCCAACATAGCGACGCTCCTGTTTGCAAGTAAAGAAAACAGGGAAATGAGAACAGGAGCATTGCTGCATAGCAAAAAGAGCTGGGGCATGAGCCCCAACCCCCCCCATTCCCAGCCTCACTCAGCTTCCAACGCCCCCTGCTGCTATTTCCTCCACCTTGCCAGGCTTCAGGATCATCCCCCAGCTTTTGTGCATGCCCAGGCTGCCCCCTCCCAGCTTCTCCACCATGTGAAGGCAAGGTGGAAAAGGCTGCCACGTGCCATCCAAAGCCCATGCCAGGCTCCTGATTCCAGTGCATCCCCTAACACCGGGCACCCAGCACCCCTTACTAAATCCCCCCAGGAATGGATGCAACAGCAATCCCCAAACACTCCTGACCCCGTTTAATTTCCAAGTTACTTAGATACGTAGCAGAGACCCTGTAATATTCTCCCCCAGCCTACACCCCATGCATCTTCCCCTGTTACCCCCTGATAAATCCCAGTTGGCCCAGCTTTCTATGTACACACTTTGAAGCCTTGATCTGGTATTCATCTGTCTGAGTACAGCAATTAGCAAATTATCAATGGAGTGATCGCAAAGACGGAAATGCTGACCCACTGGTTTCGGAGTATTGTGTTTTCTGATGTCTGATTTGTGCCTATTTATTATTTTGTGCAGAGACTGTCTTGTTTGTCCAATATATAAGGCAGAGGGGCATTTCTGGCACAGGATGGCATAAATCACATTGATGGCTGGGCAGGTGAATGAGCCTTTGATGGAGTAGCCCATTTTATTAGGGTTCAAAGGCTTCAAAGAGAAGCTGCTGAGATCAACCTTATTTGCAAATCTGATGGCATTGCTTCAGTGCTTAATAGGGACACTGGATTTTTCTCTCATTGCAACAGGTGATTTGGTCTCATCTTCCTCTATATGCTGTTCCCCAGTCTTTTGAATCTTTACAACTGCTTTGATTTGCTGTTACAGCATGACCTGTTCACATGACTTACACTTCCCTGCATTTATTTCCTCCCATTCTGTAAATTCCCCCCAGGGCCATAGTGAGTCCATAATGGATCCGGATCCATCTCCAGCCACTGCGGGGAGCCAGATCCGTCCCCTGTGCCCTCTAAAATTCTGCAGCTGGGACGTCCGGTGCTGCTGGAGCTCACTGCCAGAAGCTGCCACCACGGCAGACTGGGAGGATCCATATCCATCCCACCGCCAGAGGTGGCAGGGAGCTTCCGGTGGCGCCGGCAGGCCAGGAGGCTCCGGGTCCATCCCCAGCCAGGCGGAGGCAGCTGGGGACGGATCCGGATACCCCTGGCCTGCCAGCAGTGGCAGAAGCTTCCCACCACTTCTGTTTCCTAGAATTTGAATCCTTACAAATGCTCTGATTTGCTGTTGCAGTATGACCTGATCCCATGTCTTACACTCCCCTGCATTGATTTTCATCCCATTCTGTAAGTTCTCCCTCTTCAAAGCGTCTGATGAAGTGGGATTTTTCTCCCATGAAAGCTCATGCGATAAATAAATATGTTAGTCTTTACGTGCCACAAGAATGCTTGCTTTTTTACTGAACTAGAATGGATGTGAGCAGCACTCAAAGAAGAACATTCGGTGCCCTGTTGGCCCAACAGTAGTGACCCCCCTGAATGAGTCTATTTTGTAACATGCAAGCAACTGGGAATCCTACTGAACTAGTTTCCATTACAGGATGACAGCAAATTTATAAGTATGGGCAAGGACTGAGAAAAGTTTATATTGGAAGGGCCAGTCCCTGGAGGCCTTAATCAGGAAAAATGCCCATTGACTTCAAGGCAAGATTGTCTGGTGAGAAAGCTAGAAGGCCTTCCAAAGGGTCAGGTGACATTTTTCAGCTAAATCTTTTTTTTCCCTTCTCATTTAAAAAAAAAAAATGCAGATTCAAATAGACAAAATCACAGAGAATGTGTGCAGCTGAATTGTTTTAGTGAACCAAGAGACACCACCCCACCCATTAAAAACAATTCCAAACCAGTGAAAAGGGTTGCATCCATATTTTCGACATGAAACAGGTCTCCTTTTCAATTTCAGAGCAACATTTCATTTCAACACAACCTTTAATAAAATATCTTAAAATAAAGTTAACAATCTGGGTATACAAAAATGAGTGGATCGGAAGTCCACCTTGTCAGAATGATCAAAATAGCCCTCTAACATGAGAGAAAACTATTTCAGTCCATAAATAAAATAGTCTTATGTTCATACTTTAACATATTTTAAGCACATTATATATATAAACCATGTATTTTAAATAGCTTTTTTCAATACAAAGATATTTTAAATTAAAGCACTGTTCCTAATAAATACAGAAGATATACAAATATTAAGCTGTACATTATTACAGAGCACAGCCTGTTGGTTGTGTCAAAGTCACATTTCTTCATGTTGGCATCAGTAACTTCTAAGGGGATTGTGCAAGGGTGCCTTAAATAAAACATCAGCAGGGCAGGTGATGCTGCTGCCAGGCAATACTAGGGAATTAAAACTCTTCTAGCATCATTTTAACTGCAATTCAAGTTACCAGGTCACACCCTCGGCTAGTGTGAAGTGAAGTCTATGGAGCTAAACCAAGCTGCATCTGGAACACAGCTTGGGATCTCTGCACAAACTCCAGGAAAGAACAACACCAAGAGGCACAATGCGAACAAACATCTGTATCGGTCATGTGCCAAGTGTTGCTGGTTCCTAGGGCGGAGAGACACGTCCACCACAGTGCACAGCGACTTACTCAGACTGGATCACTTGACCTTTGAGTCACTGGAAAATCAGGCCAAGTTTAACAACATGTTTAATATTCACACAGTCAGTGCTGCTGGCCCACAGTAACCCCGCAAGCTGATCTGACCTGGCATGAATCTATCTCACAGATTAGCAGCCCTGAGCCAGCCTGAATACAGATTGCACAGGTAACAATATCAGGGAAGGCCATACGTGCATAGCATGGACCCAGCTTGTTGTTACACATGCAGGCTGGACTCCAACTAACTAGACTAGCCCATGACCAGCAGTTGCTGTGCGGCCAGGCCCTTCACCAACCCTCCAACAGCTCCGTGCTGCCGTCACCTTGGAATAACCATTTAATCGTGCATGGAATGTCAGTATCTATAGGCAGCGCTAGCTTGTCCATGGCTCTGCACGTCATTTGGCCCCACGTTAAAGGAGCATGAATTTGTACTGTTCTGTTCTAGTGGCGTTTTATTACACTCACTTGGCAGAGGTGTAAATTGGCACAAGGGGTCGGGTGTGGCAAAAAGAAACCGGTGGGTGAAGCAGGTTAAACTAGGGTTGGAACATCAGGGCAGATGCTGGTCCTTTGTGCCTTTGAACCCAGCCTGGCCTATAGAAAAGGATCTCCAGCAGTGAGTCCGGTAGTACTTTGCTAAGGGGAAAGGCACTTGGTTCCTAGCAATTGCCCCTGCCCCAGAATGGGCAACTTTTTCTGGCTGGCTTTTAAAACAATCTTTGTAGTGGTTTAGATTTGCCGCTGCCAGCAAAGAACTGTAGTCAATGAGGTAGCCCCTTTTCCAAGTGGAGACAACACACAGCAAATTCATTTGCTTGATATCATGACAGATTTACAGAACAAAACAGGCACTGAACTTCTTCTGAGGCGAACAGCCTAGAGAGACAGTCTTGACGTTCACGAATCATGCTCCAAAGGGGCAGCCATGTTAGTCTAGTTCAGTAAAACAAACAAGGAGTCCTGTGACTAACAGGACTAACAAATGTATTTATTGAAGAGCTTTTGTGGGAGAAAATCCCACTTCGCTTTTCAAAGTGTCTGACAAAGTGGGATTTTTCTCCCACGGAAGCTCATGCAATAAATACATTTGTTAGTCTTTACGTGCCACAGGACTCCTTGTTTGTTTTACGAATCCTGATGTCAGTGTAGATATTATAAACTTCTACTCAACTTCTCTTTCAATGTCGACTCATCCATCAGGCCAGAAACACACCAGCATCAGCAATCCATTCAGTTGTAGTGACATGACAGCACTTTGCTGGTCTGGTTTATTTCTTTCAAGATGCCAGTATCTCTAAGATCCATGAAGAGAGAAAAGCAGCGGTGTATGAAGATTTGGCAGTCACAGCTGCATGGGAGTATTTTCAGGACTTCTTGCAGGATACAAACTCTCAAAAGAACAGCATGTTTCTGGCCTGATGGATGAGCTGGCATTGAAAGAGCAGTTGTGCCATTCACTCTTAAGTGCAATACAGGTGCTTTCTTGCTTACGTCCATTCATAGAAAACTGAAACACCATTACAGAGGGTCTGAAAACATTTCTCGAATGTCCAGAACTTTCAACAGAACAAGTCAGCCTCTGACAAAGTGGGACTTCATCCATGAAAGCTCATGTGAAAATTAATTTGTTAGTCTTTAAAAGTGCCATCAGACTCCTCGTTTTACTCAGATAAGAGTCATTTATTATTATGTAATTTATTATTAATTATTGTTACTATTAATATTATTACGTGTGTTGAATGAGGAACATAGGTGTTTATGGCCCAGGAGGGGGTAGGGCAGAGAGGGGCTGCGTGCTTTACCTAGTGTTAACTAGGGGGGGGCTCTCGTTCAAATGGTTGGGAACCACTGCTCTAAAGGGCAGTACGTTAAAATCCAGAAAAAAAAAAAGTCACCTCTGATGAGCCAATCAGAAAGTAGCAATTTTCACGTGTTACCTGCTTAGTTCGTTGGAGGTGAAACATGCATTTTCACTGAGTCGATCGACTGCCGTGGGATCTGCTTGCTTAACACCACACCAGAGACAGCGGACTAGTTCCTCGTGCCTGGCATGCTGTCTCATCATTCCCACCCCACCAGGGGGGTACAAAATGTTCCCAATCTGACCAGGTAGCAGCCACACTTCAACCGTACCGATGTAACACAAAAAGCAGGATTGGGGAGAGTCCGATCCCACATGCAGTGTGACCGGATATACAGCGCTTGAGATAATTCTCAGCCCAGAATGCCCTCTTGTACCCTCTGCAAAGGTACCTGGAAACTGTCAAGCCAGATTTTAATAAATGCTCGACTCCCCTCAGGAAAACAGAGAATCACCTGCGAGTAACTGAGAACAGCGGTGGCTGCTGAGTGCAGAGCACTTTGCAAATCTAGCCTGCAGCTCCTCCGTTCTAGCAGAGTTGGGGGGACGGACCGTGACATGGCTCTGCAGAGCTGAGCCTGGGGCCTGCACTTGTGCAGCCACTTCTCAAGTTAAACAGGAGTCTTGCATTTCACTCAAGTAGATCTTGGAAGCCTTCCTGGTTCCCAGCCCAATGGCTAGGGCTCCCGCGCTTGGTGAGGCAGTTAATTCAGGCTTGTGAAGCTTGCCCTTCTTTTTGGGCTTTTCCGTCGTCTCCTTCTATTGTTTCCGGCCTGCTGCACTTTCCTTTCTGAGCCCTGCACCAGTGCCTCCAAGAACCTGCTATAGCTCCAGAGCACTTTGCAGCCGTCAATCTTTTGCTGGAAAGCTGTGATGGTGGTAGGTGTCTTGAGGGTGGGCCTGGTGGTGGGTGAGGTCACGACGCCCAGGAGACAGAGGGCACAGCGGATGTTGTTGAGCAGCCCTTTTGCCGAGCCCTGGGCCTTTTTAAGCTCAGAGAGTAGTGGTGCACCTGGCTTGTTCAGCGTCTGCTGCTGGTTGCTGATATTGTAAAGGGCATCCACCATGCGTTGAATCGTCCTGTTTAGCTTCTGCAGCCTGATCACCGCTGGCTGCTCTGTGATATGCCCCGTGGAAAACCAATTTACCGGCTTGTAGCAGCTTTGGTCAAGACCATGTGAAAAGCCTTGGTGAGTCAACTGGAAATAGAAACAAAGGAATGCAATGCAAGCCACCACAGAAGAGATTGACTGAGTTGGCAAGGCTGTCCCTTGGCCAGTAAAGGAAACCCCTACAAATGTTAGGAAATACCTGTCAGCGGCCAGCTCGGTCCCGTCTCTGCAGATGGGAATGTACTAAATGACCCCTAAAGATACTTTCCAGCCTTTAATTTCTAAGCTTTTCTCCAGTGCACTGCAGTTAGAACAACAGGGGACCTCTAGGCCCTCTGCAGACATTAAGGAATTCATTTTCACCCCAATGAACAGAACTGATCAGGATTATTTAAAGCCATTTTACAGATGGTAAATCTGAGACAGAGACCCATGAAGCTGCTTAACGAGTAAAAAAATGACAGAGTTGGGGTTTAAACTCATGCCTTTGTGGTAGCCACTTCACTGCGTTAATGAAAGAGCCACACTTTCTCCCCTACAGATCTTGTACTAGAGCTTGGCAAACTACAGACTTCCTCAAAAACAAGAAATTGCAGCTACTTCTGGGGCGGAGAGTAGCAGCCAGCACACTACACCACAGCATGAGGAGAGGAGACATGAGCCAAGAACGCAAATTCCAGGTCCATGTTCATACACTACGGGCAAGACTGTGGCTTTTAAGGTCTATGGAACCGCCCACACTCCACATTCCTTGGAAGCCTGTTCTCCTCTGACAGCATGAAAGGGTCAGGGTGCTGGCTGAAGATGGGGCTGTCAAAGCGAACTATCTAGCTCAATGGAGGTGCTAGCCACAGTTTCTCTGCTATGTGATTCATTGATGTGTGAGCTTCCTCCCACACATGGTCTGGCCCAAACTCTGGGAAGCATGGAGGGGCTCTGGGGAAACAACTTTGCAGGATGGAGGATGACTGCGTCTGCAGGGTTATCTCTCTAGACCACCCACACAGCTCCCAATGACTCACAGGACGACTGGTGAGCCCTCTACTCCTTGTGACTCTGCTCTACTGGCCGTCCAGTGAACATCTGTCCCAACAACGAGGCAGAATTCAGGGCCTTTGCGGGCACAAGGATCCCAACATCATTATACATGAGACAGCCACCTTCACGACTTAGACCCTACAGGGAGGTCGGTCATCTCCTTGCTGGCTCCAGGGACCCGTCCGTGTGGCTGCCACCTCATGGATGCAGTTATGTGGTTACCAGGAGGGGTCACCCACGGCTGCTGTTCTCAAAGGGAACACCCAGGAGTGAGGGCAAGCTGTGCCCGCCGTGCAGAGCTGAGTGGTACCGCTTGAGAGCTACTCACTGAAGGCACGGGTTTGAGCACTTACGTAGGAGTCGAAGAGCTCCTTGGCTTCCTTTGCCACTTGTCTTATCTTTGCCGTGACTTTGCTCTGGGAATCCACCGGACACTTTCCACAGGGGGTGGGGGCGGAGGTCCCAAACCCCAGGCATAGGATGAAGGGACACTGAGTCACAGCTAGAAAGAAATGGAAAAGAGTCACGTCAGTTGGCGCAGATACCTGAGCCCACATTGGAGGCCATGTCCCAAGGGTAGCAGTAGCAAGGGAGGGTAAGGCTGGAAACCTAGGTGCTTTCTTTGGCAGGGGAAAAAAGCAACATACAATCGCTTCCCCATCGAGGTCTCATGTCAACTACTGGCCACATCTCACCCTGCAAAAGCCCAGAGTCTCGTCTAGCACCAGCAGTGGCTGAGCAACTCACTTGGCCCCAGAGCAATGTGTAGCAGAGCAGTCACACGTGGTCATCTAGCAGGTTTGACCCATGGATCTGAGAGCAGTTTGCAAAGCTTGGTGCCACCCCAGTTTTACTGATGGGGACCGTGAGCTGCAGTGTGGTTAAAGCACCAACGGAAGCAGGCTTTGGTTTGGATTTCAGCTTTCCGCTCCTAGCTGCAACCCAAACTTCATAGCACTGCGCTAGTGCAGGTGGCCCAAAGAAGTGCCTCCAGGGTAATTGAGCTAGGATTCCTGCTCATGCCCTCAAGCCAGCAAAGTGGTGCATGCCTGCTTCTTAGGAAGCCATTTGAAGTCTCTATGTCATTTCTTGTTCTGCTGGACTATAGGTGATCTGATTTTAGTCCCACTGAAGTTACAAGGCCTGAGGCATTCACTCCATAACAGAGTTGTTTCCTGGGGAACCAGGCTCCAGTGACCTGCTCGATGGTTTCCCACGAGGGGACATTTTGGCCCACAAGTGGAGTTTGCCCAACGTGTCCTTTGTCCAGCTAAGCATCAACACCTGCTGGAGGTGTAAATGACAGGATGGGGCTGAGCACTGTGGGACTCAGCCACTCCTAGGGCAACTGAAGGCATCCCACTGTGGGTATCTGACGGGTACTCGAGGAGCCCCAGGTTCTGCTCCCAACTCTGGTATCAGTATTGCAGAAAAACTAGAATGCAAGCTGTTGAAGAGCTACCTCTACATCGCTCATAGATCCTATGGCTGGAAGGGATCATTCTGGTCATCCAGGCTGATCTCTTGCAGCATCCAGGCCAGGAACTTGCTCCAGATAACATCTCCATCCAGCCAGGATGTCTCTCTAATGACAGTCAGGGTGTTTCTGGCCAGGCGTCTCAGGGTAATTGCTTTTGTTCATGCTCCATCCCCTCATGGTATCTATTCCCTAGATAGATGGGACAGAGGATACCCTCAAGGCAGGAGAGATAGGTGCCTAAATCCTTTTGTGAATCCCTCACTACATTTCTCCCTGTGTCTCGCATGTCCACGACTGTGGTGTCATCCTTTTTTCCCTAAGCATTCCCCCTCCTGGCTTTGACGGCAGTCATCTGGGTCATGATGTGAGCCTGCCTCCTGGATCCCCCGTCCTCAAGCTGGTGTAGCCAGGATTGTTAGCAAAGTTTTTCCAGAGAAGTTTTCTGCTGGAAAACAATGATTAGACACAATGGACATTCCAGAGAACGTGTCAATTCCAGTAAAACTTTTGACACTCCACTTGGCTCTGAGTGGGCCATCTGCCTGGTGTCCAGATCAGACCTACAGCCTGCCCTGCCGCCTGGCTTGCCAGTTTCCTGGACAGTTAGGTTCCCAGGCTCCCAGAGCTGTCCAGCTCCTTGCTGGCAAGGTGGGCATCCACAAACTGAAGAACTTGGCACTGTGGGAAGCCAGAACATTTCGCTGAAATGGTTCTGAATTCCTTGAGTGCAGAAAGACTGGAGGTTTTCAATTTTCTGTCTCAGTTCAGGACTTTTTGGCTTTTTTCTATGCAACGTTTTTCCCGGATGGAAATTCCATTTCCCAGCCAGCGGTAGGAGCCAGGAGGAGTCACACAGCCTTTGCCAGAGCACCTGAATTCTCAAGGGTGCCATCCACATGGCTCCCAGGGGTGCAAACATGAGACTCAGATCACTCCTGATGCAAGGGGGTACAACTGACACTGGAGGAGGAATGGCCCCCCCACCTATGCCAGATATGGAGACAACCCTCCTTCCTAGGGAATGGGGACTGCAGTTACATTCAGACAGAAAATCTAGCTTGGGGAACTTTGCTCACTCTCAGCTCCCATCCAGCTCAAAAAGCACCAGCTCTTTGAGAAACAATTGGGTTTCTAGATTAGCAATCTACCAGAATATATTGCACCAAACTCTCCTTCCTTCTAGCTGTCCCTGCTAGCTGAAGTGGCTTGCAGAGATGCTGGCAAGGTCAGAATTGACTTGCTCTTTCCTGTTGCAGAATGAGATCTAATCTCCTGAAATGTCAAGTGGGTTTCCCAAACTGTCATTCTAGCAAAATTGCCCTGTATGGTAATCCTATCGAGTTGCACAAAGCACAGGTGGTGATCCCTGTTAAAAAAACCGATGTGTCATTAACCCACCAGAACTGTGGCTAAGCTAATGTGTGAGCAATTCCCAGCTGCTGTGCTCTGACACCTTTGACTCTCCAAACATCCTTCTGGGACACCGGTGAGAACTTCCAAAAGGGACTTAGGAGCTTTTGAGAATGTTATCTGTGGAGAAGGCTAATGTAGCAGGCACCTCTCTCTGTTAGTTCCCAGCCCTCGTGCCACTCGAAGGTGGCTGGAGTGGAGGAATCTGAGCGATGGAGCAGGGTTGTTACACACTGACACAGCTTTCAGCGCTGTGCCGATCCATTCTGCCTTCACACACTGACTCTACGGTGCGGCTTCTCGTCAGGAATCACCACACACTAGACTTCTAGCTCCAGTCAGCAGTTAGGGAAGAGACAGTGTCCATGTCTGTCCAGTCGGGTCCTAGACTTGCTCTGCGGCTGCCCGGCCTACAGGGCTCTGGGATTAGGGTTACCAGATGTCAGGCAAAAGGAGGACATGTCCTCCTTTTTACCTTTGCGTCCTCCATCCAGCAGGCATTTTAAAAATACATGATTTTGTCTGGCTTTTTACTTACAGGGGTTAAAGTAAGCTGAAACGCCCCAGAACACCCTATTTTTAGGGAGAAGCATTCCAGAGCCCCCTAAAAACAGAAGAATATCCCATTAATACTGCATTTTCTCCATGTGTCCTCCAATGTCCTCCTTTTCATGCTTCCCTGTCCTCCTTTCCATGCTTTGGTATCTGGTAACCCTATCTGGGATAAATGACTGTGAGAGGCCTGAGACTGACACCATGGGAGACTCCTGAGCACTCCAGAGACAGGAACAACCTGGGCAACGGTAGCAGCTGCACCCTGTCCCAACCACCCTGCTCTATGGGGCAGAGATGAGATCTCCATTAGCTCCTACCCACGAGCTCTTTGTGGAGGTTGCCCACCGTTCTGCTCACGCAAGAACACATGCCTCTCTGCTTGACCCATTAGCAAGCCCTACCACACTCCACTCACAGGTCATGGACCATCCAAAACCAAGACTAAACCTAACTGCAGTCACCTACATGTAGCCAGGACCCCCAAAACTGCCTTTTACAAGCCCCATGCCTAGGATGGTAAGAACCACAAAGCTAACCCTAAGAAAAATGTTTTTCAGCCCCACCAGAAAGTGAATCTTTTGTGAGGGAGCAAGGAGAGATTTTCGCAACCAGTTTTCACTCTTCTTTTTACTTGTTTCCAGTAAAAGAGACATTTCCCCAGAAAGCTTTCTGACAATCTGTTTCCACTGACCCAGCTTAGTGCACCAAGTTACAGAGCATTCAGCAAAACACCTTTAAATTTCAGTCAGCTCACACAATTCTGTTTTTCTCTTGAGTGATTCAGTCGCCAAAAGGACTGAAACTCTCTCTCACTTACTTCTCCACCAATGCTACACAGTCATCTCTTCTCTTCTGCTCACAGCCGGCTGCCGAAGAGTATGGGCAGCGACTCACAGGAGGGACTTTTTTTGAAAGCTGCCGCGGCAGCAAGCAATTGGCTTAAGAGTTGAGCGGGGAAGAAAACACCGTAACATACCTAGTAGTAAGCCCAGCGTCTTGAAGTTCCACAGCATGCTCAGGGTGGCAAGAATTCAGTGCAGTGAGCTGTAAAGTGTCTACCACTTCCTCTGCTAATGGCCAAAAATAGGGAAACTTGCCTTCTTCAGTACACTGATTAGCCAACACCTACTGCAGGAGGTGCCCAGTGTAACAGGAAAAAAAAGATATGACTGAATGACGAACACAAGAGTTCTCCACTGTGCGGCTGCCCAGAGGAAATGATGCTTTCTACGCATGGGCTAATTCTTCACTTCAGTTCCTCGAGGTCATCATTGGTCCAGCAGATCTCAGCTGAGAAGCAACCCACCTCCATGTACCCAGTGAGATGCCTGCTCCAAAAGCTATGCTACCGGTCTGCAAGGCATTTCGCTGAGTTATTGTTAAGTAGGAAGACAATATCATCATGGGAGTGACATCATGTGAATCCTATGGGCACGTAGCACATGCTGCTTGCGGCACCCAAGGATGGCGCATACGCTACAGCCTTGGCGACTTTGCCTTGCCTTACCTCACCCAGAGCCAGAGAAGAGTCAGGCCCCAGATGGCCAGCAGGAAAGGGGGCAGCTTGTTTTACAGCTTCTGATTCACTGACACTTCCCCTTGCAGGGTAGTGGGAATATTGAGGCTCAGGGCTTGCAGATGGGTGAATGTGTGAGCTGGTACCTAGCTAGCAGGTTGGGTTGGCTGTCATTGCCTCGTTGGATGATCTTGACCACAAGGAAGGTCATGCACATTTCTTCGTCTGTAAAACAGGCCTGAGGCCATTCCCCTTTGAGACTGAATGATGGAAATTGCTGTGTGAGTGCCAAGCATCATTATTGTTCTCCTGCTCCAGCGAGGTGCTACCAGTACTCCAGCCCTCCTCCTGTCCTGGGCTAGAGGGCCCCCTTTGTGTCAGGGTAGCGTACCCAACTAGGGAGTGCAAACGTTTACCAGGTCCCCTGCATGCCAGGCTGCAGAGAATATACAGGAGCCTGTTACGGTCGCTTCTGGAGAAAGTTAGCTCTTTGGCTCAGACTATGAGCCCTTCCCTCTTTAGTTCTGATGGGGCATGACCTGATCCAATGTCAGAGGGCCACTGTCACAACAGCTCAATGGGAGCCATGGGTGCTGCCTGCTTTTCATGGCAGGGAATAACATCAGCGCATTGGTGTCTTTGTGAGGCTACCTCTAAAATGCTGATGTATCTGATAGGTACGAGGGCTTGCTCTGCTCAGAATGTCCCCTTAGACCCTAAAGGATGCTCCGGTTCATTGCCATTTATATCACGGCAGTGCCTAGGAGGGCCCGCACAAGAGCAGGCCCCTGCCGCACTAGCTGCTGTACAAAGGAAGAGCTCACCGCCCACAGAGACAAGACAGTAAGAGAGCACTAGCATCCCCAATAGACAGATAGGGGATCAAGAGTCTCACAGGAAGTTGCTCAGGGCCATGCAGGAAGTTTGTAGCAAACGACAGAATTGAAATAGCATAGACTTGATAGGAGTTGAATAAAAGCATCTCCTCCAAGCTTTGTCTCTTCCCTTTCAGGGTCCCGAGTAGCCTCCACTCCTCCCACCCACCCATCCTTCCACTGTCCCCTGCTTTCTGCCACCGGCCTGGCAGCAAGCAATCGGCAAGAGTCAAGCAAGGGACGTCAGCGTGAGCTAGTCCCCCTTGCTCACATATATTCTTTCAAAAAATGTCCCTCCATCCCAGTCCTGATGCACTGTTTATAACTTTCTCCATCTCCCCCCCACACACATGGCCAAGGCCACCAGCCTCTCAGAGCCCCCCCATTGCACAGAGTCTTGGTGCACATGGCTAGCTACGGTGGTAGTCCCGTAGGCCCTCGGGCTGTAAGAGCTGGCATTTATCCCTCCGGCCCTGGTGTGTCAGGGCAGGGCTATTGCCCTATTGTCCAGATACAGAACAAAGGCACAGAGACGCAACACAACCCGTGCTCCCAAGCCCTAACTTAAGGCTGTGTCGATGGGGCTGTCCGTCCAGAAGAAGCAAGTGACCCACCGTACACTAGAGCCCTGGCCTGGCCCCCGTATCAGACTGTAATCTGTCCGGGCCAAGTCTTCCCGGGAATCTGAGCAGTGAGCACTGCTGGAAACTGTTAATTACAATGACGATGATGCTGTGGGTGGGGGAGCTAGTGAGTAACAAGGAGCTGGGGTTTTCTTTAACACAGTCACTTTATAGAGTAGGACACACAAGGAGGCCTGGGGCACTTAAAGGCTAACGAATTTATTTCTCACATAAGCTTTCTTGGGAGAAAATCCCACTTGGTCAGCCTCTTTGAAGATGGGGAACGTGAAAATGGAAGGAAAA
Organism: Podocnemis expansa; assembly: GCA_007922195.1. Classification (NCBI taxonomy): domain Eukaryota; kingdom Metazoa; phylum Chordata; order Testudines; family Podocnemididae; genus Podocnemis; species Podocnemis expansa. The sequence goes on along the minus strand of ML682206.1, from coordinate 4,679,760 downwards.
GAAATGCAGGGAAGTGTGAGTCATAGGATTAGGTCAACTGTAACAGCAAATCAGAGCAGTTGTTTAGATTCAAACACTGGGGAACAGCACATAGAGAAAGGCGAGGCCCAATCACCTGCTGTAATAAGAAAAAAAATCCAAAATCTCTTTTTAAACTCAAATCGATGGTGTCAAATCTGCATATGAATTCCAATCCTACAGTTTCTATCTGAAGCTTCAATTTGTTATCCAGTTGTTCAGGTGCACAAAAGCTTGTGCAATAAATAAATCTGTTAGTCTTTAAAAGTGCCACCAGACTCTTGTTTGGTTTGCTGAACTAGACTAACACGGCTCCTTTCTGGAACTTTACAGAGCAGAATTACACATCGCTCTTCCCGCCAACATTGTCGCCCCAGAGGCACCAGCGCATGCAGCCAGCTGTCAGCCCAGAGGATCAAGAGCCGTGCTTAGGAGCTGCAGGGCCCGAGCGGAGGCATTGCCCAGGCAGGAGTGAACATTGCATGGAGGGATGGTGGCATTGGGGACACGGGGATGATTTCGTGGTGTCAGCACAGGCGTGGCGGCTGAGTGGGATCATGTGGGTCCTCAAGATGAGGTCTCGGCCCTGTCTGGCCTTGACTCTACGACTACGGAGCCGGGGCAGAGAAGTCACTTTCCTCAGCGCTGCCTGAGGGCTCTGGCCAGGGTGGCATAGCAGGACCCATGGAAACCCCTCCCCAGCCTCTTTGTCTAGAGCCAAGCCAACGTAGGGGTGCTTCTATCATAACCCAAGGGGCAAAGGGAATTCTGGGAAAGCCAGCATTGCCAACCCGAAGTGTTCCAGATGCACAAGTGGGGAACCCCTGAAAATCATGAGCGTGGCTTAAAGTCCAGGAGATTTGGTTTTTCAACTAAAGGTTGGAGTCACTTTTATTTGGCTTCTGGGCGTGGTGCCTTTATGTTACATGCTCAAAGCCCATTTACATTACATGCTCAAACCCCATTCATCTTTACATGGTCAAACCCACTTACGTTACATGCTCACACCCCATTTAGGTTACATGCTCAAACCCCATTCCGGTTTACACGTTCATACCCCATTTATGGTTATGCGCTCAAACCCCATTTACATTAACACACTCAAACCCCATTTATGGTACATGCTCAAAGCTCACGTATCTTACATGCTCAAGCTTCATTTTTAAGCTTTTTACCACAACTGTGAGTGCTCCAAACTCACCCCTGTGTGTATAAAGAAAGCTGAGTTTTCCAGGCAATAAAATAATCCCAGGAGCTGGAACTTTAAAATAAAACCAACCAACCCTAGCGAGCTGTAGACTGCGAAGGCCAAGGAATAGCGGGAGGAGGGAGGGTTGTGGCTTGCAGCTTCTTATATTCCTAGCTGCTCTGTGCCCCTACAGTGCCCCACTGAAGCAAGGGTGCAATTCAGGGCATTATTAAAGGCTGCCATCCTGTAGCCTGTGCCAGGGACCCAGCCAGGCCCTTCAGCTCCTGAACAGAAATGGCATATGATGCACCTTTCTGCTCCTGTGCAGAGGCAAATTTGGCACCGAGCTCTCTTGCCACGAGGATGAAGGTGCTTTCCCAGCTGTGTGGGGCTGGGTCAGCTTTTTTCAGAGAAGGGCTCTACACATAAAACCCTCATCATATTCTAGGAAACAGTGCCCACTTGCTTAGAGAAGATGCTGCTTATCTGAGTGACAACTCATTCAGTTTCCCTTGCTCTCAGACATTTCACTGAAATGCTGACAAACTTTCCCCCCCACGCAGGTGTTTCCTTCCTCACTTATGGGACTGTCCAAAAGCTCTGAGACTGGAAAGCTCAGGTCCCCGACACTTCTTACATGTGACAATGCAGGTATCCAGGGAGTTCACTTACATGTCATATGACCTCTCTCTCTCATACACACCCAAAGTTTGCTCCTGAAATACACTCACCAGTGTAAAATGTCTCTTCATAACAGTCTCCTGCTCCATTTTTGGGTACACGTGTATCTGAATAAGTGTCATGGGAGGGCTGTATGTGAAATAAAGAGAAGCAAGGGAAAGACAGACAGAACTGAGGGTTTTACAGGCCATACACTGTGTTGGCGAGACAGAGAAAAAATTGAGCTGATTCAAAGATACACCCTGCGGGGCAGGGAGGATTGTATTTTTATTACTTGTATGCTGGCAAAACAAACACAGAGTTTGGGTGGCATGTAAGCAGATTAACAAATTTATCTATCGCATGAGCTTTCGCAGGAGAAAATCCCACTTTGTCAAACGTTTGAAGATGGGGCACTTACAAGACGGGATCAAAATAAATGTAGGGGTGTAAGTCATCGGATCAGATCAGACTGTTTGCCAGCAGTATTGCAAAGTGCTGACTGAGATAGGGGACGTTGAGAGATAATCAACTGGCTGAACAGCTAACACACTAAATAAAGACAAGAGAAGGGGAGTAACTGGCCCAGATCCAGGAGCTCTCTGTGTGGCCCAGCTGTTGCAAAGATGCAGGAGCAGTGGCGAGGGGGTGGCTTTAGATGGCAGGTAGGTGGCATGATCTGGGAGCTGCAGGCTGTTTTCTGCTGTGTAAGAGTTTATGCTATTTAAATAAAAGTTGTGTAATTGTTACTTAGAAACTCTTACTGCTCTGGCACAGAAAAGAGCCGAGTCTCGTGGCCTGAGCACTGGACCAGGGAGTTCTGTTGCATTCAGAGAACAAATGATCCGAGAAGGCCACCCCCCTGACCCTGCAATTAACTTTCCGGGCTGGCAGACAGTCTGATTTGTTTTAGCTGAAATAGCTGTCTTTGATTGCTGAGTCCACACATAGGAATACCAGCCTGACTTGGCCCTGCATGCCATTTAGCCCAGCTGTGTGACAGACGCCTCAGAGGAAAGTGTAAGAGCCTCACTGCCACCAATGTGCCAAAGTTAGTCTCATCTCTACTAGAGAGCCACTTGAGCCCTGCAGTATGAGGTTTAGTTTCCCTCCCCTAAATGCAAACTGGCTCAGTGCAGGTGGCATTTTCACCCTCAATGGTGCCAGCGGGGACTCAGTTGTTGTCTTGCATGTTGTTAACTTGGAGTAGCTGATTTTTGGGGACAGTGGGGTTTCTAGCATGTCTGATTCCTGCCTGTGCCTGCAGGCGTTACTGCTCGCAGTGGCTCCCTAACCCCTTTTGAGTTCTGTAAATCCGTAATACATTACAGCAGGGGTACTCAAACTTTTTGCGAGCCGGTCCACATTCAGCCGTCCACCATTCATTGGGGTCCACAAGCAACTAGGGTAGGCCTACTGCCCTACCTTGCTACAACATTTGGTGAAATTTTAAATTTTTAGAAAACACGAACAGCGAAGAAAATTACAAAATCACAAGAAAAAATCGCAAGGCTGTCAAACACATCAACTACAATAGTTGCTAGCAAGCAGTTATCACTCAATGTGAAGTACGAAACTGTTTCCTCGCCATAATGGATGCATAGTTAGGTGAATAACCTGTCAGTGCAATACGCATTGCATTCTGGAGGTGCTGGTTTGTAATCACACTGCGATGTTTTGATTTAATGACGTTCATAGTGGAAAACGCAGATTCACAGGTATATGTTGATCCAAACATAGTGAGTACAGAAACTGCAAGCTTCTTGGTAGCAGGATACTGAGAATCTGGAACAAACTTGGCCCAAAAATTAGTTATGCTGACTTCATTCAGTTTTGTTTTCAAAACGTCACATGCTTGCAAATCAGCTGTTTCAAGCTGCAGCAATGACTGGTTCACATTTGGGAAAGTTGACACAGCCACATCTGTCCACTCACCATCAGGCTGCACAACAAAAGGATTAGCGACAAATAAAAGCAGAGGCTTCTGGAATTTATGCAGAAACGTGACCATCGGCTGAGAAAATGCATTTTGATTAGGTGTCAGAACACTTTTCACATTTGGAAAATGCAGCATCTTGCCACTTTCCAAGTCATTTATGAAGATACTCAGTTTTGCTTCAAAGGAAAAGCATTTCTGTTGTAAGTCTACGACTGTTTTTTCTGCACCCTAAAGTGACAAATTTAGGGCATTCAGATGTCCCATGATGTCAACAAGAAACACTAGCTGTGCTACCTTGTTGTTGTCCTGAAGAAATTTCAAAAATTCAGCAGCTTTCTTCGTTTTCACTGACTGGAGGAAGTTGGCTATATCTTCACGTAGATTCCAGAATCTTTCCAAAACTCTGCCTTTGCTTAGCCATCGGACATCATTGTGAAGCAGTAAATCTCCAAATTCTGCAGACGTGTCCTCAAGAAACGAGCGAAACAGACGATGCTGTAGTGAAGAATTACATCGTAAAAAGTTCACCAATTTCACAATAGTAGCTGTCACTTCAGCCAGCTCGTCACAAAGTTTTGAACACAGGGCTGCTTGATGAATGATACAGTGATAAGCAACAAGTTTAGGCTGAACTTCTTTCATACGAGTAACAAGTCCCCTGTCTTTGCCCGTCATTGCTGGTGCCCCATCTGTTGTAATGGAAACCATTTTTGCAGCATCAATTCCTTCTGACTGCATAAACTGAGATAATGCAGAAAGCACGTCCTTACCACGTGTCTGTTTTGCTAATGGTAGCAATGTCAGAAACTCTTCAACAAATTCATGGCCGTCAAAAATAACCTTGTCATCACACATAGCTGAGCCGTGTCAGTTCTATCAGTGGATTCATCGATGGCTAAAGCAAATAGTTCAGCCTTTTTAAGGTCCAACAGTAACTGCTCACGGACATTTTCAGCCAGATCATCTGCACGACGACTTGCAGTACTGTCAGACAACGGTATCTGCTTAATCTGGTTGACACATTTCTTGTCATTGAACAGAACAGACGATGCAGACATCATACATTCTTTAACAACTTCCACATCAGTAAATGACTTCTTATGTCTGCCAAGAACCCACACGATGCGTAGCAAAGCTTCTGTAATATTTGCTTGGGTGGCAGTCGCTTTAGCCATCATCGACGAACTGGCTTCTAACGACTACTTTAGGGCGTCAATCTTACCTGAATGAAGGTTTGACTTCAGTGGATATTTTGCATTGTAGTATTCAGCGTGTTTCGTCTCAAAGTGTCGTTTTATGTTGCTACTTTTAATCACGCTTACCGTTTCATGGCAAATGATGCACACTGGCCGTGCATTAGGCCAGTCAGGTAAAACAAAAAAGAAATCCTCAGTCCAAGACTCGTGAAATGATCGATTTTCGTTGTCTATCTTTCTTCGTTTGGAACTTGTCGCCATATGTACAATAGGTAACGATTACATTTAACGATTAAATTTCAGTTAAGTAGACAAGAAAAACAACAACAAACAAGGCGGAAACGGAAAGACATTGGTTGCAATGTAAGCAATAAAATTAGTAAGTAAATACTGGTACTTCAGGTTCGGATTTTTCATGCAAATAGGCCACTGTCGCGGTCCACCAGAAACGTCTTTGCGGTCCGGATTGTGGACCGCGGGCCGCCATTTGAGTACCCATGCCTTACGTGTATGCTGGAGGCCTTCAAGGAGCTAACAGCCAGGGGCTAATGGAGCTTCTGTCCCAGCTTAGGTGATCAGGCTCTGCAGATCTGGCGTAGAAGGTCCCCAGTTCTGCTGGTACTTGACAGCTGGGCTAGCCCCTGAGGTGTCTTCCCAAACAGTAAAACAAACAAGGAGCCCTGTGGCACTTTTAAAGACTAAAGGCTCCTCCTTTAGATCTTTCCAAACAGTGTTTTGCCGAGGAACTGAAACAGGGGACTGAATTCGCAGGGGGATGTGAGGGACAATGAGGAGTGAGACTGTGAGGGTGAACGCGGGCAGCATGGCATCATAATGTTTTACAACCATTTTATTAGACTTATCTCATTATACAAAACTAATCAAGATAATCAAGTCCAGAGAAGACCATGAAGCATTACAAAGGAATCCCATACTGTAAGTTTTCCATTTGCAGGCGTCTGACAAAGTGGGATTTTCTCCCACTAAAGCTCATGTGATAAACAAATTTGTTAGTCTGTAGCAGTGTCCCAGGACCCCTTGTTTCTTTTAAAGGAATCTTAGAAAACTGAGTGACTGGGCAACAAAATGGCAGCTGAAATTCAGTGCCAATAAATGCCAAGTAATGCACATTGGAAAACAGAAGTTCAGCTATACCGATAAAATGATGGGATCTAAATTAATTGTTATTATTCAGGAAAGAGATCTTGGAATCCACTGTGGATAGTTCACTGAAAACGTCTGCTCAGTGTGGAGTGGCAAGCAAAAAAGCTAGTGACATATTATGCACTATTAGGAAAGGGATAGATAACAAAACAGAAAATACATAATGCCACTCTATAAATCCATGGAAAGCCCACAGATTCAATACTGGGTGCAGATCTGGTTGCTCCAAGCTATACTGGCATTGGAAAAGGCACAGAGGAGGGCAACTAAAATGATTAGGAGAATGGTACAGTGTCCATATGAGGGGAGATTAATAAAACTGGAACTTTTCAGCTTGGGAAAGAGATGACAAAGGGGAATATGATAGAGCTCCATAAAATCTTCAGTGGTGTGGAGAAAGCGAATAAGGAAATATTACATCATACTTCACATAACACAAGAGCTAGGGGTGGTCACCCACTGAAATTAATAGACAGCAGTTCTTAAACAAACAAAAGGAGGTATTTCTTCACACAGTGCAGTCAGCATCTTTGACTCTTTGCCAAGGGTATGTTGTGAAGCCCAGGATGATAGGGTTCAAAAAGAACTAGATAAGTTCACAGAGAATAGGCCCATCAATAGTATTAAATGGGATAGCCAAGGACGGATGCCACACCATACTCTGAAATGTTCCTAGTCTCTTTTTGCCAGAAGCTAGACCTGGATGATGAAGGATGGATAGCTCCATGACAGCATGATGCAAATACTCACCAGCAACCGAACACCATACAACAAGAACACTAACCTGGCAACCCATCCCTGCAGCAAACTCTGTTGCCAATTCTGCCCGCACATCGACTCCAGTGTCACCATCACAGGTCCCAGCCACATCAGCTGCACGATCAGGGGCTCATTCATCTACACATCCAGTAACGTGGTATATGCCATCATGTGCCAGCAACGTCCCTCTGCCATGTATATTGGCCAAACCAGACTGTCCTTGTCCCAAAGAACAAATTGGACATCAAAAATAACGGCATCCATAAACGAGTAGGACAACACTTCAATCTCCCTGGACATGCAGTAGAAGACTTGAAAGTTGCCATACTTCAACAAAAGAACTTCAAATCCACGCTTCAGCATGAAACTGCAGAGCTGGAGCTGATTCGGAAGCTAGACACAATCAGACTGGGCCTGAACAGGGACTTGGAATAGTTAGCACCAATGTTCCCTCTAAGCTGCGCTGGCGCGCTGTGGCGCAGCCCGCCACAGCCGCCAGCGCAGCGAAAGCTGCCGGCAGCACACTGCCGGCAGCCTCCACAGAACTCCTCTGGGGCTGGGAGTTTTGAAAACTCCCGCCCAGAGAAGCTCCAAAGGAGCATGCCCAGAAAATCTGGGCATGCTCCGTAGAGCTCCTCTGGCCTGGGAGTTATGGCTGGGCCCTCTGGCTCCAGTCCAGCTCCAAGGTAAGTGGGGGGGGGCAAGCGGGAGGGGGCTGTCAGGAGCAGCGAGGGGGCGAGCGGGAGGGGGGCTGTCAGGAGGGGGGGCGAGCGGGAGGGGGGCTGTCAGGAGCAGTGGGGGGGCGAGCAGGAGTGGGCAGGCTGCCAGGAGGGGGGGGGCCGAGCGGGAGCAGCGGGGGGGGCTGTCAGGAGCGGGGGGGGGAGCACAGCGAGCAACCGGAGTTGCTCAGCTGCCCTCTCCCCTTAGAGGGAACACTGGTTAGCACATTACAAAAAGTGATTGTCCTTATTCACACATTCTCTCCCCTTAATCAGCTGGTATAGGTCCCGTCTGTCCTCTGAATTGACTTCAACACTTGCCCGCCTCCAGCCTGGCCTGTGTATATATATATATATGCCTCTCAACTGTAGTTTCCACTTCATGCAGCTGATGAAGTGGACTGGAGCCCACAAAAGCTTATGCCTGAAGAAATCTGTTACTCTCTAAGGTGCCACAGGACTCTCATTGTTTTTGCTGTACACAGAATAACAGGGCTACCCCATGGAAATTTTCTCCATGGCTACCTGTTCTATTCATTCCCTCTGAAGCACCTTGGCATTGATCATGTTACCGGGTTAGATGGATATCGGTCTGACCCAGTATGGCCATTCTCATGTTCTAATGTAAAAATTAATAAAAACCTATAAATCTTTAGCACAGAAACTCTCCAAGATAACAGCCTCTCAAGATACTGAGACTGTGAGATAATGACCTTGGCAAATAAAGCATTTTTTAAAATCTTGGCCTACTAGGAAACATATTTATGTAAGTTTTCCAGTCACAAATCTAGCATTCTGGAGCAAAGGCACTAAAACACAGTCCAACAAACAAATGTTCCTTACCAGGTCCTTCCCTTTTCCCACCACCTTCTCCCACAACGCACCAGGTTGTCTTAGGTCAGTACTAAAGACCCACAGTTCAGAGGTGCTTTCGCACCAGGGTAGGGAGGAGGAGGAAAGGAAGCACCTTGCTCGTTCCTCCAACGGCTTGTTGCTCATTCTGATCACTGTTGTGGGTCATGCTCTTTCCACCATCACGCTCACGGATGGTTGCTCATGGATGGCCATCACCTCCTGCTGCCACTTCCACAGTGCCCTGACCTCTGGGAGTAGGTCTCTGAGGTTCCCCAGCTCTCAGTGATTTCAGGTCCAAGTGGGGGAACTTATGCCAATGGAGGCTGGCAGTCTTTCCACGGAAACACTGTGACTGTCCCACAGCAGGTCCAAGCACGAACACTTAGACGTGACAATCAGTGATTTCAATGATAATGGTCACTGAAAAGAACAGAAGAATCTGTATGGAGCCTACCTAAGAGCTACATGACTATTTGAGCAGCTCAACCCTAGCTGATTCCTAATCACTTCTATCTTTTAACAAGGATCGGGCAGGTCAAATAGGGCTCGTAACTCTTAGGTGGAGCCCACAGCACCAAGCCAAACACCCGTCCCCTCTCCACCCTCTCCGGTCTCTCAATTGAGAATCAATCTGGCCTCAGAGCCCCCTGCTTAGTGAGTTCAATTCAGCCATGCCAGTCAACGACTAAATTGGTAACACCTCATGTTACTAGCTGACAAAGGGTGGCGGGTGTTGGGAAATTTGGGGGGGGATGTCAGGCAATCCCTATTTCCAAAGGTTGTTTTCTCTTTCAGAAGGGGCTGTGCTGCTTTTGACCTCCCTGGGGAGTCACCCCAGTAGATGTTGGACTCTTTTGGTTTTAAATCAACTGTGGAATGAGAATGACTGGGAGTGAAGTGGCGGAGGAGGCAGCACCAGTGAAGTCTCCCCTTTCCCAGAAGCAATTGCACTGGCCTGACACAACCCATGCCAAAATGGGACTGGACAGTGATAGAGCCCCAGCAAACTCGGGTTCCTTATACTCCGCCCAGGGTGGCCTTAGCAATTCTGGGGCCTGGGGCAAAAGTTAAGGATGGGGCCCCCCATTGGTCCCTGCCCCTGCCACTGGAAACAGTCAGCCTTGAGGGGGCCCCCAGCTTCCCTGCAGGCTCCCACCAATCTTCCCGCCCCCATTGGACCCTCCCCAGCCTCCCCAGCCACCACTGGTCTCACAGAGCCTCCCACTGCCACCAGCCCTGCCGCCAGTCACCTTGGGCCACCACTGGGCTCCCTGGCCCCACTGTGGACCCCCAAGCCCTGCCTCCAGCCCCAGTGCAGGCTCCCTGGCCATGCTACGGACCCACTGGGCTCTCCTGCCTCATCATGGAGCCTCCGACCATACCAGGAAGACCCTGCCAGCCCTCTGTGGGCCTCCACCAGCTCCCAGCTGACTTCCCCTGGAGTGGCATGGGGTCCGTCTCGCTGCAGGGCCCTGGGCAGCTGCCCACACTACCCACCTGCTAAGACCGTCTATGATGCCACCACCAGGTTTTAGTCCACGTTCAGCCACGAGCCTGCTGCATGCTCTCAGGCATGGCACTTTACTGGCCTGGGCCTCAGGCGCCCCATCTGTAACATGAAGATAATGACAAGACCCTCCTCAGAGAACGGCTTTGAGATCTACTGGTGGGAAGCACCGGATAGGCGCTAATGTCATTATTACTCCACTTGGAAGGTGTTTTCTCCCGCTGTGGGAGGTGTGGCTATGGCGGTCTCTGTCTGAAGCCACTTCGCTCTCATTTCAAGGGACGTCCTTCATTTTATGGCAAAGTTCCCACTGTTTGACCCCATTTTGGCCTCCCTTCCCTTGTGTTGCTGTCTATGACTGACATCGCTGGCAAATCAATGGTGCTGCAGGAAGCAATCATAGACCCTTCCTTGTAAGTTTTCTGTAGTGATCGTTTTTCCACGGCCATCGTTTTGGGTCAGTTGCATTCCATGCGAGGCTTTGGAGGGCTGAGTGGAGCAGACACAGTGCCAGGATTTGACACGGGAGTAAAGATACAAGCCTCAATATGATGAGTTGCTCATCACTGGATGGGGGGGCCACCTCCTGGTTGTTCTGGGGTTAGCTCGGGCAGCCCAACGCCTCTTGCAGTGGTTACACCCTGCCAATTTCTCTTCCGCTGCCCTCCTCTTGCTCCAGGAACCACAGCACCCTCTTCATGACTCAGCCCTCCAGCCAGGCCACTGTTGTGGTTTCCCCTTCTGGAGAATGTATGAAGTAGTTTTCTTTCCATTCTGTAAGTTCCCTCATCTTCAAAGCATCTGACAAAGTGGGATTTTTCTCCCACGAAAGCTCATGCAAAAAGTAAATCGGTTAGTCTGTAAGTGCCACAGGACTTCCTGGTTTTTTTGCTATGCTAGCGTAACACGGCTGCCTGTTTGGAACGTGAAGTAGTTTGTGACCATCTTCCACTTTTTTATCTCAGTGGCTGGCAGGGCCAGCCTGGGCCCACCCTGCATTCACGGTTCCTGCACAGGGACCCTCTTCACAGCAGCAAAATCCATTCCCTGTACCTTGCTGCCTTTCCCTGAGCCATTTCCGTATTTCTGGTCCCTTCCTACTCCTCTGGCTTTGCCAGTCCCTCCACTCCTCCTCTCTAGGGAGTAACTTTAGGGCACTGGTTCATCCCTTTCTCAGATGTTCCCTCTGCTTCCATTTTCCTCGCTTTTGTAGAAGCCCTGTAAGTCCCTTGCAGATGAATTCTCCAACTAACTGGCTCCTGTCCATGTGCAATCTACGTAGCAGATTAGGTCCCCCTGGAGCAATTAAACTCTTGCAGAGCTAGGGGAGGGTGGGGCTCATCCATTCACACCCTCTTTTTCAAGATAGCACCTAGGATGAACAAGTATTGTCCTCCTCCAAATCACCTACCCTGCACCAGCTGCAGTTGGACTCTCCTTTCTCAGCTGAGGCCCCTGACCATGTGCCACATCCTGTCCTGGTCCTCCACTGCTGAAACTCCAGATCCTGTGCAAATTCCTGCCAGCTGTGCTCTGCACTTGATAGCTTCTCTATCAGTAGGCCCACCCACTCCAGCAAGTTCTCCCACGCTCTTGCTCCTGGGGGCTGAGTCCCCACTGGCTTGTGGCTTAGCTCAGTGCTAGCCACCCCATTACTTGTCTCTCTGGGGGTTTCTCTTCCCCTCAGTTTCACCTCACATTTCTCTACATGCCTTTTGGGCTTCTCCACCATTTTTCCAGGCTCCTTCTGGGCTCCTGACTCTTCCTTTCTCTATTGGCTTGGATCCTCGCCCTTTCCCTGACTGCCATTGTGGGGCAATAGGGTTTTCTTTCCACATCAAAAGCAGGTCCTCCTTCTTGCTTGTTAGGTGTGGATCTCTGGGCTCACCCCTCAGACCTGCCCACCTCATGTGGCTCCTTCCTTCCCTTTAAATCACGGCACTCTCTCTCCAGGAGCCTCCTGTTCCCACAGCCATAGCACCTCTGGGTTGGTCTCGTCTCTCGGCCACAGAGCATCCTGCCCAGTGCTGGCCCTTCCGCCTCCTCCTGTTTCTTCTCTGCACGATGCTGTTCAGCTGCTGCTGCTTCCCTGCATCTGTTTTAGAAATGCACTTGGGCTTCTTGCTGCCTCGCTAATATCTGCCCCTCCTCTGATGGGGACTCACCTCCCTCTGTTACTTCTCTGGGCATCCAGAATATGGGACACCTCCTTTAATATGGGACAACGTTCCTCAGCAAAGAGTCTGTCCTATGGGATTTCCATTTTCTCCTTCCCTTTGGGGTTCTATCTCTGTTACGCCCCTTATAATGGGGTTCATGTTGCAGCCTCTCTCTGCCCTTCAACGCAGGCTTCCTGTCACAGCCACTCCAATACTGGGCCCTTGTTTCAGAGAAAAAAACAGACATTTTTCACATGAGCTTTCGTGGAAGAAAATCCCACTTCATCAGATGCTTCAAAGCTGGGTGAACTTACAGAATGGAATGAAAGTAAATGCCCTCATATCAGGCCCACACGTTGCACCAAAGTTGACGGGGCTGCTTTGCTCACCGCTGGATGGTGCCACCTTCTGCCAGTTCGGGGGATTACCTCGGTCAGGCTGATGCCCCTTCCAGCAGTTATGCCTCACCAGGTTCTCATCTGCAGCCCTCTCCTTTTCCAGGAGCCTTGGCATGCGCTCACCATGTTTCAAGCTCCCAAGCAGAGGACACTGTGGAGGGAAGAAGTGTCAGGGCTGCCTTGCAGGCTCAAGATGCAACACCAGCCCCTCAGTTACTGCCTTCCTGTGGCATTCTCTCCTTTGCCAGGACCCAGCCCAGCCACCCCTCCCAGTTGGGCTCTGAGGCTCCGTGGCAGGGCAGGTGGCACAGCCAAGAGGTGCTTGATGGCTCCATTTCACTGGTCAACCAGGCAGGGCCAGGGCAGGCGAGATCAGGAACCTACTGATGGATGAGAGGGACTAATCAGGGTGCGAAGAGAGCATTTTTCTGCTCTGCAATGCCTGGGACAGAAAAATCCCAGCCATTTCCTCTCTTTGCAAAAATCCAGCCAGATGGAGAATGAAACAGGTGCTCATGTCCCAGGAAAACTAGGCCATACAGTAACCCTACCACAACATCCTCTTCATGACTCAGCCCTCTGCCCAGGTGACTTTTGTGGTGTCTACTGCCAGGGAAGAGCTGCCTCCTCAGGCCATCTTGTGCTTCATTGCCTCACAGTACCATGCCCACAGTAGCTGGTAGGGGAACCCGGGCCCACCCTCCACTCAGGGATCCCACTCAGCAGCCCTTTCCACAGCAACCGAGGTTTATTCCTTGCACTGTGCTGCCTTTCCCTGAGCCAATTCTGCACCTCCTGGCCCTCCTTACTGTGCTGGGTTTGCCAGCTTCCCTTCTCCCATGGATCACTTTAGGCAACTCATTTCAACAGGCCAGTCGCCCACAAATAGACGCTTTACCCAGGAAGGGACTGCAGCTTTCTCCCTGCTGCCAATTCTGCTACCATTTCACTGTTTTTTGTAGGTGCCCTGCCCGTGCCTCTCAGGTGAGCTTCTCTAATTAGCTGCCTCCTGCCTAAGGGTCCCCCATTTGCATCCTACTTGGTTGATTCAGGCTACCTGGCCTAATTCAGCTCTTGCAGGTCCAGTGTGGGGAGCGCACCCCCCCCCCCAACAGCAAGCATGCTGCCACACTAGTGCCATGAGTATGCAGCATGTGCCAAAGAGCTGGCTCATCAGCCTGAGTCAATGAAAAATGTGAACAGTCCCAAACTGAGGCCAGAAGGGAGGAAAATCCATGGCCAATCTCCAGGATCGCTGCCCTGCCCACAACAAAAACAAAGTGAGAAGGAAACAGGGTTTCAGTTGAGGTCAAAGCTTTTGGCTTACATTGATTGAACCAGTCCAAAGACAGAGGGGTGGGGTGGGGGGTTCATGTGGTGTTTTGGACTATCTAGGGTCATTGGGGTTGTCATAGTGATAAATGGGAGAGTCGTTTAGGTGCTAGGAAAACCTGTCTGTCTTCTCTCTCTCAATTCTCTTTCAATAAAGACTTCTGATACAGCTGTGAATATGTTGTCCTCCTTATTGGATTCTAATTCCCCTTAAAACTCTACAGTTCACAACCAAGTTCAGTTAAAAATAGAGCATGTGACCCCAGGGGCAGTGACTGGTTTCTTAATCTCCCTGGTACGCATCACTGTGGCCTTATGACTGTGGAACAGGGAGTGAGACACGGAAGGAAGAAGCCGCCAACTTCATAGGATTTCAACGGCCTTGGCGTGCTCAGCAAAACATCACACCACCCCCACTGCACAGCAGGAACTTGAGAGGCTGGCAGCTCTTGCAAACGTCCGGCTCCACGGCTGATGAGCAAATCTTTGATACTGGCACAGCCATGCCGGCGCAGGTTCTTTGTTATCAGGGTGGGGAGTTTGGCTGAAAACAGCAGGTCCCAAAGGCCCTCCAAGACTGAGCTTTCATATACAGCATATGTTTAAACGTGGCCTCCAGCCATAGGGATTTATATGAGTCCAGCTGGTGCTGGAGTTACACCAGATTTACATCAAACCACAGAATCTGGCCTCCAGGAACTGGCTGAGCAGGGCATAGAGCTCACATCCAGTGCAGATTAATGACCCTAGCACCAAGGGTTGCATCCTAATCATATTCTAGTACCTATGTGAGAACTGAGCAAGGCCAAATGATGAAATTCACCTTGTGCCACATGCCAGCACCCAAACTATACACGACTTATGCCTGTTTTGAGGCAGTAGAGACTCGGTGTCCCATGGTTTGAGCCTGTAAACTGCTCTGCTTTGCTGTTACTTTATGACCTGATCCTATGTTTTACACCCCCCCCCCCTTGCATTTAGTTTCATGCCTTTCTGTAAGTTCACCCATCTTCGAAGCATCTGAGGAAGTGGGATCTTCTCCCACGAAAGCTCATGCAAAAAATAAATCTGTTAGTCTTAAAGTGCCACACAATTCCTTGTTGTTTTTTTAGTAGAGACTCGGGCCCGGTTTTTTTATCTGAGTGTGACTAATTTTTCATCACGTTCTAATCGCCTATGGGGAGCTGCAGCCCCAAAGAAGGAGAAGCTTCTTAAACAAGAAATGCTTATTAAAGCAAAGCCTCACAAACAGGCTCCCACACAGCTTGCATTCCAGCTGTGTCACCTTTGTCTAGCATTCATTAGAGCCCAGCGAGATAACTAATGGCTGAATAACACAACTGCAAGGCCATCACATTACAGCAGAGGCATGTATCCACACACTGCCTGCAGAGAGAGATGGGCCTGGCAGGTTGTCTGTGTGGCCAACCAGCCAGCTTCATGTCAACGCATCCAGATCTCATCTGTGGTTAACACCCACACCACTCAACACAGCCTTCCAACACCATGGCGCCACAGCCTTTGAAGAATAAGGCTAGCGATGCCTTGGTAAAGGCCTCAGGCCAACTCGTCTGCCCCACACCTGTGGACGGTACTTGGGCACAAAGCAAAACCTTCATGTTGCCATTCTGCAGCAACTTCATCCCTGGGGGGTGTAGCCTTGGCACCTGGCTCTTCTCTAGGGTGAGAAGGAGCCCGCTGTGAGGCTAGAGAGAGAGACGTGTTCCAATGCCATGGGCTGGGGGGGGGGTCGAGCCTGTTCCTGCGGTATTGCCTCCCCAGTACATTTCTGATCCTGGAAAATCCATCCCTCCCAGGCCACGGGCCCAAGGCTCAGCCAGGAACTGGCCGTGCGGGGCATAGCGCTCACATCCAGCGCAGAGGACAGGGGGCCATTGTGCGGAGGCAGGTTACAGGTAGCGCACGCATAGCCTTGGTTGCTGGAGGGAGTGGCTGGGACTGAGGACTTGGAGGTCAGGACGCAGGAGGGCTACTGGTTCTTCCACCCCAACGCTGAGAAGCAGCTTCTTCTTTTAGAGTTAATGGATGAAAAGAGCCTGCCCAGGAAGCATCCCCTGGCTAGGCCCCCAGGCCTGGGAGGGGCTGCTGCGTCCCAGATTCAAGGGGGGGGGGGATTGCAGCAAAGAGGGCCACGCGGCTCAGCCAGCTGCTTCAAGGGGCGTGCAGGGATACGGGGTTCATGCAGGCACGCAGACAAAACGGGCAGCTGGATCTTGCAGAGCTTCCTGGTCCCGCTCTGACCTCAGGGCTTTATTTTTAGCCCATGACTTCAGCAGAAAAGTTGTTCACCCCGCGGGCAGAGGACGTGACATAAGCAGGAAGTTTGCTCCAGCCTCCTGGCTCATGACTTGAAGCAGCGAATAGACACTGACATCCCAAAGCTGCTGTTCCCCACATCTGGAACCCATCTGGCATCATCCCCAGCTTCATGGCGACTGGGGCAACCCCAGGCTTCGCTGACCCTCCAGGTGGGAGGTGCGGCCCAACGCCGTTGCCTTGGAAGGACAGAGCGGGTATGGGGACGGGGCCAAAGCTGGTAGCAGAAAGCACCCAAGAGGGGGACAATGGCTCTTTGCAAAACAAGCTAGTGCATGGGCTGGGGGAGGCTGAGCACCCTGCAGCGAGACCTGACTCATGGCGAGAAATAGTGCTGCACTTTCTAACACTTTTAGAAGGCAGCTGACGTTGGACCCCACAAACCTGACCCACCAGCCCCTTGCCCTTTTAAACCAAGCAGATCAGATCAGATCGCAAGGGTTGCAAAAGACAAGTGTTTTTACTAAATGACACCCACCCAGGGATGTGTAACCAGAGCACGTAGGTGCAGTTTTAAAAACATCCCCTCTGCCTTTTGTGTCTTCTGGCAGCAGCTCAGGGCTTTGCTGAGGCTCAGCCACCCCCGTTGCATGCCAGGACTGTCCAGACACGTGGTGGGAAACACAGAGCCTGCATCTGAAGCGCCAAAGCAGACACACGGTGGGTGGAAGGGATGCCAGGGCCAACCAGAGCGGGGAGGTTGCCGTCAGGAGACCCGCCTTTGTTTGTGTCATTGCAAAAATTCCAGGCATCAGCAGTAACAAGGGCCTAGTATTGTCAGCACCCGCCCACCTCAAACCCTGCCTCCGGCTCCCAGAGAGCTTCCAAGAGAAGTTCAACAGGCGTCTCTCAGCGAGGGCACTAACAAGGCCTGGATGGAGCCGGAGAGGGGCAGAGAGTAGCAGGAATGCACATTTCCTATGGGTCCTCATACTATATCTTGAGGTTTGCTTTCAGGGTGCATGGGGGACAATAGGGCTGGGGTTAAACATTGAGCTAGCATGGCAAGCTGTAGGTCCTTGAGTAAGTCACTTGGGCCCACGTTTTTTCAATGCTGTCACACATACTGCACTGCAGCACTGAAATGCTGGGGCTCCCCAGTCAGTTAGGGGATGCAACCCCTAAACACCTTGGCAAATCCGGGGCTCGCCGCTGTGCTTCAATCCGCACCTGTAGAGGCGGGGGACAAGATGCTGCCGGCCCGAGGGGGCCTGAGAAGAAGGTGTGGACCGTGTCTTAGGGGCTCTAACATGGCTGGGGACAGGGTTTTGCTGTTAAAAGCACTGTGGCTGCTTTCAGTTTTAACACGGCTTCACCAGCATGGAAGAGGCTAGCAGAGAAATACTCGCCCCCTTCAGCAAAGGAGAGGCTTCAGCATCTAGTGCCAGAACAACAGAGCTACAAAGGGCTCAGGCCCAGCCAAGCTCACGGGCGCCTTGTGCTTGGCCCAGACAAATGCGGAGCAGGCTTGCGGACTACTCTCTAAATAGAGCTGATGCACCCAGCGTGGGCAAAGGAATATAACAAACAGCTGAGCGAGCACTACAGCTTCCCCACGCAGACACCCTCTTAGACGTGAGCAAAGCCAGCAGCATCTCTCCCTAGGTGGCGGGAAACTGCATCTGCCAACCCCGCACGTCTGTACGCCTCTTCTTTCACCCTCGGCAGCCTGGTTCAGTCCTGGCAGGAGGTAGGCTGGCCACCCTGCCCCAGGAAAATGTGACGCTGCCCTTGTGGGTCCTAGCGACTCAAGCTGGATGGGGCTCGAGCAGGCAGGTCAACCCAATTGCTTGCGTCAGGCTGTTAACTGTGAGATCAGCTTCTCTGGCGGGTAGGCACTTCACAGGAAGACCCAGCTGACCAGGATTAGGAAGTGGGGAAAAGGGGTAACCCATCATAGTCTGGGGGTCCTGTCAGATAGGAGAGTGGAGCAGAAGGAAAGCAGCCCAGCCCCATGTGGTGATCTCATCCAGCCCAGGAGTGCTATGATTTTGGAGAGAGAAAGCCTTGGGTCCCAGAGCCAGCCTGCACAAATCAAGGCACTAGCGTGTGCCTCAGTTTCCCCATCTGTAAAAACGAGGCCATCACTTCCCTACCTAATGGGGGGGGTGAGGCTAAAACCCAAGAGTAAGTAAGGCACTCACGTACTCAGGGAGCAGGGCCCAATGAAGGAAGGATCTCGACTGATCAACAGACCACTTCTGCTCGCTTAAGTGCTCAAGGGGAACTTCATGCTTGGCTGGGCACATTGTGGGCCCCAGTGACTAACAGGCATGTGGCACAGCCGCTGACAGAGGGTAAGGGGCAGCGGGACTGCTGCACGGTGCCTGAGCCACCCAGCATTAGCTCTGTGAAGCATGAGCAGAGATGCAGAACTGGAAACCCCCGTGGATGAGTAACAGGAGCACCTCACGCCCCTGCGGCACACCCCGCCACACGGAGGAATCCCGGGTTAGTGCCACCCTCAATGGGGCTGTACTGGCTCATCACCGGGGTGGGCTGCTTCTTGCACCACTCAGCATCACCAAGGATTTTCTCTACCCTGGCGAGATGGGAGTGTACAGCCCAGCCGGGGCAGTGAGCGACAGAAAGAACTCAGTGCCAGGAGCCTGCCCGAGACGGAGACAATTCACCGCTGGTGCCATCACTGCCTGGCCCCTTTCCATACTGTGTGATGACGGGAGCAGCGAAGGCCATTAGCAGAGTAACAGACACAGAAAGTAGAGCTATGCAAGGGCCAGGTCTGAGCCACCACTCCTCCCACCCCCTGCAACGTTTTCTTCCTTCCCGTGACAAAAACATTTCCTTGGTGCTGAAAATGAAATTTCATTTTGCTTGAGAGGTGTTTTTTTTAAAATTAAAAGTGACATAAAATTTAAGACAAAGCCTGAAGGGCGTGCTTGGAAAATAGTTTGCACAGGCCAGTGGGCTTCAGTCAAAGAAATCTGGTGCCACAGTGCACACTTCCACCCTTCCAACTCTCCATTTGTTGGGAAAAAAGACCATTTTTGCCCTATTCTAGTGAACAAGTTCATTAACTGACTTGACTTAAAGGGGCCACCAGGACACTATCCCACCATAAAGGGGAGAGGAGGGTGGCCTAGACAGGAATCCAGAACCACTCCCCCCCCCCCCAATTTTGCAATATTCAACTTCAGTAGGAAATCTCCCCTGTCAGAGAACGGATTGCCTAGTGGTGAGCACAGTATCCTTGGCCTTCAGAAGGTCAGAGTCTAGTCCCTGCTGTGCCACAGACTTTATATGTGACTGTGGATAAGTTGCTGTGGCCCTGGGCTTCCAACTCCCATCGAAAGCAGGGCCTCAGTTTCCCTGCGCAACCATAACACCACAGCCTTACCTCACAGAATTGTAAATAAAGGCACTGACGATTCAGAGATGCGCAGACACTCTAGAAATGGCGACCACAGCCATTCCTTAGATTGATTTGCAGCGACCTGCCTTTTCCAAGCTGGAAGTGAACATTTTGCACAAGAAGGAGACCTTGCAAACCTTCAACACTGCCAGAGTGCCTTGAAATTATTTCTCTTAGCTTGTGTGATGAAGTAAGAAAACCTCTTGGGTTACTGTGGTTCTTCTTTTCTGTTCCTGTTCTTTGGTGATGGTATTCTGGTGATGGGACACAGGGGTGTGATAACTATAGGTACCACTAGGGGGGAAGAGGCTTTAGTGTGACCTTACCTGGACCCCTGGGGGTGACAGGTTGTGGCCGGTTTAGACCAGGGGCAGAGCAGCTGGATAGAGAGGAGAACAGAGGGGAGCAAGGAAGATGGAGGTCGGAGGGGCAGGACCTCCGGGGCTTGTCCTGGGGGTTTACTATCTGCCCTCCTAGGTGATCTGAGAGCCGACTGTCCTAGCTGCTGTGCAAAGTGGATTGCTAATAAACCCTCTGACTGCTACACTGGCTGAGTGGCACTGCTGATTGGGACCCTCGTGGAGGGAGGAACCCCCCAAGGGAGACCAGACAGAGCAAGGATCAGACTCTCTGGGCCTGGATTTGGGAAGCTGGCTACAGGTAGCGTGGAGACCCTGGTGAATAGGAGAAAGCTCCACCGTAGCAAAGTCCTGGTGGGCTGTGAACAGAGGGGATCCAAGAGGCTTTTCCGTGACAGCTTGTCTGGCTCCACGTGAGCCTGTTGGTGTGGGGCCCCTCTGCCTGTAGGGCCGTCCCTTTGCTGGGTGCCTATGTCACTTTGAGCCTAGCTCCTGGCACCTCCAGCCCTTCTTTTATAACCCCAGCTGAACGAACAAGGAATCCTGTGACACTCTTAAAAAGACTAACAAGTGCATTTATCACATGAGCTTTCATGGACGAAAAAGCCCATTTCAGCAGACACTTTGAAAACTGCCATGGGACTCCTTGGTTGTTTTGCTGAACACGGCTGCCCCTTGGACCCCCCCCACCTGGCACTGCCAGGTTACTGCTGGGGCTAAAAAGAGGGGCAGCCTGAGCCCCCCAGCTGTCAAAGAGAACTGAGAGTTTACAGAAGCACAGACCTTCGCCCCCCCACGATCAGGTGGCAACAGAGAACATCCTGAGTAAGCAAATTAGCATGCAATTGTGAAGTCTGGCCGGAGATGGCTTTTCAACTCAGAACAGAGTTTTGCCAAGTCCAAACCAGCCTTGCAGCTCATCGTCAGCGTGACATTGCTGTGGTGGTGTAAGCTGTGGGAAGGGCAGCCAAAGCCAGCATCAGAGCAAGGCCCAAGAGACTGGAGCCTCCTCGCACTTTGAGTGCCTTCCCTCTGGAGGCCTCACAGCTATTACGCAGATGGGGAGGGAAGATCCCCTAATAAAGCGAGAGGAACTGAATGAAGCAAGGGCTGGTGAGCAGCTTAGTTACTCATGCAGTTGGCCAATAGCACAGACAGAAACGGCCTCCACACCTGGCTGCTCTCTCACCCCCAGTACGCCCTCGGCTGCAAGTTTGTTCATTTTGGCACATCGTTGGATTATGTCGCTCGCAGTAGCACATCCAGATCCCAGCCAAGAGCAGGCTGCTGCCTGGGGCACAGGCCAGACACAGAGTAGGCGAGGCTTTGAGCTAAGACCGCGCAGTCTAAACACGCAACCCCCACAATGAACGTAAAACACTTTCAAAGTGGATTATAGAACATGCCTTACCAGGTGAGTTAATGTTCATGGAAAAATTGCATCATGGGTAGACAGCGTATTTTACACCTTGTGCAGCTATGCCCCCAACGATAAAAGACAAAGGGGAAACTAAGGCAGCGACAGGGGCCAGTGGGAGGACTGGAAATACACCACCTTGGCCATCCAGCTGCAGGCGCAGCACAGCCCTTCACTCCACCCCACAATGGCAGGATTTGCTAGCTCGGCACTGCCCGGATGACAGATGCAGCTGTTTGAGGCTGCCCCGGGGAGGCAGAGTTCACCAGGTCCCAGCAGACAGCCTGCCCTTCAGGGAAACTGGCTAACACGGAGCACGCAAGTGAAAATCCCTGGTGGCTGGGGAAATAGCGGTGGGGCTCCCTGTAGCAGCCTGCCAAGTCTGAGGTTAACAGGTCCTCCCACCTGTGCAGACAATGTCAGCGCAAGCTGCCAAGGCGGTCGGGGGGGAGGAGGGGGAAACAGCGGGTTGTAACCAAGGTGAAAGACACCAGACCGCAGGGTGAGCAAGACTGCATGCTAAAGCACGGGGCATGTCCCATCAGCCCCAGTCTTTAGCTCAGCATGGGGGGGACCCGTCAGCTCCTGATGCGCCTGGCGTAACCAGGAGCCAGGGCGGGAAGTGTGTTGGCACACAGGGCCCTGAGCCCTCGTGTGGCTGTTTACGACCCTGGGAAACGTTCCCACCAGACTAGAAAAACCCCAGGGCTTGAAGGGTTTGCACGCTTGCTCCCATTCTGCAGGCTGGTTCCCCGCCACCAGCAACCTTAGGCTGCTTCCTGCTCCCGGAGCCCATCATGTGGGCGTGAGACACGCTTGCCCCCACATGCCAGGAAACAAAACTGTGCTTGGCGGCATCTGGCACTCCCTTTGGGCAAAGGCTGTGCCCTGCCTCCAACAGCAGAGGGAGGGGCGTTAGGATTTCAGCTTATACAGGAGGGATTTCCCCTAAAAGATCACAGGTTTGTCACACATTCCAGTGGCTCTGCTCATGCCCCCAGGCAGCAATGCAGTGCAGCCCAAACTAGCAGCATCCCCATTCCTTGAACTACTGATGTTTTGCAGCAGCCCCACCAGGGAGGCCCAGGGGCATGAGGCAGCGTAGCCCATGCCCCTGAGAGAGGCACCGGGGCAGGACCAGTATTCTCCCCAGCACTTGAAATTAGAAGCAGAGTAGGGGGAGGTTTGGGAGTTTGTTCACTAATTTGGTATGACACTGTTATTAGCTGACAATTATGGGGGTGTTGGGAAATTCAGGGGGGGTGTAGGGAGGGTTTTAGGGAAATCTCTCACAGGACCATGTGGGGAAGTGGTACCCCCAACTGGAGGCAGAAGGGACGACAGCCGCCTGGAGAGGAGGGTGCAGTGGTATAACAAACAAGGAGTCGGGCTCAGCATCGGCTCACAGCTAAGCCCCTGTGACGTTTCAGCCCCCCGGGCCAGGTCGGGCAGCTGTATTGGGGTACAATCTGAGCCTCAGACTCACAGAAGCCCTTTCCTGCCCTAAGCTCTGCCAGCCAGCCACATGGCTCTGTCCTGCAAGCAGAGCTGTGGGGAGCGGACGAGTTACTTGCCCATTGCCAGGCTCTGCTGGCACAGTACGGCCCTGGGGAGGGGGGGGCTGAGGCCAGGAGAGGCAGCAGCACTCACAGGCTCCCCGGCTTTTCTACACTGTGCCAGGTGGTCATCACGTCTCGTGTCTCACTTTCCACCTCACCCCCCTGGGAAAGGGGCTCCCCGAGGCTCCAAGACATAATTCACATGGTGGTTGACCACAAATCCACAGGCAGGAGCCTGCGGCAGGAGTCCTTATTACGGTGGCCACAAGGCCTCCGCTCCCAGCCCACACAAGTCTGCCACCGAGTCTGGAAAGCCTCGAACTATTGGCGGATCAGCTGCAGCCTGGCTGGCACGCTCTGGGCCTGTGAGCTCGTAAGTAAGCTGAGGGCCCTTTTTCAGAGAGGGGTCAGTGTAGCAGCAGCTCACTGAAGAAGGGTCTAGCACAGCAATGTGGGGCTCTATAAACCGCCCCCCCACTCAGGAGGCACGCCAAATCACCCCCTATGTACAGTGCGGTGACCCTCCACCGAAAAAAAGCAGCTGCTGCCAGAAAATTGAACAGTGACCATGGCTGCAGGGGGTGGCGATCCCTCATAGCTTTCATCCTTTCTCTCAAGGCTTCTAGTGCATCTCTGAAAACTACACATCTAATCGGAGATCACCTACAGGGAACATGCAGAGGGTGATCCCACATGCCATACGCCTGTCTCAAATCAGGATGCATGTCAAGTCTCTAAAATTGCATGTAGTAGCCTGGAGTGTGTGTGTGTGTGGGGGGGGGGGGGGCTCCTTGCAAAAGGGGGTGGGGGCGAAATGAGAAGGATGTGCTGAGACAGGGGTAGGAAAAGAGAGCCAATGTCAGGCGGGAAAGAAATATCATGGAAGATCTTGTCTGCTGCTGAGCCTGTCCAAGTTCCTCCAGGTCCTGCTCCCTTCTCCACTGCCAAATCCCAGGAACTGAAGCAGCCCCTCTGGGTTCCACTTTCACCCCTGCCGTTCATCTGCTCCCTGGGTCTGCATGAGTTTCCATGAACACACAATTGTCCACAATATTGTGACTGGAGGGGTGCTAGCCCTCTCTGCTTGGTCTGGTGACCCCTGGCAGTGTGCATAAGGCAGCAACACAATGGGGCTATCCGCTCCTCCCTTTCAGCAGGGCCGGTGCAATGCGGTAAGCCCGGTAAGCGTTGCAGGGGGGCACCGACACTTGAAGGGCTACTGGGGAGTGCGCCGTTGCAGCACACTCTAACATCATTCATCTGCGCCACCATCTGCTGTGCTTGCAGAGGGGCGCCAGAAATGGTAGCGCTGTTCCCGCCCTTCAGATTAAGACCTTGTTATAACTTCTCCGTCCAGCAGATCCACCCCTGAGTTGGATTTTGTTAGTTACGGTTTCTAATTGTAGAAACAATACACACTTTGTAATACAGGCTCCTAGTAGAACAGTTTGCTTTTCTCTTCTCTTTTTAATTATCAGTCAAAAAAAAAATCTCTGGCATTTTTAATAAAATCTACAAGTTATAACTTTTGTTGCAAGCAAGGGAATTCTTAAACCACTGAAAAAAGAGGCAAGTCCTAATTTGCAAAAGTAACTGCAATCCCCATATCCCAGAAATGGTGAAATAAGGGGTGTTCACAGTTTTTTCTTTTCTTAGTTAGGTCTGTTGATTAAAAAAACAAAAACACAAAGGTTGCTTGCTAGTGACCTTGGGCCTTTTCATATGAATGAGAGAAGCCCAAAGAGATACTGACTCAAAGAGGAGGTGTAGAGTTTGTTTGAACAATTAGCACCTCATTGTTAGTCTTAATGTCTCACCTTTTGTTGCAATGCTGATCTACTGCCTTAAGCAACTTTCACCCCAAGCCACTCCAGGCCTTGCGAACCGGGCTGCTGCTTTTGGCCGGCTCGCCCAGTCCCCATGTGGCCCCCCCCAAAGCACAGGGCCCTGAGCAGCTGCCCCTCTTGCCCTACCCTAGGGACAGCCCTGCATGGAACGGTACCTGAGCTACCAGCCCTGATCATTGCAGCATCATCTGCCAAGACCTCAGTTTGGCAGAATCAGAAAGCCAGGCCCGGGCCCCAGGTGTTGGCATCTCCTTGGAAGCTGAGGGCTCAGCCCAGGCCCACAGCTTGCGAGTGCTGGTGGCTTTCCTCTGTTCCCCCCACCCCAACTTTGGCCATATGGCCAGAGGCCCCTTAGCATGTGGCCAGGGGCTTTCTGCTCCACTCCACCTCTCCCATTCAACAGAACTAGGGGCAGAAACATCAAGAGAGCCTTGGTCCACTGGAACAAAGAGTGCAGTCAAAACGCAGAATGATGCATGACATGGAGCCAGCTTTGCCGAAATACCACTGAAGAAAGCCAGAAACAGTCCACAGCTGGCAGGACCTGGGGCTGTTTTTCACCTTGCCCTTGAGAAGATAGTCAAAAAAGTTGACCGAAACAAAGCAGTACCGGGGACCCAAAACATTTTTAGTTTTCCACAGGAGAACCAAGATTGTCAGGTTTGCTCCCATTCGGACACCAACGTCAACATCCTTTCCAGAACGAAACTGCTGTTTTCTGCCTGAGTAATCCGATTTCCTCACCCCCCCAGCCCCACACAAGCCTGAACTGTCCCTTGCACCCCATGCTGCAGCAAGAGTGCTAACCTGCATGGGGGTATCTCCCCTTATTTATCCCAACCTCCTCCTGCCCATGCCCCAACGAGGAAGACGTCGAGGCCCCGCATCCTGCCCTTGCAAAGTCCCTAATGTGCTGCTCCTCAGCAAATTCAAGGTCTGCGTTCCACATGGCATGGCTCTGAGTCTAAGCCCTGAGCTGTTTGCACGCTCCATAGTTAAGGAAGCAAAGTCATGCCATTGACAGATGCAGCTTGTTTCACTAGGGCTGCCTCCGAGTTAAAAGGCGATTTTTCTCCCCCCTCCCTCCGCACACAGAACAGTCCGTGTCAGCTTTAACCTGGTACAGACAGCAGCACGGGCACACATGCAGAGCAGCCAGTTTAGTGGCAGGCCTTACCCTTTTGCTCCCTTGCTACCTGAGCACAACGGCCTGGAGCATGGCAGTGCCGGGGTGGAGGGCAAGAGAAGGGAATTGGGTTCTGATGAATTCCAGGTCCGTGGCTTTCCTGGCTGCAGCAATTTGCTCTGAGAGAGGTCTGCTGGTTACAGAGCTGCCCTCCTCTTTCCTAGGAAAGGAAGAGCTGGGTTCACAGCCTCTTGCTTAGCTCCTGAACAAACATTATTATAGCAGGCTTGCAGGAACCTGCTCCTACTCCAAGGCAGTAAGGACCCACAATGGTATTGGTCTAGTAGTGAGTATTTCCCCTGCTCCCTAGTCTTTCCCCACCAATACAGCTGAGAAACCCAACAGAGCTAGGTGCCTTCGCTCTTGTTAAGGGAGGGATTAGAAGCCCTTGCCTAGAGACAGCAATGGCCTCACAGGGTTGGCTTGTGTCATTATTTTCACAGAGCAGGAGTCTGTGCTGCTATGTACCCAAAAAGAGACAGGGAGCTGGGTGTTACCCTTTCTCCAGCACAAAACCAATAATTAATTAATAGTGCAGGGAGCAAGAGTAGAGAAGAGGAAGCAGAAACCCCCCCAGGCCCAGCTGAGAAAGATTTTACAAAAAACACATGGGGGAAGTCAACCTCAGACTAGCACAGGAGAGTTAAATCCATGAATTCTGACTCCCTCTTCCTTTCCAGTTACTTTTCATTCACTTGTGAGCCTGGCCCCAAATTGGTACTCAGCAGTTCTCTGAAGAAAAAGATCCAGCCCCCAACACCTTGAAAGGAATGAAGCCACTGGGCCGGAGGAAGGGAGGGCTCAGACTTTAGCAAGTCTGACCGCTTCATCCAGGTGTCCATGTGGGGATGGAGCTCTTCTGGTGGCCTGACCTTTGTCACCAGGCGTAGGGAATGAAGCCTGGCTTGCATCCCACAGCAGGTGTCCATTGAGTACCTAGCAAGGTTACATAGCCTCTGCCTAGTCTTAGGTTTCACCACTGAGGAAGAGGTTAGAAAAATCAACATCCCTCCCTCAGCCTGCTGGTCTATGCCTTGAGGTTTGAAAGCAGCGCAGACAGCCGCAGGCATTTGGCACAGCAGCAAGTACTTTCCGGTCAAAACTTGACCGACACCAAGCTCTATTTCCAGCTCTGCTCTGAGCTAAACCAGGAATGGTCTTCCTGGGGGATGTTATCAGGCTGTGTTCATCTGTTCCAGGTCCCCTGGCCTTAAAGTCTACATCACCAAAACCAAAAGCTTAGGAGGTAGCAGCCTCATCGCACCCTCAGCCCCTGGGTTGGGCGAGACACAAGCAGGAGGCATGTCACTTACTCACTGTCGTTCTAAAGATGTGCTGCTCACAGCCGTTCTCTTCTAGGTGTGTGCATGCCTCTGTGCCGGTACCAGAACTGTTTCCCCCTTAGCAGCATCTGTGGAGTCCCATCAAGCCCCCCATATAAGATGCCACCAGCCCTACCCCTTTTCAGTTTCCTCGTGCCCTCAGCTCCCTGGACAGACAGGTCATGAAACAAATATGAGCAACACATCCCAAAACAGCTAGGTGGACAACCATTTTTCTTTGAGTCCTTGCTCATGTCGATTCCATTCTAGGTGCCTCACAAGCAGTACCATGGAAGAGAGTGCGGGGTTACAGGTGAACTGACTACAGCAAAGATGTAATTATTGTGTTATGAGCATGACTTTTTCTTCAACTGGGGCCTGAGGGAAAAAAAGTTTGAAAATCACAGGGATTTCAACTTTTTGATACCTCGGTTGAGCCCCCACAGATGCAAGATGGGTCTGAGTTCCTCCTTCGCCTTGGGAATGAGAAGAACAGCAGGAGTAAAAACCTCTTCCCCTCACATCCATCAGGAGCTCCTCCACCCTTCCTGTCCAAGAAGGTTCTCCATCTCTTGCATGAGAAGTTGCTCATCAGAAGAGTCCCTGAAAGGGATGGGAGGATAGATATTCGGGGGGAAACTGTCGGGTAGCCTTCTGCAATAGTTCCCAGGATCCAAACAATCTGCAGTTATACAGACCCAGGCTGGGAAAACAGGGACAAGGTCAGCAGTCTCAAACTCAGATCACCAAGAGGGCTGCACGAGGACTAGTAGAGGGCCGCAGGAGGATTTGTACAGTAGCCTGCGGGCCGCACCACTGAAACCTTTCCATACAATGATATTGCAAATATCAGTAACAATCGTGTCATTGTAGAACGCAGGAAAAAGCTTTAGGGGCCACATGCGGCCCACGTGTTTTGAGAGCCCTGGGCAAGGTGGTTTCAGAATGTCAGGGAAGCAAGATCCTGGTGAAAAAGTAGGAGGCCAACCCCAGGAACACCCAGTGCAGAGGCCATCGATCTCACAACCAAGCCAGCCACATCTGAGGCTGCCTGTTCTGCCCTCCTCCGGTAGGGAGATAAAGTCTGGAACGAGCCTCGCCTGGCTGTTTCAGGGAGTCCCTGACGTTAGACTTCTACCTCCCTAACTTCACCGGCTGATTTACCACCCAGAATTGCAGCCTCACTAGAGAATACGTTTTTCTCCCAAACAAATCCATTTTTGATCATCTTTGTCGAGGGGGCTCGCATCAGGTTGACCCTGTCTGCCCCATTTGTTGGCAGGTTCACCAGGGGCCAGTGCTACAGCTGCCAGCACATCAAACAAGGTGGACTCGTTGCTTGGAGCTCCTCTGCTTCTCATCCCAAATTCAAGGTGGCCGCTTGAGGAGCTCCTGGTGGGTGCAGAAGTCACCCAGGAGAGGTGATGGCCCTGATGTGACTGCCTCATCTGGAGAGGAAGGTGACTGTCCCAGTACACAGGGTGGTGTCATCCCCTCGCAGCTTCTGGGGAACTGAAGGTGATGTTCCAGCAAGTGGCTCCAACATTGCGCTGGAAACTGAGCTGTGATTCTTAGTCAGGGGTGCTGGGGCTGTCAGTTGTCTCCCCAAAGATGAGAAGGACTGTGGGCCTGTGGCCACAGGGATCCTCCAGGGATTACTAAAAGGCTGCTGCCTCTTCCACTGACTACAGCCACCCTGAAGCACCTGGGCAAGGGCCTTGGGCCTGACCCCAGATTAAGGGGGCTGGCTGGGGTATGGTGCTGTCTCTTTAGCCGCCCTTGCTGAATCGGACTTGCTCTCTAGCGACCAACGATGGCCCAAGCCAGACGCTTTGCCTGCTGGGCAGCGAGGGAGTGCTATCTGTTGTTCTGATGACACTCACCGTAGTGACAGGGAGTGAAAAAGTCGCCCAAGTGGTACTGAGCCAGAGAAGCCCTCTGGTGGGAGGACAAGCAGGAATGGCACAGTGCTGCCAGCGAGTGCCTTGGTGTCAGACACCAACGACGGAGCCGATCACCCCTAGGGCGAAGGCCTGAAGGCTGGTCAGGCGGTTCTGGGCTGTGGACGCCTTGGCAAACTCGACAGTGGCCAAGACGACAAACAGTGCTGATTGCACACTGGTGAGTGGATGCTGGAGCTCAGCTGAGATCAGTGCGGCATTGATGTTCTTGAATGCCTCTGTTGATGGCCTAGTGATGGGGATTGCACATAGGAGATCGATGCCTGGATAGAGGAGACAAGCTCCTTGGTGACCTGGCTCATGGGGAGGCACCTCAAGGCTCTGGCAAACTGTGCAGCCATCAAGGGCGTCCTATTAGGGCTTCCCTTTCAACACTAACTTCCAAAGGGGCAGCCGTGTTAGTCTAGTAAAGCAAAAAAAGTAGAGTCGTGTGGCACTTAGACTAACAGATTTATTTATTGAATGAACTAGAAATGGAATATTCTCCCAAGAAAGCTCATGTGCTATATAAATGTTAGTCTTCAAGTGCCACAAGACTCCTTTCAACACTGGGGCTTTTCCTTTCTCCCACCCCCTCTGGGGCATAGGAGTCAGAGGCAAAAACAGGGCCATTAGTCTCAGCTGCTAAGAGCCTCTTTGGCTCCCTGGAGTCAGAGGATGCTCCTTCAGGGGACTTAGGGCTCTAGGAGGTGAGCTCTGCTTCTCTAGCGTCTGCTCAATTTGATGGTGTGTCCCAGACTCAACCCTGCTTCTTAGTCTCCTTGGGAGCAGGGGAGCAACTTTCTTCTTCAAGTGCCATTTCTTCAGCTTTTTCTTTGGCGTGAAGCAGGTCGATGCCATGGAAGATCTGGTGCAGAAGGGATGCTCTGCACTAACGCAGGGCTCAGCACCTAGGAACCAGATGGCTCCGAAGCGGGTCTGAAGGCAGCCTCCAGCCATACAGCCTTCAGACCAACCTCCTCCTCCTTCTGCACCCTAGGCCCACACCTTGCAGACACAACCCTTATCCTTTCTGTGCGATACCCCCCCAGGCATTTCCGACAACCATCATTGGGGTTGCTAAGCAGGAAAGGTTTCCTCAAGACTTCTAGGGCTTGAGGCCCAGAGATCAGGCCATGCTAGGTGCCCAGAGGTCTAAACTTTAACTACTAAACTACTCACAATTGCTTAGCTACAATACATTAATTACTTAACACTGAACATTGAGGCACATGCAGACAGAGCAAGCAATGCAGGCAGGTGGTGCCTCACGTAGCACAGCATGTGCATAGGACTCTAGAGGGTGCTGAAGCCGGCCCTACAGGTACTAAGGGGGCAAATCGAAGTAACAGTGCACAGAGACGCATATGCCCGTGCAATGGAATGGACAGAAGCAAGCACTTGAAAAAGCCCAGCTCTGCAAAACCTCCCCTGGCTACCAAATCTGGCAGCAGCACAGCACAGACCAGCAGGCACTCCTTCCATCTCATCCCCACCACCAGAATCTGTCTTGAGTGAAGCAGGAGGTGCCAAGTCACCTGGCAGCAGCCTCATGGCAGTTCATAAACCCAGCCTTGCATGTGTGACTCTCACGGCTTCTGCAAGTTGGATCAAGATGCTCCCAAGTGGCCAGAACGTCGACAGGTTGGAGGTCGCCCAACCACAGCAAGCCCTTGTCCCTTGTACAGAGGGCTCAACCCAGGTTTGGAAAAAAGCATCTCAGCATGGTGTGGACAAGGCCTGCGGAAAGCCGGTGTTTGAGTCTAGCTCCCTATCCAGGGTAGCAAGTTCCAGAAGAGCAGCCATGTTAGTCTAGTTCAGCAAAACATGAGTCCTGGTGCACTTCTAAAGACTAAAATTTATTTATCGCATGAGCTTCCATGGGTACAACCCACTTCCTCAGATACATGAAATGGAAAATGTAACACGTTGGCTGAATAGAAACAGGTTGGCTAGGTGACTAGCCCTCTGAATTGACTTTCTGACCCACCCTTCTCTCTATGTATATATTCAGCTAACATGCTACATTTTTCACTTCATGCATCTGACAAAGCGGGATTTTCTCCCACAAAGCTCATGCGATAAATAAATGTGTTGCCTTAAACATGGAATCTTGTGGCACTTTTAGTTTACCTAGGGTAGAAGGCTTTTTTCCCTGGGTCTAACTGGATTCCCGCACACTGTTTGAAAGCCAGTTTGGTTGGAACTACACTGGGATCATGACTGAGCTCTTAAAGCCCAGTGGCAGACTGGGACCCTTGGTTTCAACTGCCCCGCATAAGCCCATCAGACTGTTTGGAACAGCAAAGCCTCCACCACTTCTGCTTGGCGAGGCCACGAATGAGGGCTGGAGGCCAGCATGAAGCTGTATGCAGAACCAGCACGGTGCCTCCCCGTCCTCCTTCAGTGCCATGCTCTTGGGAAAGCCACGCTACCCTCCAAAGGTAATGCTCAGACAATGCAAAAGCTGGACAGTGGGAGTGTCAAAACTTAACAGAGACAGCAGCAGCAGGTTCTTCAAAACAGGTTTATTAAAATTAAAACTATGCAAAAATAAAAGTTTTAAAGGAAATCCAGTTTTGCTGCATAGAGGCTAGCAGGCATCTCGCTGCATAAGCTAAAAGCCCTGCAGGCTCCAGTCCCGAGAACAAACCAGTCAGTCGTTGAGCATCACGTCGCCCAGGAGTGTGGCAGAGTCCATGCCTGAATGCTGCAGTGGTCCACGGCAGTTTTCCCAAGGGTTTTCCTTTGGGAAGGCATGGGGGGGGGAGTGTTCAGGTTATACCACCCTGGCTGCCAGCCCCACCTGCCTTGGCATGGAAGGCCTTCAGTCACAGCCACGGAAAAGGAAACTGAGCAGTAGGTTGAAAACCAAGAACAGGCTCCGAGGGAACCTTTTTCTACTCCCTGCGTGTGGGAACAGCTCCCAGGAAGAGACACAGCTATGCTCCCAAGGGAACTTGTTTGGAGAACAAGAGTGCCCTTCTGGTGAACTGGAGGGCGAGTGCCACACCCTTGCAGAAACAAGGAAGATCTCTGGTAACTAGCTCTGCACCCACACACAGGCAGCTTTCCTGTCCCCACACAGCCACCTGGTTCCAGGAGGACCTTCCCAGAGGAAACCCACCTCCCTTCCTGGGAAGTAGCAGGATACTGGCAAAGTCTAGGGGGAGGGCACCTTGAAAGCCATGACAATGCCCAGAAAACAGGGATGCAAGAGACACAGAAGCTCCCCAGAAGCCCACATTTCTAAGAGAAAGTATTGTGGACTTCCTACTCAGGTCTCAGGTGACCGGGTCCAACCTCTCCAAGAAGGGGGAACGTGGATCAACAGACAAGGCTCCTGGATCTCAGCATTTATGCCAAGCATTACTACAACTTTTCAGCTGGAGTACTCTGCTGTCACAGACCGTGCACAATTTATCATCTCCTCAACCACCATGCTCCAATGCAGAGAAAAATTCTCAATTGTCTCAGCCAGGGGACTTGTATATTTTCACCATCCCACCTTCTCCACCTGGAGCGGCATGTGTCAGTAGGGCAGGCCAAACTTAACTCCTGCGGGAGCACAGCTGTTGCGTACGCCCCCTCTTGGCACAGATGCCAAACAGATGAGCAAGCCAGGCCACTGCCCCATAGCCCTAAAGAAAGGGGGCTTACTGCTTAAACTCAGACAAAGTCCAGTGCAGCTAGGCAACCATGGAGAGATCAGAGCCGCAAAACATTTCAGAGCACCCAGAGAAGGAGAGCCTGCCTAGCATGCCGTCTCTCCACATCCATCACACAGTAGGGGCCGGTCTTGCATGCTTTGCTCCTTAGATTAACGGCAGTTCTTACCACTGCACTTTGTCCAAGAGACAGAGAACCCATCCATGGCTGTCAACACTGAAGCAAGACCACCCAGCCTCAAGCAAGTCAGTTCCCCCATTCCCTTGACCATGTGGCAGGAGAGACTCTTCCATGGCAACATCAGCCACTAAATAGCCCAAAGGCCAGCACTATTTCTCTTGCAGCCCGCCACAGCCCCCGACAGGTGAAGAGACACCCTAAAACCCACCACCTACCCGCAGAGATGCCCACCAGCCATCCTTTAGGGAGAGAGCCCCACTGATGCTTATCCTGGCATATCAAATGGAGAAACTAAATACTAGAGGCTCTATCCAGCTATGGAGGTGGCTACAAGAATAATAAAGAAATAAACCAACGTGAGACTTGACTCCAAACCAGGAGAGTTACAGTCCAGGGATGTGCAAAGTCTGCCCAGCACCAGTTCACAGTTCATGGTGGACTCTGCTCCCCTCGGATTTCCCAGAGGGGTGAGCACGAATGCAAGGAGCTCAGGGTTCCCCAACACTGGAAATATAATCCAGTTAGCCAGCGGCATACTCCAGGAGCTGGTCTGAGCCCACACGCCTGCAGAGAACAGCAAGCACCCTCCTGCCTGAGCCATGCCCCCTGCTCGGCAGTTCAAACCACGCCCAGGGAACTTGAAGACAGATGTGGCGCCAGCCATCGGTGAAACAGGAGCCCAGAGCGTGCTCTTCCCCGTCAGCTTCCATGGTGAGGTGCCAAGCATGAAGCCACCCCTTGCTTTTCTGGACGGGCGTCAGAGCCCACAGGAGCTGCCGTGCCAGCTATCTGCTGCTCTCCTGGCGCTTCTGCAGCAGCTCAATGACGTTGTCGATGTCGTCCTCTGGGACCTAGCAGCAGAGAGCAAGACAGGGCTGTTTGCACCAGCACCACCACAGAGATGGGGCTGCAGGGTGGTTCGCTCCATCCGGGCCTCTCCAGCCTCCTCAGAATGGGGGTACTAGGGAGGCCCAGGTGACCGTCCCCATGCAGTCTGCAGGGATCACTTATTTCCCACTGCAAGGCGGGACCAGGTCCAACTTCCTGGCTCCATCCCCTTGGCAATGGGAAAAACTGGCTTGGTCCTGATCATCCCCCACCTTCATGCACCAGGGAGAATGTGCTTCATGGCCCCAGCGGTAGCTAGGCAGGGCTCGCAGTTCTCATTGCCCCCCCAACAGATATCCTCCTGAAACCCACTTGGTTCCCGTTCCCCTCACCACTTCCCAATTCCTTGCCTCAGCGCAGAAGCCAGCATTTCTCACGCACAGGACCAGCTTGGCATAGCAGGGAGCAAAAGCCTGAGGCTCATTCCTTTGCTGAGACACATTCCAGGACTGCCCACCCCTGGCAGGCGTCACACAATGAGGCATTGAAGCCCATGCTGGTGTTGGAACAGCCAGAGTCACTCAGGGCTAGGGGAGGCGATCAATAAGCCTGGCACTACACCCGTCTTCGAAGCATCTGACGAAGTGGGATCTTCTCCCACGAAAGCTCATGCAAAAAATAAATCTGTTAAAGTGCCACACAACTCTTGTTGGTTTTTTACTACACAGATAGCAGCGGTGGCCGAGGCCCAGTCAGAGAGCAGGGCAGTCAGGGCAGCCTTGTACCCATGGAACGTGGGGGGCTCTGCCCTTCCCCGATTTCCCATAGGGGCCAGGAGCGAATTCCACCCCACTTTAAGGGGCAGGAGCTCAACAAGCAACGTCTCCATCTGCTTTGTTCAGTTCTAGCCTGCCAGGCCCTGGGCAGAGCAGTAGGACTTACCAGGGCATGGTCGAAGTTAAAGGTGCTGATGTAATAAGCCGATATGTCCGCACCAGCCAGAGGCCCGGCGATCTGAGCCACTATCCCACACTCATCTGAAGACGGGGAACAGAGAGGCCAGTGTAACTGCCGAGATAGTTTGGTAGCTGGTCCCGTGCCTTCCCTGACCTCCTACGACAGAGCTGGCAGACCCATGTCGAAAGGCAGAACTCAGCTAGGTGACCAGGAAATGAATGCCTCTTGGCTCCAGGCTGGGCAGCCTGCAGCCCCTGTACCCCGCCAGCAGGGGTACCAGCAGGGGGTGGGATGGCGGCCTCACAACCAGGGACGAGTGTTAAGGACCATCACGGTTTATTGCCATTGGGACCCTGATGACGGGGGAGGAATAAGCCAGGGGTTAAGATGCTGGCCTGGAACTGTGGAGACCTGGCTTCAAATCTGCTCCGCTGCCGGATTCTGGGACTTTAGGCAAGTCAGTCTGAGCCCACCCGCCTGGGGGAAACAACAGCCCTCAGAGGAGCACCGAGGACATGGCACTGCCGTGAGTGAGCCCAAGACCTCCTGTGGATCATCTCCCTCAGGGCCCCTTGGGTCACAAGCCACTTACCAAAGCCCAGTGGCTGCCCACCAATTCTCACCATCCTCCAGAGCTCCCCAGAGGAGCTGGTCAGCAGCAGGTCGCTGGGGAACCTAGAAGTGTTGAACTGAGTTGGTCACGCCTGCCCCAAGCCCGTTCCTCCTCCCCATTAGCTGGCGTGAGCCACAGCACACACTCACAGGCTGGTCCCCAACCCTGGACCTGCCCTCATCGCAGCAGGTGTTCCTCACAACTCAATGCCCTGCCCATGTGTCCAGCCCACCTGCAAATTTGAGGGGGATTCTCCACCTTGCCCCACTCCGAGAGACATCAGAGCACAAGGGGTGAAAGGGAGCAGGCAGGAGCCAAAGGGAAAACAGGCGAGAGTCCCAAAACACCAGACGCCCAAAGCCAGATCTCTATTAGAGTGCATGGGCAGCTTTAGGTGCGGGTGGAGGATGCTGGGCCAGGACCATGGTAGATCCATCTCCTGTTGGATGGATGGTACCCACTTTTTCTGGGTCTCTGCGTCCATGACGATGGAGATGTAGCCCTCGATCAACGAAAAAGAGAAGAACGTGATGGAGTCGAGATCCTGACTGCCTGGAGCAGCTTCCTTTGGAGGGCTGCAGACACATGGGACAGAGTGTTAGCCCCAGAGGCTGGCTCTCGAACTCGGCACATATATGACTGCAAAAGTGCTTCCTGCAATGTTACAGCAGCCTTGCCACCAAGAAGCGCCCTCTGGGGGAAATCAGTGAATCACTTTGTTGGCATCTCGAGTATCAGATGGCTACTGATGCCAGTGCTGTAACCAAACGCAGTTCCACGTACCAACCATCTCCCCTCTTCTCGAGCACCCGTTGACTGATCCTTCTCCTCTCTCTCCCCATAGCTAAGCTGAGCTAAGGCTGAATTTCAGCTCACCCCCTCCAGAGGGAGGAGCCTTTCCCACCACGAGGCCATTACAGATCTGTGCCTTTCAGCAGGTTCTTCACACTCCAGTGCAGTGCACAGCAGCCAGTGTCACCACCACTGTAGCGCTAAAACCCTCCTGTTGAGGGCACCCCAGGCAGACTTGGAAAGGCGTTGGCCCCCAGCCAGTCGGAGCCTGTGGGAACCTCAAGTTTACTTCATTTTTCAGAGCTACCAAGGGATTGGACTAACCATGCTCGCCCTGCAGAGAGGCCGCCTACCTGTGCGAATAGAACAGGACGTCTATGAGTCTGGTAGCGATGGCCGGCAGGGTGTCGGGCGCCACAGTCAGGATGCAGAACCTGTTCTGAGGGCTCTGCACAGGGTGCACGGTGGGGCTCGAAGCTAGGAGGAGACACACGCACTTGAGTCCAGATTGTCACGGCACCGAGCAGCCCGTCTCATGCACGGAAATCACAGCCATACTGCTGCACTGACTGCCCCAGCAAGGCAGCCAGAGCTGACACTGAATACACCGGTGAACTCAAAGCAGTTGTGGGGTTAACACGTCAGCCTCCAGCGGGGTTGAGCTAGGTGCGAGATCAGCACCTGGCCCTCCAGCTTTAGTCTGCCCATGGTGAGCCAGGGCAGTGCAGCGGCGCCACCTTCAGGACACACCGCATAGAGACCAGCAGATCAGCGTGCGTGGAAAAGGAGAAACCAACAGGGCTCAAATCCTGCAGCTACGCTGGTAGGGAGCAGGAGACCCCAGTCAGGAGCACAGCAAAGGCTGTGGACATGGACCTGGGCCAGAAAGGGATGCTCAAGCCACCCATACAGACAAGCTGCTCAATGGAGGAACTTGAACCTGATGCACTGGTGCGCTCTGGTGGCAGAACTCTGCTACTGCTCGCATAGGCCATCAGTAAAACCGTTAACGTTGCTTTAACACTGGGATTAGAAAGGCTAAATAGATCAGCGCTATGAGAATGTGACAGACAGGAGTGTTGTGCTATGGACTGTTACAGATCAACTGGAAGAAAGATGTGGCAGACTGGACTAATCACCATATCTTAAGACATAACATATTCTCCCTATACACCATTTATACATAGAAGCTTAATAGATGCAAGGCCACATTTCTGATTATCCCCTAGCTGCACTCCAGTCTCTCCCTGAATCCCCAAGCATTTCAGATGTCTACCAGAGCCGTACATGCAGCCATATGCACGTTACACCGGTACGTACCCCTGGCAAGGACAGGGCCGCTTGGGGCAAGAGAACGCAGTTTCCGCTCAGCAAATATTATTATTAAACAAGTCAGTTACCAGGACCAGATGGTACCCCCAGGCGTTCTGAAGGGACTCAAAATGTGAAACCACAGAACTACTGTGATGTCTAACCTGTCATTTAAATCTGCTTTTGTACCAGCTGCCTGGAGGATTGTGAATGTGATGCCAATTACTTAAAAATGCTCCAGAGGCGATCCCAGCAATTACAGCCTAGTGAGCTGAACTTTACTACCAGGTGAATTGGCTGAAGCTATAGCAAGAACAGAACCGTCAGATGCATAAAAAAACCTACTTGTTGGGAAGAGTCAACACAGTTTGTGTAAAGAGAAAATCAACACTTTACTAGAATTTTTATGGTCCCCCTCAAAGACTGGGTGCTAGACACCCTCAATACACCGCAGCCTTTGACAAGGTCCCTCACCAAAGGCTCTGAAGCAAAATAAGCAGTCATGGGATAAGAAGGAACAAGTCCCTGGTTAAAAGATCAGAAACAAAGGGTAAGAATAAATTATCAGTTTTCAGAATGGAGAGAGGTAAATAGTGTCCCCTGGGGGTCTGGACTAGACCAGTGCCGTTCAACATATTTTAAAATTATCTGGAAAAAAGGGGGGAGGGAGTCCTGTGGGACTTTGAAAGACTAACAAATTTATTTATTGCACGAGCTTTCATGGGAGAAAAATCCCACTTTATCAGACAAAGTGGCATTTTCTTCCACAAAAGATCATATGATAAATAAACTTGTTAGTCTTTCAAAGTCCCACAGGACTCCTCTTGTTTTTGCTGAAGTAGACTGGACACAGCTACCTCTTTGGAATGGGAAAAAGGGGTAACAGCGAGGTGGCAAAATTTGCAGATGACACAAAACTACTCAAGTTCAAAGTAGACTATGAAGAGCTAAAAAGGGATCTCACAAAATTGGGTGACTGAAGAACAATCCGAGAAATGAAATTCAGTGTTGACAGATGCTATGTGAGGCATGTTGGGAAAGATACGAAATGACAGGGGTCTAAGTTAGGTTTTACTAAAGAAAGGTCTGGGTCATCGCAGATAGTTCTCTGAAAACATCCACTCAGTGCATAGGAGCAGTCAAGAAAGCTAATACATCGGGAATGATATAGAAAGGGACAAATAAGACAGAAAATATCGGGTTGCCTATTTATAAATCCACGGCATACCCACATCTTGAATACTGCATGTAGCTCTGGTCGCCTCATCTCAAGAGATGCACTGGAATTGGGAAAGCCATAGAAAAGGGCCCCTAAAATGAGTAGGGTATGGAAAAGCTTCCATCTGAGGCGAGGTTGATAAGACTGGGACTTCTCAGCACAGAAAAGCAGCAACTAAGGGGTAGGGGTGTATTATAGAGATCTATAAAATCATGGCCTAGTGTGAAAAAAAGGAGAAGGGTTAGTTACTCCTTCTGAACACAAAAACTCAGGGTCACCAAATAAAATTAACGGATAGCAGGTTTTAAATTAACAGAAGGAAATCTTTCTTCACACAACACGCAGTTAACCTGTGGAACTCTTCGCCCCAGGATTCGGTGAAGGCCATGACTATCACGGAGTTGAAAGAAGAACTAGGTAAGTTCATGGACAATAGCTCCATCAATGGCTGTTAGCCAAGGTGTACAGGGAATGGCTGACAGGACGCATCCCTGTTTTGTTCACCCCCTCTGACACTGGCCACTGCTGGCAGACAGGATCCTGAGCTAGCTGAACCACCGGTCTGATCCTACGTCGTCTGTCTGAGAGGACCTGAGACCACGTGGCACTGCACCCTGGCACACAGGGGCACAATGCCACACTTAAATTTGGTCCATCCCTCACAGCAGCGGGATTGCCAGGCCAAACCAGAGTGGCCCCACGCTAAGCATAAGGGTGAGCAGCTCAGCTGGGCACCCCATCCTGAATGTTTCTCGGGACGTGTCTGGTTTACCGCGTTCTAATCTGTTGGGCCATCTTAGCTAAAGGGGCTGAGGGGAAGTTAGCACGGCTCCTCCTCCCAGACACCAAGTTTCTTAGGTTAGCACACAACGGGCAGCTGTTTCAGCTGCAGGAACAGCAGAGCTGTTCGTTCAAACCCCTCCTGCATCTGCGACGCGCCGGCAGGCTAAGAGCCAGGGGCCAGCCCTGCACTCACCATACTTGGGTTTCAGGAAGCCGTTGCTCACGTCATCAGTGTTAACAGAGACGGACTCGCCATTCACCTCTCTGTAGATATCAAATTCCCCTGCCAGCGTGTGGATCACCACTGGCAGGTCCTCCTCCCGCACCTAGGGAGAGCAGGAGGTGACCATCTGCTGTAGCAACAGGCTTCAGATCTCACTCCTCAGCTTTGCCACAAGGGCCCCCCTGCAACAAGCCACTGTCTCCATCCCCCAGGACAGATGAGCTGAGCTTCTAACTGCATCTCTTACCTAGCCCAGCACCCATTCAGCTGAATGCCACGCAGGGAAAAGTCTCACACACAACCCTTCGAGGCATTTCACATTGCTATGGCGAGGGTAGACCCACCTGGCTGTCCTCAGAACAGCAACCCCACTGTTCCCTGTAAGCTGTGTGCACATGCACACAGGTCGTGAAACCCGTGCACACACACAAAAAAAATTCAACAGTGCCAACATTAGCATACAAAAACTTTTTGTGCACACAGTCCTACGAAAAATTAGAGGGAACATTGGCATCTACTATCCCAGCGCCCCCTCAAATCACAATCCAGGGTTGAAGAGGTAGATACATTCAACCGACTCCTACTGCAAGAGTCTGCACCATTCACCTAATGAGAATTACTCGGTCACATCCCTTGTGGAGTTGCTCTCCTACCCACACCCTCAAGGCCAACTAGAGTCGACCACCCACACACCCTTGGTGCAAGTGATGGCTGTGGGGAGAAGAGGGGACTCACCAAGATGAAGTCTGTTTGGTAGGTAGACAGCATCAGAACTGAGACGTTGTGCTCAGCCAGTGGTGCGATGACCGACTTGGCAATCTTTGTCACGCCGATGGCCTGCGAGCTGGTGGAGGACCTGCCGTTGGACAAGACGTTGAGCACCAGCCAGGTGGAATCCACCACCTGCATGAACTCGGACGGAGGCAACTCTGAAATGCAAGAGGCTGAGGTGAGATCCCAAGCAGGGAGTTGCACCGTGGCATCACAGACAGACACACATGAGGCCACCTAATGACTAAGTCACCTACCAGGTACCCCTTTCCAACCACAGCTCAGAGTGCTTCACCAAGGCAGTTAGAGTTTATCAGCCTGTATGTAAACTGGGAAATGGAGGCACAATGTCGCCCTGTGCTGCTCTACACCTCACAGCCAGAAGGAATTACGCCAGTTACATGGAGCATTTTCAGCACAAGCTACGCAAGAAAATTATTTCTATCGCAGTAGCATCAAGGAGCCCAG
The DNA here is from genome assembly GCA_007922195.1 of Podocnemis expansa. NCBI lineage: Eukaryota > Metazoa > Chordata > Testudines > Podocnemididae > Podocnemis > Podocnemis expansa. The sequence goes on along the minus strand of ML682206.1, from coordinate 4,638,711 downwards.
TCGTGGCAAGGGTTCCATTACGCAAGGCGGCTGTACAGAGAAGGCAGCAAGAGCTTGCACTTCAACACCACATCTGCTAGGTCTCCAACGTCCATCTCACTTGATGCCCTCCAGACATCCTTCCCCCAGCTCCTGGCAGCACTCCCAGAACCACTGCTCCTGAGGGCTTCTGAAAAACCCACCAGTGCCCGTGACCCATTGCAGCATCATAGATTACAGGGCTGGTTGTGATCCAGTCTGACAAGTCAGAGGACTTTCCCTGAATTAGTTCCTGTTTGAACCACAGTATTCTCTCAAACCATCCCATTTAAAAAACTGCCAGTGACAAGACTCCACCACAACCCTTGAGAAGTTGTTTCACTGGTTACTTGCCCTCTCAAAAATCCACATCTTATTCCTCACCAACACATCCAGCTTCAACTTCCATACACTGCTTTTGTTATACCTTCGGTAGGCTGCTGTCCAGTGAGGTCCCCATATAGGTATTTAGACTGATCAAGTCACCCGTTAAGCCAGGCCTCAACAAATCAGTGTTGTGACCAGTTTTAGTTGCCTAACTCCACTGCAGAAATGCAATGGAAGAGCACCCTCTGGTGACCAAAAATAAAATTGCTGGCCGTGAGCCAATTTTGTCTACTCCTGCCATAAGCCTTTTTGTTAAACTAAACCAACTGAGCCCCTTGAATCTTTCAGGATAATGCAGGTTTTCCAATCCTTCACTCAGACTCATGGCTCTTCCTGGAACTCTTGCCAATGCACCACTATCTACCTTGAACTGCAGACTCTGGAATAAGATTTTGGCAGGGGACGCGTCAGTGCCAAAAACAGAGGTAGAACAATTGCTGCACTCTACGTGCCCATTTTTACATCACCCCAGGTGACTAACTACCATGGCTCCCCCTTCATTTTCAAAGGCTCCACTTCTCAGGATACATTCCACACCCCTAATTGCCAGTTAGCTACAGACTAAATTATTTATTCTTAAATGTGGGACTTTATATTTGGCTGTATTAAGACTCTGCTTGTGCCCAGCTTCCCAAGTGACCCAGGTCATTCCCCAATCTTTGGGCCATCAGCAAGCTTTCACTAGTGATTTTGCACTTTTGCCAGCTCATCGACAAAAAGTGTTAACAGCACAAGGCCAAGAACCAATCCCTGTGGAGCCCACCAGAAACATACACCCTCCAAGAATATTCCAAGTTTACGCAGACTTATCAGCAAGTTTTTACTCATTTATTGTGCGTCATGTTAATTCCGCACTGTTCTAATTTCTTAATTCACAAGCTTGTCTGCATCCACATTGGAGCCAGAAAGATGCAGTCTGAATGTATTGCAGAATTAACTAGTTCCAGCTGCAACACACAATCCTTTACAAGCATGTTATGGAGACCACAGTTCTTGCCACATTCGATTTCTCTAGCAAGGAGAAGGCCAATGCGTCAGTAGCAGAATTGGGAACAGATGTCTAGTCTTTCCAACTCAAAGATCTGTGCTGTCAGCCGGTGGGCCAAGCTGCTTCCACCACCGCTCACCCCCAGCAGAACTGCTCTGTAGTCAGTTTTATCTGCCCCAAATGTACGGCTCAGCAAGGAGTTCTGCAAAGGAAGAAAGGTTTTGCTCACAGCCACCGCCAGAGCAAGGGGAAGCCCAGTGCTGATGAACAGGTCTCCCTTATGGCGGGACAGCCAGGGCCCAGAACGTCTGTGGGACGGAAGACTCATTCATTTGTTTGAAGTCTCAACAAGGAAGGGTTTGTCCAAAATGGCTCCTGCTGTACTGGAGTGTGGGGTCCAATGGAATAAATGAACGCTGGGAGCACAGAACAGCCCCTCTCCACCCTGGTCCCCACAGGAGTTTTACAGGCCAATGAAAGAAAGTCCCAAGGGGGCAGCCGTCTTACTCTAATTCAGCAAAGCAAACAAGAAGTCTGGTCACACTTTTAAAGGCTAAGAAATTGATTTCTCGCATTTTCGTGGGAGAAAATCCCACTTCGTCAGACACTTTGACAATGGGAAGGTACAGAATGGAGGAAAATACATGCAGGGGAGTGTAAGTCATAGGATCAGATCACAGCAGCAAATCAAAGCAGTTTGAATTTGAACAGAGAAGTACAGTAATTAGCAGGGAAGAGCAGGGGATGGGGAAGAAGGAAAAGCAAAATACACAGTCTTTATTCAGCCCTAAGTTGATAGAGTCAAATTTGCATATGAATTCCAATTCTGCAGTTTCTCTTTGAAGCTTTGATTTGTTATCCATTTGCCTGAGTACAACTATTAGCAGATTATTAATAGAGTGATTGGGAAGACTGGAGTGTTCCCTTACTGGTTTTTGATCATTACTTCTGATGTCAGATTTGTGCCCGTTTATTCCTTTGTGCTGAGACTGGTCCTTTTTGTCCAATACACAAAGTGTGTGTGTGGGGGGGGCATTTCTGGCACATGATGGCATAAATCACATTGGTGAAAAAGACCTTAAAGGCACTGCTGGTTTGATTAGGTCAGATGTCGCCAAACTTATGGAAGAGCCACAGAAGCTGATTAAACCTTTGAGAGCCGCACCATACGGCCATATAATTCTACCCACTCCAAAATTACTAAATTTAAAATTCATTGCACACTTTAATTTTATCATAAAAAGGGGACAAATATCGATCCTACTAATGTCAAATTCTAATAATTACTTAAGACTACCATGAAACTTAGGCCTATACAGTAAAAACCTAGCTGCTGCTCGATGTAGAAGACTGCAGGCTAGTGGCGAGTTATTTAAAATCCTTACCATGGCGCACTTCTCCGCACCATCCCTGATAATGCCGTGCTTCTCCCCACTGCCCCGACCCCTCCTGAACTCCTAGACCAGGGCTGCTTTCCTAACTGATTTGCTGACATTCTTCTGCGAGACACAGTTTTTCATTCAAGAGTCGCACATGGCTCCCAAGTCACAGTTTCGCCACGCCTGGATTAGGTGTTGTGATGGTGTTTTGGGGCCAATATGTGGGAAAAGTTGGCAACAAGATCTGTTGCAGGGGTATGTGCCTGCCTAAATGGTTTTTAGGTCTTTAGCTGCTGGTGAGCATCTGTTTGAGGTTGGGGGGCCGTGTATAAGTGAAGAGGGATCTGCCACCCAAGGCCTGAGAAAGTGAGAGATCATCTTGTGGAATAGGCTGTAGGTGCTATCCATCATTCTTAAAACTACAGTACCCACCTGCAGAAGTGAATAAACAGAAAGAGCCAGAGGGGTACCCAGAAGTCCCCTACTACAGGAGAACACCACAGGTCACCACCTACAACCCCCATGTCAGCACATCATCAAGGACCTCTAGAGTTGCCAGATGTCCAGTTTTGGGGACCTGGCAACTTTTATGGCACCCAAACTAAAAGCCTGCTTACCAAGGGATAGGTGAAAGCAGGACTGTCCTTAGGAGGACAATCGCCCATCTCCCCGCAATTCCCTGGGCCGCACACTGTCTTGCTGTGAGCGTGGCAGCGCGAGGTGTGCAACGCTGCCCCCCGAACAGCCGTGCTGCCCCCCCGGCCCTCCCCGCTGCCTTCGGCACAGAGTCAAAGGCGTGGGAAGGAGGGGGGCGTGGTACTGGTCCTCTGCTCCGGCCTGCCCCATGCCCCCAGCGCGGGGAACAGCCGGCTCGGGGCAGAGTGAGGCAGGGGGTCTGCTCTCCCGGCCCCCCTCTGGGGCGGCTGTTCGGCCCCGGGGCAGGGAGGGCCAGCCCAGAGGTGGGGTGGGAGGACAGAAGCTGGGCCCTGGTGGCAGAGCAGCTGGCTCAGAGGAGGGTGGGAGCGCAGGGCGAGCCTCGCCGCCAGCACAGGGGGAGGGACAAGCAGGAGGCCCCCACCGGCTGTTTGCCCCAGGCCCCTACTCCCCCAGGGACGGCCATGGGTGGGAGGTGCACAAACTTGCCCCCGCTCAGCCAGGGCTGCCTCCTGCCTGCAGGCAGGCTCAAGACAACTCAGTGAGCAACACGGGGGAGAAAGGGAAATGCACCAAGTCATTGGGGGACCTCGGGGCAACAGAAGAGGCGAGGCCTCAGAAACCCTGCCACCAGCAATTTAAAAAGGGGCAACCCTAATAAGAGCAGGGACCCACATACAGACGGTTCTCCACTGCGCCGCAGCCTTGGTGCTGCGTGTGAACGGGCCCACGCTAAGTCAGCCAAGCGCCCCCGAGAAGAAACAGGAAAAGCAGCCGTCAGCGCGTCCAGAAGGGAGATCCAACCAGCTTGGCACTCTCTCTTCACAGCAGACCTGGCTCCCAGGCCCACGTGCCAACAAAAGCAAACACTGAACGGGGCAAATTCCACAACCTCTCAACCCCATCCAGCTCCCTGGCATCTAAGCTCTGTAGAGACACCCTCCCCTTGGCCTCTCCAGCAGCAGGGACCCGGCCATCCAAGAGCCAGCTTTAGCAGGGGGTGCCAAATCTGCTCTCTGCATCCTGCTACTTTTCCTGCCTCCGGATGCTCCCGGGGACTGTAGTTCCTGCCCGGGCACTTCCTGCCCAGCTGCAGTGTTTCCACTAGGAAGCTGGGCTCTGCAGTCTGGCTGTGCAGAGCCTTGGCACCTGACAGCTCAACACGGAGGGGTTGGGGGGTGATTAGGGCAAGACAGCCTAGGAAGCAGGCAAGAGCAGTCGGCCTGAAAGATGCCCAGAGGCTGGGGAAACAAGGACGAAGGCTCAGCTGTAGCTGCTGCCTGGGCAATGTGGGGTCTGGCTGGTCATCACCTGCAACCCCCAAGTCAGCACATTATCAAGGACCTGCAGAGTTGCCAGGCATCCAGTTTTGGGGACCTGGCATCCTTGGCTGGCTTAGCGTGGGTTCATCATGACTTTAAACACTTGCCGTTCTTTATCCTGACATGCCTATATACACGCATCTGACAAAGTGGGCGCAGCCCACAAAAGGTTATGCCCCAAGTGTTTACAAATTCAGTAGTTCTGGCTGATGCAACTTAAGACCCACTTAGGGCATCTTCCGGCTGAATTGCTGAGCCCTTGGATCTTTCTGCCATACAAAGGAAGAGCCTGGGCAGGGCTCCAACTAGGGCAGGGCGACTGGGGTTTGCCATGGGCGCCATATTTTAGAGGGCAATTTCAGTCAAGTGGCTCCAATTCACTGCTCGATTTGAGGGTGCATTTCATGGCACTCGCCCCGGGCATCAAAATACCTAGCTCCGGCACCGACTCTGGGGCCCTCCTGAAGGCCTCTGTGCTATCAAGGTAGAATGCCGGGGCTCTCCTAGCCCCAGGGTATGTAACATGGTCATGTGAAACAAGGAAATTACTTTAGGGATGAATTTTGGACATGACCCAAGTGTAATCTTGTCCAGAATGACTATGTGGGACAGTGGCTCTCAACCTTTTCTCTGCCATGGCAGACCTTGATATCTAATTCTTTTGAGACACACCATCATATAGTCTCCAAATGACATCATGACTATTCATGAGCCAAACCAGAACTCTGAGTAGTTTTTCAAAAATATTCCATGGCACGCCTGCTCAGGTCTGAAGGCACACCTGTGTGCCATGGCACACTGGTTGGGAAACACTGGTCTGATTTGACACACCGGCCCATAGGCAACATGCAAGGCAGAACATGGCCCGCAAACTTTTCCATCTGGCCGGTGACTACGTTCAGTGGGACCACTCTCTCCCCCTAACGGGGGGGAGAGCCAGGGTGGTATCACAAAGCACAGTTTTGCATGCACGGCCCTCCACAATGCCACGAGATTGCCGTAGTATTTCAATTTCTGGTATGTATGGCTCACCTGAAGTACATTTAAGTCAAGTCTGGCCTGCCAGAGCAAACAAATTTGACAATGCAACAGGAGTGCACCACCAGCGCTGCGCTCTCTCCTCTTCTTCTAGCCAAGGCTATAGCTATCAGAAACGGCATTTTCACTGATAGACATGCCAGCAAACAGGAAGCCATAGGTTCAAATCCTCCAGTCAGCCTTTTCAGTACCAGCTTTAGGTTCCATGCAGGATAGGGAGGCGAGGCTGAGGAAAAAGGTTTATTAGAGCCTTGAACTTTTTCCATGGTTGGGTGTGCCAGCACCACGCATCCCTCTATAGCAATGTTTCCCAACCAGTGTGCCATGGCACACAGGCGTGCCATCAGGTCTGAACAAGTGTGGCAATTTTTTTTTTTTGAAAAACTATTCAAAGAGCTCTGGATTGGCTCATGAATATTCATGAGTTCATTTGGAAGCTATATGGTGGTATGCCTCAAATTAATTTAAAGTAGCAAGGTGTGCCACGGCAGAGAAAATGCTCTATAGGCTGATGAAAAAGTGTGATAGCAGCTAGATGGACTCTAAAACAACTTAAGTATATCCCTGATTTTTTAAAGGTCACAGCACGTTCCAAAATATGTAAAAGAAATAGATTGCCTCTGTTGGAGATTTGCTGGGACATGCACCAAGCCTGCAACCTAGACCACTTCTGCAAGTAAGTATGTTGTGTAACCTCTCACACTTCCTCTCATCATAGAGAGTGAGTCTCGGCCACAAGACACAACTTAACAGGCCACGTACAAGACCTGAGGCCTAGTAAAACAGGCCTGAACCTGAAGCATGCTCCAGTGCTGCTAAGAAGCAAAGTCAGAGTAAGAACCGTGGGGCATGACATGATTGTGGGGGGCCATGACATTGGTACCAAGGGCTGCAGACTCAGGTGCTCCTCATGCCAAGGTCTCTGGTTTGGTGAAACTCTACCAGTGACAACTGCCCTGGGGTCAGTGGTGGTGCTGGGAGAGAAAGGGACCTCGTCTGCACTGGTCTCTCCAGTGCCAAGAGGGCAGCTGCAGTACCAAGGTTGACTCGTGTACTGAGAGCGTCTTCCCAGGGTGTCTTCCCTTATCTTTCGGTGCAGATGATTTAGCGCCCCTGCCCAAGGGTCCATGGCCCTGTCAGCAGTAACAGAGACTGATGTTCACCATGACTGCTGGACCGATCTCAATGGGGCTGAGGACACACAGCAAAAGGGCAACTGCTTATGTCTATCCCTTGGCTTGCTACAGGGACTTCCTGCTTTCTTCTGTGATTTTAGGAGTCCCCTGTTTCCTCAGCACATTGTCCTTCAAAGTTGAAAGCTGTGGGGAAGACTCACATTCACCATAAGTTGAGGTCAAACCGCTGCCTCCATGAAGACAACATTTTGGCAAATCTTGGTCCTTGAGAGATCTTGGCTGGAGCTGCTGGTGGAGGGCACATCTGTGGGATTTGGCCCTTGCTGAGGCAGCCGATGAACTAGGAGCACTTGCCCATGACCAGCCCCATTCAAGGGCAGCACTTCTTGAAGCATGAGGAGCCAGGCTGACAGAAGAACAAAACCCTTCTTTCTCTCGATTTTTTTTCCTTTTTAAATAAAGGCAATGACGAAGATAAGCAAAAGAAAGGAGGCTTCAAGGGAAACTAAAAATCAGCAACTGTAAAAAGAGAACAAGGCACAGATGGACAGCTAAAGCTCCACCTCTAGCCAGGGGCCACTGAAGGAAAAGAGGACAGCCAGCCTGTGCACTGTGGTTAGACACATTACAACACAAGGAGAGACAGCGCACATGCAGGATTTTCACAGGCCACTCTACTGCACCAGGTCCTTGCAGAAGTTTCCCCAGTTCAGGAGTAGTATGGCCTGGTGGCCAGAGTCCATGTGGGAGTTCCCCTATTCAGGGTTACTATGCTCTAGCAACCAGAGTCTTTTTAAATGTTCCCCTGACCAGGGGCCAATGTTCCCTCTAAGCTGCGCGGCCGCGCAGCCGCCACAGCCCCCCCCGCGCAGGGAAGGCTGCCGGCCACACATGGCCAGCAGCCAGAGTCCCTGCATAGAGCTCCTCTGCAGCTGGGAGTTTTGAAAACTCCCGCCCAGAGAAGCTGTAACGGAGCATGCCCAGAATATCTGAGCATGCTCCGTTAGTGCTTCTCTGGCCCAGGAGCTGTGGCAGGGCCATGCAGGGTAAGCAGGGGAGCGGGGGGGCGCCAGGATCGGGCCTGCGGGGGGGGGGCGGGCAGCAAACAACAGGAGTTGCTCAGCTGCCGGTGGCTGTTAGAGGGAACATTGCCAGGGGCAGTAAGGCCTCACGGCTGGGGCTTTGCTGGGCAGGTGAGCACCTGCCGGAGAGCACCCATGGTGTGCTTCCTCTTGAGTTGGCCATCTACCCCGGATGGAGCTGGGTGGCTGGCTTTTATACCTTGAGCGTGCCCAGCAGATGCATGGGGTGGGGCCTCTTCAGCCTACAAAGTTTCTTTAGTCCTTGCCTCACTTGTGTGGGACTGATACACCCCACCACAGATCAATGCATGTTGTTACCCAAGCTCTACAATCAACAGCACAGGGATGCAAACACACCTACAACAGGACGCTACTCAAAGTAGTAGTAACAGGTATTAAGGCATCAAAGTACAAGTTACCAGCCCAAACGATGCGACATTCAGGATCCCAGAATGCCAGGAGAAATACAAATTACACCTACAACTATGGGAAACAAACCAAACAAGGAGTCTGGGAGCACTTTTAAAGACTAACATTCATTTATGGCATGAGCTTTCATGGGAGAAAAATCCCACTTTGAGTGATTTTTTTTTTTCTTTAAGATGTCTCACTTACATGAAACAACACACTTCAGGAGCTAATAAAATACTCTTGAGTTTTAGTATACAAATTGCTGATGCCCATGTAGGAGGAGTCTTGCTTTGTCCAGCACTGTGCCCTTTGGCTCCATATTTCTAGAGCTGACAAATGTTTATATAGCTGAGAGTCTACACTAGGCTTTAAGCCAAAGATTTACCACCAATTGAGTGCCATTAGTGGGAGCAACAACAGGCCTGAGCCATCACACCTGTGCACCAGATTGTGGCATCAGGATCCCCTCTACAACAGACCTTGCTGGCAAGACCCTCCCAGCATGGGAATGGTGGCAGCACCAGTGGAAAATTGCAATATAAAACAGACAGTGCAACAAAACAAAGGATCTCAACAGTAGGAATTCCACTGAGAGCTTTGCCAACTGTGAAAGTCGCTGAGACCTTCTTAAACAGCATTCTCAGAACCCACCCCCAAACAGGATGCACAGAGAGAAACAGCAGCGTGAACTCTGCCATGCTGCACAGGGGGCTTTGCTTTGCAGCTTATATCCAAGTTCAGGGCATGCAGCCGTACCCAATTTTCTGGAAGCACTAAGCATTCTCTGCTTCCATTGGACAGTCTTTAGCAAGTACTTCCTCTGTGTCTGTTTCCCCTAACAGTAAAATTGGGATAATGGGACTGGCCCTGCTAAGGAGAGCTGCCAAGTCTACAGCTGAAAAATATCAGATTATTAATAAGTAGGGTAATTATTAACTCCTCTCCATCTCCAAACCATCACCCCGGTATGTGCAATTCAGCTGAGATAATCCTGAATGAAGCTGAGCAAGGGATTAAAGAACAGGGCTTTGAGAGGATACTAAACTCATTGTGCCTTCCGATGCTGTGGCTTCGAAGTGAGAGAAGCACAGGGCCAGCTCCAGCACATGGAAGGCTCTCTGCAAAGGTATCCGAATAACACTCCTGTGCTGCCACCCCTCGCCCCCTGTAAGAGCCAAGATCTAGACACATCTGTTGCCCCACACTTGTGGGTGACTGCCATGCTCACTGTCAGCCCCACAAGGAGAGAGGGAAACCAAGCTGTTTGGGGCAGGGGGGTACTCAGGACAGTGGAGGTACCTTTCCCACTGACTAGGAGCAATGTTCCCTCTAAGCTGCGCTAGTGGGCAGGGGCGCAGTGGCCCTCCTCACCAGCGCAGTGAGCATGTGGGACAGCGCAGGCAGCCCTGCCTCTCCTCAGCCCGGAGGAGCCCCGTGTGTCTTCTGTCTCAGCTCCGTCAGGCAGCCTGTGCTGGAGCAGTGAGAGCTGACGGCATCTCCCTCCTGCTGCACATAGCCAGGGAAGGAGCAGGGGCGGAGGGAAATTTAAATGTGTCCCTCTCCTCTGCACCAGGCTGCTTGTGCAGAGACGGTGGCATCTTTGGGACCTGTGTGGGCCCCAGCAGGTGAGCAGCCTGGAGCCTGGGCAAGAGGGGGGACCCTGAGAGATGGCAGGGCTAAATCGTGGGGCTCCCAGAGGCAGCCATGTAGTGGCCACAGGGACAAACGGCTCTCTGTGGGGGCAGGGGATGGGAGCTGGGCTGCAGGCAAAGGAGCCAGGCTGGAGCTGGAGGAGGACTTGGGAATTGAAAGACCCAAGCAAAATTGTATTGAGCCATTTAGCATCTCTAGCAAGGGTGAATGCTTTGCTTGTCACTTGCTAAAAGGCTCCTGAAAGAAAAGCGATCCTTTAAAATTAGCAAAAACAAGTTGGGTTAATTTCAGATTTATTTTCTTTTCTGTGAGAGATTCTAATGCAATCAGTTTGTCAAGGTGGGGCTTTACAATGTAACTTTGTATAGACTCCTGTGATGGAAGGAAAGAAATCCTAATGATTAGGAAAAATGAAATGAAAAACTGAAAGGAGAAAAAGTCATTTAAGGCAGAAGGAAAAAAATATTGCCAGTGGTGCAATAATTTTTTAAAAAGAGACTTTGTATTTCTATTTCCCCAAAAATGTGTTGGAAAAATAATCATTTTCTTTCACAAATCCATTTATGCTCTTGCTTCTTGCAGCTTTGATAAGGTTTGCTTTAACTGTCAAAAATTTTAAATTATTAAACAACCTTTATTATATTCCACTACCAGACACACAAATCTCAATTGTACCTCATTTTAGTTCTGAGAGTATTTACACTCCAGGCATACTAATTATAGCCTCCCTTTTATTGTTGAAAATTATTTGGATTAAAAAAAAACAAACCCATAAACTCCAAAACTGAGATGTTAGAGACACTTTATATTAAAGGAGGATACTCACAGTGTTTAGTTTCCTGTCTGCCTAATCAATTTTTTGCCATTCACTTAGGGGATTGTTGTCCCATGTTTAGCTTTTGAGAGGTATGATTGGGCATGATAATGTAACAGACTCTAACCTAGCTCTATTTGATGCAAATTCTTTAGACACAAAAGATGGCCCTGGTTACACAGAGATGTGATGCTGTGAGAAACTGTCTTGAAACATGGTTTCTGCCCTTGCCACCTTTAAAAGTTTTGAATTTCTCAGACAACTTTACTTAAGGTGTTGCCCCGAGGGAATCTGGGAAACAGTTGCTACCTTGTGATTGTGATTTGCAATGCATGGTAATTTTATATGTTTACTGAGGACAGAATAGGTGTATTTTCAAGGTTGATAGCTAGATATTAAATACAATCCCCATAACGTCAGTCTCATGATCAAATCTGAAGCTACCTACTTAATTTCAATCTACGTTTTGGACATTTAGGGCCTGATCCACTTTGAATCCCTTTTACCCCAGCTGGGCAGCATAACAGGGACTTAAATTTCAAAGGGGCAGCCGTGTTAGTCTAGTAAAGCAAAAAAAGCAAGGAGTCTTGCAGCACTTAAAGACTAATAGATCTATTTTTTGCATGAGCTTTTGTGGGAGAAAATCCCACTTTGTCTATATACGTATTCTGGAAATCTGACAAAGACAGGCAACAAAAACTGAGCAGTGTAGATGATGGTAGAGGCTAGACAAGCAGCAAGTTTCATCGTCTCACATTTGTTTAGTAAATTAATAAAACTACAGTACATCAATTTAACATTTTTATTGAAGTTTGAATGAAAAGACATCTATGAATTACTTTAGAACTAAGATACTTAGGCATGCTGATACTTTCAGCACCAAAAAACTGTTGCCCAGGCCTCATAAACTGTTGCTCAGTAAATACCACAACTTGCCCAGCTGCATCATCAGCTTAGAGGGAACATTGGCTAGGAAGATGGGTAACCTGGCATATACTCCTCAGATGGGGACGGGGGCAAGTGAGCACCACAGCATTGCACACCATGGCAGAGCAGCATTTGGGAGGCCTGTCCCCTTCCTTCCGCACCCACAGTGCAGTCCATTAAACCTGCAGCTGAAACCACTCTGGGACTCTGATGTGGGGAGCGAGAGGACACCAACAACTCCAGGGGACTGCAGCTTTCAGGAGGGTGGTTACTTGCCTTCAAGCTACAGAACTTGAGCTGTGTAAGGGATGCGCCCCGCAGCAACATGGGATGGGAGAAGCTGGATCAAAGGAAGAGGTTGGTAAGAACCTTGCCCCTCATCTGGGTTACAGCACATGCCCTCCCACTGGAAGAGTCGTTTTAACAGGTGGGCAATGATCAGCCCAGAAACGGCCAGCGATGGCAGGACCAGCACACAACAGGCAACAGTTAATGTATTCATCATCCCTCCCTTCACTCATTACAGACCCTTACCCAGCTGAAAGGCACCCTTTCCCCAAACGCAGACTAGAACCGCATGCCCTTGCTTGTCAACACCCTCCCCTTTCTGTTGACATCTCCCTGCCCCCTGGAGCATCTGCTTGTCACCTGCGCTTACCTCTTTCTCTGGATTCCCTGGTCTCTCCGCAGCTGGAGAAGCTTTTTAAGCAGAAAATTGATGGATTTCTCCGTGAAAAAATAAGGGAGGTGGCAGCAAAACCAAGCTCCACCTCTTGGAGAAGTCAGCAAGAGTCACATCCTAAGACTGCAAGCTGGACTCCCATCTTACTCTGACCAACTCCACTGTCAAAGTCAGATCCTAGGCAGGGTTTTGTCGCACCAACTCCAGCCACCCTTGTGTCCCACCAATAAAGGTCTTGAAGCTGTGCCATCCTGTAGCCCTGGCAGAGAATCTGAGGTGAGGTGGCCATGCCCTCAGCTGCCCTGGCTCCATCCTCTCAGGTATGCATGTCAGGCAATTCCCCTCAGTTACGTACCCTGCTTCTTCCCAGGAGCAGAGATCCTGGTTGCCGGTCTCTCCCAGTTAGGTTTTGGAGCTACAGAAGGACCTCAGACTCACAAACATCAAAGTTATGAACTGACTAGCCAATCACACTACTTGTTTGGAACCACAACTAGGCAATCTGGCAGCAATGGAGACCCAAAAAAAGCTACTGCCAGATTGTGCCGTGTTAAGCAGTCTACTGAAAGATAAAGAGAAAAGTTAAGAAAAGATTTGACACAGTAAGGAAATGGTTTCCGTGCTTGTTTCCTTAAATTAAGATGGTTAAAAGCAGCCTCCCTCTTCTCTGCAAGATTTCAAAGCTAGTTATAGTAAGTCAATGCTCAGCAGCAAATGTCTGCAACAAAAAAAAATTTTTTTTCCTGAGTTACCAACAATCTTCTTTCCTGAGGTGTTCGTAAGTCAGGTCTACTGCATCTGTCGTGCATCTGGTGCCTCCCCCACGATCTTATCTTCTTCAATGCATTGGGAACCCAGCTAACTGGTTTCTGCATTATTTGACAGGAGGAAAAACCTGCTGCTTCTCTTATGAGTCTGAGGACGGCCAAAGCCAAGCAGGTGCAAATTACTTTGGTTCAGATGCCTGGTTACATTCCCCTGCTCTAAAGCAGTCACCACATTACAACAGACTCTCCTCTTCTACCCCACCCCAGAGCACCAGCAATAATGGGATATTCCCTGTAAAGACTGAAAATGCAGCTCCTGGGCAGACGGGAATCTGATCTCAGCCACCAAACAGTAAGAGAGCTCCTCTGCCAAAGCCAACCACCTCTAAGTCTGCACTGGGAGAAACAGAACAAATACCTTCACCGAGAGATTGACCCAGCTGTAACCTTCATCAAACTGAGATGAGCTGTGGTTAAGCCTCAGAACATCAGAGCAGGGAAAATGGAGAATTTAGTTACGTCTTGAGGCAGAGCTCCTCAAGCCACATGAAAGATGAGCTCTTCTGGCTGATTAGAGAAGCTGGAAGGACATTCTTTCTGATGGAGATAAACATAAAATCCTTGATAGATCAGGTTTAGTCGAGACCTTCTGGGGGTACCTTCAAGCCACAACGGTTAGCGACAGACCCAACCCAAGCAAAGAAGCATTGGGGCAAAAGCAACAGGAACCCACAACGTTCTCACAGATCCCGGACCGCTGCTTAGACCCATCCCAGTTTTGAAGAACTCTGCACTGCAGCTGTGGCAGGCTGGGAAATACTTGACCTCAGAAGTCACAATGTCATCAGCTTTATGCTCTCCCACCCTACACAGCCATTTCCAACCTGATTGTAAGTAACAGATCAAGTGAATTTTCTGGTTCTGAAACGGGACAGCTAGCCTGCAGTGATTTCTAGTTCCAACCAAGAGAGAGGCTGCTCAAATCTTCTCAGAGCCTAAATGATGGGGAAACAAGATATTAAAGAGGATCAGGGCAATTGATTCTTGGTCAATTATTGAGTAGCCATTGCACAGCACTGGGATACCAAGGGTCTCCCGCTTTGCCCCATGTGCCAGGCACCACCAATGCCTCTGCACGTGCTCATATCTGAATTTGTTAAACTTCAGTTTGGTGTTGCTATAGATCTGTTAAACAAACAAGGAGTCTGGTGGCACTTTTAAAGACTAAAATTTATTTATCACGAGCTTTCATGGGAGAAAAATCTCTTCATTAGATGCTTGAAGATGGGGAGCCTACAGAATGGGAGGAAAATAAATGGAGAGAAGCGTAAGTCATAGGTTCAGGCCAGTCCGTGACAGCAAATCAAAGCAGTTGCTTAAATTTCACTTGGAGAAGAGCAGCATATAGGAGGGAGATAGGAAAGCAAAAGTCATCTGTTGTAATGGAAAAAACCCATAGTCTTTATTCAGCCCAGAACTGATGGTGTCAAATCTGCATACAAATTCCAATTCTGCAGTCTTATCTTTGAAACTTTGATTTGTTTTCCATCTGCCCGCATATGGCTATTAACAGATCATTAACGGAGTGATCAGGGAGACTAATGTGTTCTCCTATTGATTTTTGAATGGTATTCTCTCTGATGTCAGATTTGCCTCTTTTTATTTTTTTTTTTTGCACAGAGACTGGCAAATTTGTCCAATAAATATGGTGTGGGGGTGTCACTCCTGGCACAAATCATTTTGGTGAATGAGCAGGTAAACGAGCCCTTGTTGGAGCAGCTGGCTTGATTAGGTCCGATGATGGTGTCTTTTGTGCAGATAAGCAGGCAATGTGGTTTGTTGCATGGATAAGTGCCTGCTTTAATGGTTCTGGCTGGGGGTGGTGGTGTTTGTCTTCCCATTACAACTGGTAGTTTTGCTGTGCTCCATTGTTTGAATCTAAACAGCTGCTCCGATTTGCTCCAACAGTCTGACCTGATCCTCTGACTTGACACTCCCCTGCATTTATTTTTCCACCCATTCTGTAAGTTAGCCGTCTTCAAGCATTTGATGAAGTGGGATCTTCTCCCATGAAAGCTCCCACCAAAAAAAATCAATTCATGAGTCTTTAAAAGTACCCCAAGACTCCTTGTTGTTTTTGCTGTGAGACATTCCCATAAAACAAGGGCCAGTAAGTCCTGTATGTGATGAAAAGAGTTAATGAAGTAGGATATCGGAACGGATGAATTGCAGGCTCTGCTTTGCCCGGGGAATACAGCTGGCTTTCAGCATCCCCAGTTCCCTGGTTTCTCCTCAGTTCAGCCCTCTCCTTAGCATAAGGCACCAAGCAGATCTTACAGCTCCTTTGCTGTAATACTAACTCTAGCTGCATAGGAGGGTGCAGCTGCCAACTGATCTTTGACGCTATCTTTCCTGATCCAGGTATCAAGGAGGGTCGCTGACGTTCTGGTTACTCACCAGGGAAGGGTGAGGCTGCAGGTGCTGACCGACTCCTAAGGCTGGTCTTTACGCACAGAGAGAGCAGCACACCTGCAGCACTTCAGCAAAGACACTATTAGCCTAAGAGAGATTTTCCTGTCACCATAGCTAACCTGGCTCCCTAAGAGACAGCAGTTTTTTGGATAAAAGGCACTTTTCTGTCTACATAGGAAGTTAGGTCAGTGTAACGATGCCACCCCAGGAGGTGGCTTTGTCACAGCCCTGAGCAATGCAGCTATCCACGCAAGTCTGTGGTGTAGACCTGGCTTCAGCGAATAGCAATAGGCTCTAGAGCAGGGGTCTCAAACTCAAATCACCACGAGGGCCGCATGAGGACTAGTACAGTAGCCCGAGGCCCACACCACTGAATCCTTTTCAAACAATGATTTTGCAAATGCTAGTAATGATAGCATTGCTGCAGGGAACAGCTTTAGGGGCCACATGCAACCCATGGACCACATGTTTGAGACCCCTGCTCTAGGGGCACGCTCTGCTGCTGTGGGTTACAGAGTTCTCTCTCCATTTCTCATACAGCTGGCCTGCCAAGCCTACAGCCTACCACTGCTGCCACCAAAGAGTTAATCCTTTATCAAGTCCTAGTTCAAACCCTGACACCCTAAAACCAAAGGGTTGTTCCATCACCTTGGCCACACTGTACGCAAGCAGCACATGCCAGCCCAGCTCCTTTTAAAGACGTAGTTCAGCACCGGTGTGCCTACACTGAGGCAACCTGCACTAGTGTAACTACAGCAATGCCTGCCCAAAGCCAAAACAGGTACGTGTCACGCCAGGTCACTGGTGTGAACTGCACCACGCGAGTCTGCACCATTGTGATATTTCTTCACTGGTGTCAGTTTCTTGGAGATAGACAGGGCCTAGATCAAAACTCACAGACAGGGCCAAGCCCGCGGGGGCTTTTAACCATGACGGATCATGGCTGATTTTTAAGTGTACAGCCTTAATGCTAACACCACCGCATCCGGCCTTTAACAGACTCTCTGCTTCTTGGGAGACAAGCCACCAACAGAGATGGCTATTCAGTTCAGAGCTCTTCACTGTGTCAGTAGATACTAGCAGGGCTTTAACTAGGGCAAGGCGACTGGGCAAAGCCCTGGACACCCAATTTTAGAGGGCGCCAAAGCAGGAACACATTCCTCCAGCCATAGGAACTGTGGCCAGGCTGGCATTTCAAATCTGCTCTGGTCCTGAGCAGGTTCAGGGCGGGAACAGCCCGTGGCGAGGACAGCTCCGGCTGACAAGGTAAGGGGAAGAGAGGGCTGCTGGAGTGGTTGGGGTAGGGAAGCGATGGGGTGACTCAGGGACCAGCAGGTGGCCGGGGAAGGTGCCTGGCCAGCGAACCGGTGCCCGGGCAAGCTGGATCTGGATCCTTCCAGCAGCAGCAGCAGGAAACGCATCTGGCTCCCTGCCACCTCCTGGTGGTGGCTGTTGCTGGATCAGGCCCTGGGTCAGGAGAGGGCACTTTTCAGGGTGTTTGACCCGGGCACCAAAATCTGTAATTACCATCATCACACCAAGGCATTTTGCTGAGTTGAAGTTACAGTTCGGGATGAAGGCGGTGCAACTCAGCAAGGTCTAGAAAGCTGCTCTCAGATCTATTGTTCTATGTTTCCTGCCTCCCCAGGGTTATTGTGTCTTGGTATAAACATGCCTTAAACAATGCATTAAAAACAGCACTTTTAAGTGACTGGCCGACACAACTCTAGGGAGGTGGTTGGGTGATTTCTCTGGCCTCAAGGGAAGATTTTACTGACCCGCATCCCAGCCCAGGCCCTGAAGTGACAGATTCCCTGTGGGCCAAAGCAAGGAAAGGCGGCTTGTAATGGAGCACACAGAAGTTAAATGCGATCCTGACCGGCAGGCCCTCAGCTACGACAAAAGGGCCACTGTCCACTGAGGCCAACTGATAGCGCCACCAGACCCAATCTGGGCTGTGGCGGTCTGAAATCCAATGCACCCACGTGCTCCTGCTGGGAGGAAGCAGGGAATGAGTGCAGCTTCCAAGTAGGTGACACCTCCAGGGCCAGAGCCAACAAGGCAACACGTTCACTTTATTTTCTGCCAGAGAAATTGGAGGGGGAAGCTAGAAACACACCCAGATTTGGGAAAGATCTGCCCCTACAGCACAAGTCAGAAGCCCCATTCTCCAGGTGCATGCACACAGCACATGCAGACGAGGGCAATGGGAGCGCGAGTTGGCCTTAGGCGGCATCATGCACATAGCTAGAGCGAGTTGGAAGAGTACACAGTATGCAACTCCAGTGACGAGGCCTCTTAACTCATCCAAGAAGCACTGATTGAGAGGTTGAAACCTGTATTCCGCTTAGGAATGAACTCCCTATCCCTGCCACCATTTTGTGGTGCGGGAGACAAGGCAACCCTACAAAAACATACTTAAGTGACACGCACTTGCGTTTGCTAATACAACACATTGACTTTCCTAACCAGAGATACGGAACGGAAACATCTCGGCCCAGTCTCCCAATACAACGTCCCTCGCAGCACACCTCACACAAGGGACGTCATCCTCAAGTCCAGGACAGCACAGAACCAGTGCCTCGCAGACACAGCTGGAGCAGTGCTCTGTGCTACAGAACACCCTCGTTAGTTTAGTTACAGCACGGACAGTCCTGTACTGAATGGAGAATCAATGATTAACTCAAGTGAAATAATCTATGGATAGAGCTTCATTTCTTTTACGCAGCCTGTCTGGCAGCAGAACCACTGAAATTCACTGTCGAATGGAACCGGTAAGACTATAGCAGAGCCGCAACGGTTTGCTTTGGTGCCCAGGGGATGTTCTGATCAGAACGCGCCCCTTGCAGTTAGCGCTTGGGACGGGTGGCGTGAAATGCACCCTTTTATAGAGCAGTTCTACTGAGCCGCTTCAGGACGTCCCTGTTCACCTCGCTATAGTTACAGGCCTGGACTCTAGCCCCCAAGTCTCTCTTCTGCTTCACAGAAGACTCCCTGAACTCTCCTCCCACCTGCCTTACTGCTAGTTTTAAAGAATCACCACCCGGATCCTCTTCCTGCCCTACTTTATCTGTATGTGACATGGCTCACAGCATTGTAGTAGTTTGCGATAGCCCGTCTCAGCTAAGATATGCCAGCAGCTGCTGTAGCAACAGCTCCTCAAGTTCACCGGACCCTGAACCAGCTCTAAAGCATTTCAGGGCACCACACCTTCTGGTCCATGGACGTAAGCTCGGAGAGATCACATCACCAGCACATACCTGGCCTCTGGGCAAGGCTCCACGGTGAATGTGACATCACCAGCAGACCACAAGTCACTAAACAGGAGTCTACACCAGAAGTGGAAGTAGGGTCTGTTTTGAATACTGCACTGGATGTGGTGAAGCCCCACTTAGAGCATCCAGGGGCACTCAAACGCGTTTGACGTTTGCACTTGCCCTTTAAATACCAAAGTGCATCTAGCATGCAACGTGCTAACAAGGATTCATCCAGAACTGACATGTTCAGACAGCTACAGGGAACTTCATACACTCTTCCAGGAACATTCAGAACATGGATCTAGGTCAGATAACTTTATACAGGTTATTGCTGGAGCTCTACACGCCCTCGGACGATGCACAATATAGGCCTGGCAATACAAAGCAGCCAGCCAGTAAAAGCAATGACGCTCACGGGGAGGAGGGAAATCTATCCTATGTCCTGCTGTAGCCCTCTGACGTAGGGTTTTCAATGCAGAGAGCAGAAACGACGGGCCTGAATGGCATTTGAATGGCAGCGAAACAGACCAAACATGCTAATACCAGGGCTTGGGAAAGCATGGGGTCACCATGCTCAGCGGGAGAGCTGTCACACTGTACCTTTAAAGCCTTCTTCATCAAGCATAATGGTGTAGTCCTCGGGAGTCTCTGTCAAGCTGAAGAACTTGCACCTACCAACACACAATATGTAAAATTATAATGCACACACTGAAAAACCTTGCAGTGCTGGTTCACTTGCCCTTGGCAGATTAATTCCCATCAGATGAGATTAGTCAAGGCACTCTGCTGTGGAGCTGTAGCCTTGCTTCACTCATTTCCCTCCGCAAACTAAAAGGAACCATCTACACTGCACAGCCGTATTTAAGCACTGTTGTGAAACACAGCAGTGGCCCAACAGTATATTGTCAAGCTTGTGTTTAGACAGGACCTCCGTTCCCTTCCATCCCATCATGTTTGAGTAGTGCAAGGTCGCTGGCTTAGATTTTAAACAGGCATTCAGTCTTTGTGGAGGGAGACCAAGGTGACAGCAGGTCTTTATAATCTCCTCTCCTACTGCCTACAGCAGGACTTGAAAGCATCAGCTCTGCTCCAGAAAAAAAAATCCACAAACATAGCTTTAGCAAACATGACTGGTCTCTAGCATAGAGCGATGCCCACTGACAGCAGGACATCCATGGGATGTTTCAGCAGATTTATCTGGAGTGAGGGGGAGTTTTAAAGAGCACACCTGAATTCAGAACATGCTTCTCAGGGGAGAGAAAACGAGAAGCAGAAGTGAGGGAAGGGAGTTAGGGCTCTAAGAAAGAAATTGCCCCAGGCTCAGAAACACCAGACCTGACGGGGGAAATTCCCCACCCCTCAAATCACAAGGAAGTCTGATGTAAGCCAGAAAAACAACACGCTTGGTAATGAATAGCTGACCAGAGCCAACGCTCACTTGTGTTAGGAGCGAGGATTAGACCCAGCAACAAGTGGACCTTGGATGATGGCGTGGGAAAGTCTTGGGTAAGACTGCCTGGCAGGCACCACCTGCCAACTTCCAAACATACCTTCTTTGCACGGTTCCCAAGTCTCAGCACTCATTACATTACTTTCCAGAGTCCCAGCCTGCGAACGAGACCGTGCAGACTAACCCAGCACAGTGTGTGTACTGCCGGGAAGGCATCGAGCCTTATATGACCAAAAAAGCTTCTCACACACCCACCTCTATCACGTATGCGCACCCCAGGAATGGGGGAGAAGGAAAATGTTTGTAATGTCATGGTCTTTGTGTGAGGGGAAGACAGGATCCCTTTCATCAGGCCCATTTTGTCTCCATTGATTTAGAATAGGCCTATGTGTAAGCCATCGCTGCATATCCAGCCTGTAAGCACCACATCCCACCTCGCCTGCAAGCAAGGCAGCCTTCCTCCTCTAAAACAAACGAGGAGTCCTGTGACACTTTTAAAAGCTAACCAATTTATTTATTGCATGAGCTTTTGTGGGAGAAGATCCCACAGGACTCCTTGTTCGTTTTGCTGAACTAAACTAACACGGCTACCCCTTTGAACCTCTTCCTGCAATACGCCACATCCAGATCTTCACACCCCCAGCTATCTACATTCCCTCAGCTCACTCCCGCCCCCTCCACCCACCTACAGCTCACCCACCTGGGACCTTTCAGTTACACTTCATGCCTCCAAAGGAGGGAGCAAGGCTGCCACAGGCAGGATCAGGGTTACTTATCTCCCCCCATATCTTTTATCCACAGGCGTGGAAAGCCATGTGTCCCAATTAACTCATTATCCTGGTTAATATCCACCCCTGGGGCTCTCATCCCTTCCCCACGACCTATACAGCCGGCTCTCCCCAGCTCCACAGCATGCCACACACCAAGGGCTTCACAACCCACACCTTCCACATCCCCAGGGCCTCTGACATCAGGAAAGAAAGTGAGAGAATGAACCCAGAGCTGCACCCCAGCTCAGCCCCCTGACCCATACACTACAGCAGGGGTAGGCAAACCCCGGCACGTGTCAACAGCAATGTTCCCTCTAACTTTAGTAGGCTGCGTAAGCAAAAAATTTCTTTTGTGCAAATGTTCAGAACCAGTGTCCAAATTTGTGTGCACTCCACTGACTGTGGTCAAACTTGTGAGCAGGATGAAGCAAGTGTGTCTGATGCAAATAATATCCAAGTTTTATTTTTACATGCTGATGTAAATGATTTTATAAATTACGCAACCTTACCTGAAACATGCTACTTGAAACCGCCTTCTTAAAGTAGCATAAAACTACTAGCACTGTTGAATTTTTTGGGGGCACGCTTTCTTTTGTTGTGCACGCAGGTTTCATGACCTGTGTGCGCATACACAGGCGCACACCTTAGAGGGAACACAGGTCGACAGTGCACCGGAGCCCATTCAGAGCAGCATGCTACACCCTCTGCGGTACCATGGAAATTGCCACTGACAGCCACTCTGGCCAGCTTCTTTTGGGTGCAGCTGGGACGCCGGGGT
>ML682206.1:4448708-4616716 GCA_007922195.1 Podocnemis expansa | reverse complement strand
AGCTCCTCTCTCTCATGCGGCAGCCACTCTGGCCAGCTTCTTTCTGCAGCAAGCCTGGAAACCCCCAACAGGCACCGCTTCTTTTCGGGGCTGCAATCGCACCACCCAGACAAGCCACTCTAGGCGCCTTCTTTGCACACCAGCCACGAGCGCTGCTGAGTTTTCAAGCAGCCGCCACATTTCCAGAAGGACTGGGACAGGGCTTGGCAAAAGTGGTGCGCTTGGTGGTGCTCAGCCGCAGGGCACCAAACCATCGGCCCGGTTCAGGCTGCCCCAGAAACCGAAGCCTGGGGGTCCTGCCCCCCATTACCCAGCCCAAAGCAGGGCCCCCCACGCCTTGCCCGGCGGTACCTGGTGCGGCGGGGCAGGAAGAGCAGCTTGAGCAGCGGGTGGGTGAAGAGCCAGAGCCCGCGGCGCGCCAGGCTCAGCACCCGCACGCGGTGCTCCAGGATCTGCAGGTCCATGGCCCGGCCCGGCTCGGCTCGGCGCTGCCCCGGCCCCGCTCGGCTCTAAAGGGCCGCGGCTCCGCCCCGGGGCGGGATCCTCCTGGGCCGGCTGCAGCCGGTGTGGGCGTGCTGCTTTGCTGCCTGCAGCCTGGAGCAAAATCACCCCTGCCCCGAGCTGCAGTTTTCCACCCCTTGCCTTGCTTCTCACCCCATTGTGGGAGTGCACCCTTCTTCCAAGCCCAAGTGGGCTTTTTCTCCCACGAAAGCTCATGCAAAATAGAAATCTGCTTGTCTGAAAGTGCTGCACGGCTCCTTGGTTTTTTTCCAAGAGCAAGGCCTGGAAGTCTTGCGGTGGTGGCAGCAGGAAGGGCTGAGCCCAGCTTGTCCAGAAGCCGGCCCGCCGAGAGTGCTGGCACAAGAGTCGGCGCTGGGGCTGGCCGGGGCGCTGTGCGATGCTCGCTGTTGCTATATCAAGCGTGCACGCAGAGCTTGACCCTTTGTGCAAGCAAAAGCACTGCCAAATAGCACAGTAATCATTATTCTATTCAAGCTGATTAATCCAGATCAATTTGGAGGTCTTAGCTAGCAAAAATTTTCTTACCAGCTGCCCGACTCAGAAAAGAATTGCCGTGTGGCCACTCGCCCAAAAAGGTTGGACGCCCTTGCCCAGGGCCAGCCGCCATAAGCGTTGCAGGGGGCCACCGATGCTTGAGCGGGACCATGCCATCGCACTAGCCCGCACCACTGCACGGGGGCGCTGGAAACCGTAGCCCCATTCCTGAAAACCCATCTCCACGCAAGCCCCAGCCTCAGTCCTCTCATTCCTCCCGTTACTTCAAGCGGGGGTGAAATTAAAAGGAATGCACCAGGATACATTCAGGGGCCCGCAAATTTTAGGTGCCAGCGCTCTGGGGCCACTAAAACTAGAATAATGGGGTGGAGCGTAGCCCAGTAGCGTTCCGGTGCGTTCCCCCTTACTACCCCTGCACAGCCACCTCCTCCCGCTCGCTCCACACCCCCACGGCGCCGTGCACTCGCCACCCACTGCCACCGGCTCGCAGTCACGCTGCTGGCCGCCCTGCCGCTTGGCGAGCCCGAGAGTCCAAAGCAGAAGCACAAGGTGCTGCACGGGAATGGAGGGGTCTGGAGCAGCACGAGTCCCTGGAGCAAGGGGTTGGGATGAGCGGCTGGCGAGGGATGGAGAGAGTTAGGGGGCTGGGAAGGGTGGAGGGGAGTATGAAGGGCTGGGGTGGGGAGCTGGGGAGGGATGGAGCAGTTTGGGGTGCTGGAGTGGGGGCTAGGGATGGAGCAGGCTGTGGAGGGAGCTGGGGGGCTGAAGGAGGTGGAGCGAAGATGAGGGAGCTGCGGTGGGGGGTTAGGAGGTCTGAAGTGGGGACTTGGGGGCAGGGAGCTTAGGAATTGGGGCTGGGAGCTGACATGGACATGGGGAAAGAGGGGTCTGATGTGGGCCCTAGTGGACAGAGTTGGGGTGATGTTGTGGATTCAAGGCCGTGCTTTCATTTGTGAGGAAAGAGCAGGTGGACTCAAAAACGCCTGCACATGCATGAAGGGGCCCAGACAATACGGGAAGGGGGCCCAGAGATTAGGACGGTTTGGGGCCTGTCAGATTATACTTTAACCACTGACTTCAAGCACGCTACAACCACACCGCCTCCCTGTCGCTGATCCCGGGGTGCGCATGTGAACTTTTTGTTTGCAAGTTCCAAAGGGGTAGCCGTGTTGGTCTAGTTCAGCAAAACAAGAAATTTGGGGGCAGTTTTAAAAACTAACGAATTTATTTGTCACATGAGCTTCCGTGGGGGGGAATCACACTTCATCACATGCTTTGAAGATGGGAAACTTACAGAATGGCAGGAAATAAATGCAGGGAAGCGTAAGTCATAGAATCAGGTCAGATTGGTACGGCAAATCAAAGCAGCTGATAAGATTCAAACGCTGGGGAATGGCAGAGGAAGGTGAGGTCAAATCACCTGTTGTAATGAGGAAAAAATCCAGAGTCCCTGAGGCAACGGTGTCAAAGTTGGTTGCAGTTTAAAAATGCCTGCAGGGACTTTAACTCGGCCACCAGGCTCTTACAAAGTGGAGTCCACCTCATTTTATTGGTTCATTGCGCAGTGCCGACTGTTAGGCCCACGCTACGCTCAGGCTCCTTCTTCAATGGCCTCTGCAGGGGTCGGTCCCTGGGCAAGCCCCCACCACACCCCCTGCCGGGGAAGGCTAGGATTCCCCTGCACTGAGCCAAGCCGCGCCACTCCAGACCCCGAGCCGTGCAGGCTCCTGAGCCACATCGAGACGCCCCCCGAGCCGAGCAGCACCAGCCCAGCCCCTGCACAGCGCCGTCCCACCGCGGCTCTTTTAGCTCCAACCTCCAGGCCACGCTAGGCAGTGGGGCCAGTGGCGAAGCCTGAGCAACAGCCCACATGCCAAATTTGGCACATGTGCTGGGGGTTGCCAACCCCTGCCCTACAGAATGCATCTTATTTGCAGGTCATGCAACAATAAGGTGCTGGAGCTGGGGAGTATCCTGCAAGTTGGCTGGGACACAGAGGCCCCTGCGACCCGCCCAGTGAAACTAGGGCTGTTGACAGGTATGTGGAGCTCAGGCCAGCTGTTGAAAGGCGCAGGGATCCTGTGGTCAGTAGATACTGTTGCAGAAATCTGAGCTGTTTAGATTTCAGTGGGTCAGCCAGAACAGTGAACAAATGAAGATTTAATTTGTTGTTTAATTTCCTCAGCTGGGGGAGGAAAACAGATGGAAAAAAATCTCTAACAGGCCTTGTTTGGGTTCAGCGCATGAGTGCCTTCCTTCTAAATTGCTCAGTGCAACTGGCTCAAATTTCTTTATAGAAAAAAATCCCTGATCATCACATAAGCATGGAAAATTTCAACCCAAAAGGCACCTGTGTGGAAAACTACAAGACGCTTGGACAGGAGGTGATAGCAAAAACCATTGTGCAACCTTATCTTGGGCGGCTGCTACTCACTAAAGTTCTAATTCCAGTTAATCCAGATTTTGGTTCATCATTGACTGAAATGCAAGTTAATTAACAAAGGATAAACAGAAGCAGTGCCTGGCCAACACGACAGAACTGAGGGGAAATTTTTCAATGAAATCTTTGTTGGAAATGTGACTTTGTCAAAAATAATTTGGGTGTGTGTGTGTGTGTGTGGAAATGTATCCGTTTAGAGGCCGCCCCTGCTTTAGAATAGTTAATAGCCTGGTAGTTAGACTTTTTTTTAAAATGGATAGCCATGTTAGTCTAGTCCAGTGAAAAAACAACAAGGAGTTGTGTGGCACTTGAAGACTAACAGATTTATTTTTCATGCAAAAAAAGAAATCTGGTAGTTAGATCACTTTCCCGCAGTGTGGGTAACACCCAAGTTCAGGTCCCTGCTCCCACCCAGGCAGAGTAAGAACTAGAGTCTGTGTCCTACATTCCAGGTGAGTTTCCTGCCCACAGCTGGCTACAGAGTCACGATCTCCTGTTGGAACTACTCCACTAAATAATTAAATATTCACTGTGGGTTAATTGGTTTGTGTTTACAAAAAAAAAGTGTGGGCATGTTGTGAAGTCCAAAAGTACAGCAGGGTTCAAAAAAGAATTTGCTAAGTTCATGGAGGATAGGTCCATCAATAGCTATTTATTTGGGTGTTTGGACATATTCAGTCTGGTCAGGCCAAACCAGAGTATTCTTACCAACAACGTTCAGGACGTGAAGCCCTCCAGGGGTGGAGTCATTCTGCAGTCCTCAACAATACGTGTTATGGTTTGTGGCGGCCAACATCGACGTGTGGGCCGGCTCTACAACACCCCATAAATTCCACTCTAGCTCACATTCCACCTCCAATACGAAACCCGTTCTGAAGGCTCAATTGCCTTCGTGGTAAATCAAACCCAGGTAGATGCTGAGTGGGATCAAGACAAAATAATTATTTGTCACTTCCTCTACAGACCATAAAGCCAAGATGATCAGGGTCCAGGGACATCAGCCCATGCTCGAGGTACCCCTAAACTTGACTGCCAGAAGCTAGAACTGGACAGCAGACTGGATCACTCAATAAGTGCCCTTTTCAATTCATTCCCCTTGAAGAATCTGGCCATTGTCAGAAGACGGGTACTGATCTAGATGGACCCACTGGTCTGACCTTGGGTGGCTTTTTTTATGTTGAAAGGTTTCCGTTTCATTCTGATCAGGAATTAAAACAAATTCCAAATCCCAAACATTTTTCACAAAGCTAGGAGGTTTGCCATTGGTTTCAACTAACAAACCACATATTGTCTTCAGCCCATAGGGAACTTGTCCCTCCTTTTTTGATGAGCCTTTATGGTCGAGATCCAAGCTAGTGGTGCAGATCTGGGCTGAATTCGTGCTGCCATCCTAGACTTCCTTTGTGATCATAGAAGACTCTATGGACTCCATCTGTAAAATGGGGATCTCCCACTCTTTAGCTGTTTGACTGAAAGCTTTTTAGGGTAGCGGCTGCCTCTCCCCGTGAATATGTAAAAGGCCTAGCACAACTGATCTCAGCTAGAATTTCTGGCCCCAAAACAGAAATACACATACTCCATAAGAGATAGGCCTGTTCCTGTGGCTGGGCAATCACCACCACACTTTGGACCACCTCAGAAAACCCAGACGCTTACACATTTGTAAGCACCATGGTGTTTATTGAACAATAGGTGCCTTGGTGACCCGAGTGCTGGGCCATCTCTACACCTCTAGCGCTCTGTCACAGTTCCTTACACTATTAACCCCCCAAAATCTCTAAAAGAGTTCCCATACTCCTGCTGTTGAAATAGATGGAGCATGAGATGACATGGTTGTTATGAAATCCACCTGAAAACACATGTATCCTATGAAAGCATCCCTGACATAAAACTGCTGCTTAGCTCTAAAAATATATATAAAATAGTTTACAAAATGTTGAAAGAAATGGAGGAAAAAAATTCAACCCTTCCAACCATGCTGCTACATGCATGCCTGAATTTTCAAACGTATACAGTAAACCACTCCACCTACCAGTGGCCAAAAGAATCACAAAGACCTGTTTTTTCCACTATGAAATGAACAGAGTGCTTGCCTTATGATCCTAACATTTTATACATCATTCAGCGACACATTCAGATCAATAGCTTTTTCAATTAAAAGACGGGGAAGGAGGGATGAAAATAGAGTTTAGAATGGAACGCAGGTTGCAATCCAAGCTTGATGTCTTTACCAGCAATTCCATTTGTGGGGGATTTTCCCAGCTAATGGCTGAGTCAAGATAAAGGAGTGACTACACCTGCCAAGCGGTTGAACTGTCCAAACTCAAGAGGCAGAGGCTTGCATTTTTACAGCTGCGCCCTAGGATTCTGTTCCCAACTCCTTTTGTGGGTGTGATTTGTTACCTAGTGAATGTGCTCTGGGTCTGCAGTTTGTGTGTTCAGAGATAAGCGGGTATTTAACAAGCATTGGTTCTGCGCCAACTGTGCAAGAACCTTGCCGCTCATTATTTTATCTTCCCACTTGATACATCTGCTAAATGGCTTGAAGATTGCCAATGATCGTCCTTGGGAGGCTAATCTGAAGGGGAAAGGCATCCAAGAGAGCTGGCTGTATTTTAAAGAAACCCCATTAAGGCTAGAGGAAGTTACCATTCTGATGTGCAGAAAGAACAGCAAATGTGGAAGGCGCCCAGCATGACTTAACAGAGAACTCTTTGGTGAGCTGAAACATAAAAGGGAAGCGTACAAGAAGTGGAGGCCTGGACAGATGACTAGCGAGGTGTATAAAGATATTGCTCAGGCCTGCAGGGATAAAATCAGACAGGCCAAAGGACAATTGGCGTTGCAGCTAACCAGGGATGTGAAGGATAACAGGAAGGGGTTCTTCAAATATATCAGTAACAAGAAGAGGATTAGGGATGGTGTAAGTCCCTTACTGAACAGGGTAGGTATCCTCGTGGTGGATGATGCGCAAAAGGCTGAAGTACTCAATTTTTTTTTTTACTTCAGACTTCACTGGCAGGGTCAGCTCCCAGGCTACTACACTGAGTAATGCAGAATGGAGAGGAGGAGAGCAGCCTTGATGGAAGGTCAGATTAGGGACCACTTAAAGGAGTTGGATGTGCACAAGTCTATGGGGCTGGATGAATTGCGTCCATAGGAGATGGCTGATGTGATTGCAGAGCTGCTTGCCATTATCTTTGAAAACTCATGGTGAACGGGGGAGGTCCCGGAGGATTGGAAGAAAGCGAATATAGTACCTATCTTCACAAAAGGGGAAAAGGAGGACCCGGGAACTATAGACAAGTGTTTCCCAACCAGAGCTATGGCACACAGATGTGCTCTCAGGCCTGAGCAGGTGCACCATGGAATTTTTTGAGAAACTACTCAGCGTTCTGAATTGGCTCATGAAAATTCATGAGCTCATTTGGAGACTACGTAATGGTGTTTGTTAAAAACGTAAAGGTATCAAGGTGTGCCATGGCAGAGAAAAGGTTGGGAACCACTGCTATAGACCAATCAGCCTCTCCTCAATCCCTGGAAAAATGATGGAGCAGGTGCTCAAAGAATCCATCCTGAAACACTTGGAGGAAAATGGAGTGATCAGGAACAGTCAGCGTGGATTCACCAAGGGCAAGTCATGCCTGAACAACCAGATTGTCTTCTATGATGAGATGACGGGATATACAGATGTAGGAATAGCCGTCCATGTGATATACCTTGACTTTGGCAAAGCTTTTGATACGATTTCCCACAGCATTCTTGTCAGCAAGTTAAAAAAGTATGGTTCGGATGAACGAACCGTCAGGTGGATAGAAGGCTGGCTAGATCACATAGGGCTCAGCAGGTAGCGATCAATGGCTTGATGTCTAGATGGAAACCAGTAACTAGTGGACTGCCTCAAGGGTTGGTTCTGGGGCCGGTTCTGTTCAACATCTTCACTAATGATCTGGATGATGGGATAGATTGCACGCTCAGTAAATTCACAGATGACACCAAGCTGGGGGCAATGGTAAACATGCTGGAGGGCAGGGACAGGATTCAGGGAGACCTAGACAAACTGGAGCAGTAGGCCAAACAAAATCTCATGAGGTTCAACACGGGCGAGTGCAAAGCCCTGCACTTAGGATGCAAAAATCCCATGTACTGCTACAGGCTGGGGAGCGATCAGCTAAGCAGCAGCACTGTAGAAAAGGACCTGAGGATGGGAAGCTTGAAGCGAGTCAACAGTGTGCTCTTGTTGTCAAAAAGGCCAATGGCATATTGGGCTGCATCAGTAGGAGTATTGCCGGCAGATCGAGGGATGTGATTATTCCCCTCTATTCAGCGCTGGTGACGTCACATCTGGGGTACTGTGTCCAGTTTTGGGCTCCACACTACAGAAAGGATGTTGACAAATTAGAAAAGTCCAGCAGAGGGCAACAAAAATGATTAGGGAGTTGGGGCACATGACTTATGAGAAGAGACTGAAGGAACTAGGCTTATTTAGTCTGCAGAAGAGAAGACTGAGGGGGGATTTGACAGTAACCTTCAACTTCTTGAATGGGCGCTCCAAAGAGGAGGGAGTTAGGCTGTTCTTGGCAGCAACAGAGGATGGAACAAGGAGCAATGGTTTCAAGTTGCAACTGGGGTGGGCAAGGTTGGATATTAGGAAAAACTTTCTCACTAGGAGGGTGGTGAAGCATTGGAATGGGTTGCCTCGGGAGGTGGTGGAATCTCCATCTTTGGAAACTTTTAAGGCCCTGTTAGCCAAAACCCTGGCTGGGATGATTTAGTGGGAATGGTCCTGCTTTACCAGGGGGGTTGGGCTAGATGACTTCATGAGATCCTTTCCAACCCTGCGATTCTATGATGGTATGCGTCCAGCTCAGTGACATGTGTGAAAACTTGTCTGTGTTTCCAAGTTTGAGATTGCTGGAAAACACCATAGCCCAGTGACAATGGAGATTGGCCTTTTTGGTGCATCTGTGCTGGTTCCAAAACCAGTGTTATCATTTATTGTATGTAGAACATGCTTCACAAGCAAGCTGGAAACTGGACTCGACTCACTGCCTCGCCTAGGGAAGGGTGAAGCCCCTCAGCATAACATGGCTACAGATTTGATTTTGGAGGAATCTGTAAGAAAGAGCCTCAGGAGTATGTAGAATGAGATCTGAACAATACGTCATGGAAATAACAGAGCTTTACCGTCCACACAGGTATTAGGCGTCACATCCAGTGTATGAACTTTAGGCACAGCTGGTCTCACTGAAAAAATCAGTGGAATTAATTACGTATGTGTTTAATTGCTTTGCTGAACTGAGGAATAGCTGCTTTATTGAATGCACAAAGGAGCCAGGTTCTGACTTCAAAGACCAGAGGGAAAAGGGGCAGATGATGTACAGGAGAATCTAAAGTGAAAAACTTACATCACTGACAGGTCAGCCACACACCTCATTTGGCGTTGAAAGTGCACAGTCAAGCATCAGAGACCCCAAAAAGGCAAACGCACTACAATGCCATGGTCAATGTAAACTACTAAAAAAAAAAAAAAAAAAAAAAAGATTTCACACCATAAAGAAACTGTTTCTGTGCTGAGCAAACAAGGAGTTCTGTAGCACTTTTAAAGACTAACAAACATTTATTCCATGAGTTTATACTGAAGAAAATCCCACTTTGTCAGATGCTTTGAGGATGGGGAAACTTACAGAATGGGAGGAAAATAAATGCAGGGAAGTGTCAGTCATGGGATCAGGTCACACTGTAAAAGCAAATCAAAGCAGTTGTTAAGATTCAAACACTGGGGACCGGCATATAGAGGAAGATGAGGTCAAATCACCTGTTGTGATGAGGAAAAAATCCAAAGTCCTTATTTAGCCCTGTGTCAACACTATCAAATTTGCGTATCAAATCCAGTTCTGCAGTTTCTCCCTAGAAACCTTGTGCTGTTACTCATTTGTCTGAGCACAGCTATTAGCAAATCATCAATGGCGTGATCAGAAAGACTGAAGTTCTCACTTACTGGTTTTTGAATGTTGTGATTTCTGATGTCAGATTTGGGCTCATTTATTCTTTTGCTCAGAGACTGTCCTGTTGGTCCAATCTATAAGGCAGAGGGGCATTTCTGGCACATGATGGCATAAATCACATTGGTGAATGAGCCTTTGATGGAGCAGCTGGTTTGATCAGGTCTTGTGATGGTGTCTTTTGTGCGGATATTTGTGTAATACCCAGAAGTCAACTACTACAGGCGAAGCCCAAGAAAGAAAACAACAGAGCGCCACTGGTCATCACCTACAAATCCCAACTCAGACCACTACAGCACATCATCGGGGATCTACGACCTAGTCTATGAGCCAATCCCTCACTCCTTGAAGCCTTGGGTGGCAGACCTCTCCTCGCTTACAGACAGCCTCCACAACCTTAAGCAGACACTCACCAGCAACTACAGATCTATTTTGCAAAAAATAAATCTGTTAGTCTTAAAGTGCCACACAACTGCTTGTTGTTTTTTTACTGGACTAGACTAACACGGCTATCCCTTTGGAAACTACAGATCTAACAACAAAGCCATTAAAGCAGGCACATACCCCTGCAACAAACCACGCTGCCACCTTTGCCCACATATCACAGCAGGGGCTGCAGTGCTCCTGTGACTGGATAACGCAGCACCCTTAGTTGCTGCTTTCTGGCCTTCTCTCTGTTCCACTCCGGATAAATATTTAAACAGCCATTGAAGCAAGGAGGGAGTGTAAGCCAGTTGGCACGGCACCCATCTGGGCAGCGGTGGTCAGCGACCAGGCCCTCTGCTCCAGTCATTCATTATTTAGCTGCAGTAAAGCTGTTTTGAGAGGAGCGACCGAGGGACTCACGTCCTCACACCAGAATATCCCATTGCTCAGTGGTTAGCACATCCACCTGAAAGATGGGAGACCGCTTTCCCCCAGGAGCAGACTTGAGCCTGGTTCTTCTGCCTCTCAGACAAGTGCTTAGGGCCAGGTTAAAAGTGATCAGGTCATAGACACTTTTTGGTTTGTTGCTAATATGGCACAAGGTGCCTGACGCTGTAGAGTATTCCCAGCTTCAAGATCACTCTCTGGCTCTCTGCAGGGAAGCTTAGACCAGGCCACTCCAAACTACAGCCCACGGGCTGTATAGGGCCCGGAAAGCAATGGTGTCTGGCCCATGAACGAGGGAGCCATGGCCAGGCTGTGGAGTTTCAACTCTCCTGCTCTGACCATGCTCAGATGCGTGGCTCAGGGTGGAAGCAGCCTGGCCATGGAGCAACTTGGGATGTCCCTGCAACTCTGGCCAGGTGACGGGGAAGGGTTGCAGAGGGGTTGGAGAAGGGCCCTGGGAGAGTTGGTGAGCCGGCGGTAGGTGAGTCAGGGGACGGTTGGGATGCAGGTGGGCGGGTCGGGGAAGGGACCTGGGGGGTCAGGGAGCCAGCAGGGAAGTGGTGCGGGGGGTGTTGGGGAGCCAGCGGGCAAGTGGCCTGTGCCGAGGAGCCAGAGAGAGGGCGGGTTGGGGGAGGACTCCGGGAGGGTTGGGAAGCTGTTGGGCAGGTGGGTTGGGGAAGGGGACCGGGGGAATGGGGGAGCTGGCGGGCAGGTGGGTTGGGGGGCTAGCCAGCTAGTAATTTAGTAAAAGCAGGTCTGGCCCCCAGGTGAAACTTTTGGAGACCTGTGGCTTAGAAGAGTCCCTGCCTTGCTTGCTCAGGTTTGTGAATTGCAGTCAGTGGTGGCTAGCTCCACCACTCATGGTACAGGACCTCAAGAGCCAAATTCAGGCCTTGAGAATTGCAGTGAGTTTTCCAGGTTTCTGGCTCTTTTGGGGCACTCAGTCCTAAATGCCATCAGGCAGTGCTTGTCTTGTGCCCTGTTCCCAGCCAAGCACTAGTTACCCAGTAAAGGATCACACCAGCAGGTTACTCATTTACTAGAGGCTCAGTCTCACACAGGACCTCTTCAGGACCCCAAACCTGGATCCACTCTTCCATCTGAGCCCTCCCATTCCCCGTGAACAGGGCAGAGAGTACTTCACTCTCTAGCGGATGTCTGATCCGAATCAGGAGCCTCTGGCTTCTGCATAATAATGGCCATGTGGAATGGGACACAGTCTCTTGTGGATTCACGTCTTCAGGTTTTGCCTCATGCCCCTTTCTTCGGCAATCATTAACAAGCCAGGAAGGATCACACCAGGGTAGGTTACGAGTGGGTTACTCATTGGGGTTATTTAACTGTGAGGAGTGATGTTCCTCTTAACCTTTCACTTTTTGGCTGCTACCCTCATAGCACGGTCCCTTCAGCACAGAAGCCCAGTCAGGAAGGAGGAACAGAAAGTGGACCCAGAGGCAAGGGCTGGATAACTGGGGCCCAAGCTGGGGCCAAGTTGGCAGGGAGGCAGGATTCGTCTGGTCCAGACACAGGTGACAGCCTGGTGGAGGTGTGTCCCGGAGGAAGTGGAACAGCCTTCTTCCCACCAGACAGCTCAGGTCAAGCAGAAATCCAGGAGCTGTTTTACTGAAGTTGAAAGGGAGCCAGGAGGAGGCTCCATTGGATTTTTTGGAGGAGAAGAAGAGGCCCCCAAGGCAGGCCAAAGTCGTGGGAGCTTGGCTGGGATGCCTGACTCCTGGGGGGTGCTGGGAGTTTTGGTGGGACCATTCCCTTGTGACGTCCTTGTTGATGGACTTGCAGCTAAAACCTGTGAGGGTCCCAGGAGACAGGGTTCTTCGGGCTCACTTCGTTTCCCACCCTGTTGAGGATGAGCCAGTCCTGGTTCTAATAGCCATTCAGATGGATTGGCACGTTGGCCTGGTCAGTGAGGTGCAGTACACGGAAAAGGGAAGCAAGGGAAACAGCTTCCTCCCCTTGGATGCCATGCTTTCTGTGCTGCGCTCACATTTATAACACTGCGATTGGGCCATGGGCCACGGATTTCCCGCAAAGGTATGCCATAGTCCCAGAAACTACAAGTCCCAGGATGCAATGATGAGACACGTCCAGCCAGGCCTCTATAAAGCATGCTGGGACTAGTAGTCTCGGCATGCTGCGCCTCTTCATTAAAGGTACAGTCTACCTCAGTTTAAGCCAATTAGGTGTTGCCCTTGGGCTCCCACCATATTGGCAAGGAGGCTCCTCGGTTTAGCGATGTTTGGGCCAAATCCCACTGTGAGTTACACCAGTGAATTCACTGAATCAGCTGACTTATACCAGATCTGCACCGGTGTAAATGAGAGCTAGTTGCAGCCCCCGCCGCTTACCACAACCCTGTACGTAACAGTAATAATTCCAGCACTGCCTCAGGTTCTTCACGATATTCAATCACCAACAATGGTTTGATGTGCAGAGTATGAATGAGGGTCCCCCACATGGAGCATTTATTGCGGCCTCTGGATTCAGATGCCTGCATTGTCTTCTGTCAGGCTCATCATATGAAATCTCAGACCACATTCAACTACATAGCAAAACAATACGTTCGCAGGAAGCTGTTAGTCCCAGGCTTTAGGTCCTAAGGCACGTTGCTGGGAATATATTGGCATTTATCCCCATTCTCCAACGCACTGATCTTCCACGAAGCTTGTGCACAAAGCTCGGGAAGACAAAGAGAGACAGACCAGGAGCCCGAGAGGTGTGAAATCTCTCACTGAAACACACAAAACTCCTCCCACAGGAGCAGGGAGGCTAATGCTGAACCCAAAATGCTTGGCAGTAGCTCTGTGGGCCTCTCACTTTCAAAAGTCAGATTCCAAGCAAGTATGTATTTCCTGAAATCCATGTGCAGGAAAGGCATCATCTTTCATCTTCGGCCTTGAACCTGTGAGGGGAAGGCAGAGGTACAGTCTGATACGTTGAGTCCATCCACCCTCTAAAATTTATCACAACATCAGCCTGGTGCCACGGCCATTCTGCTTTAAATGAAACAAGGACAAAAGAGCACATGATTGCATTTTCCTCCAGTCACCCAAAAGTCCAAGTCAGCAGCATCCTCCTGCACTCAGACCCGGCTGCTGCCTGGGCCTGTCTGCATTGGCGGGAGTTTCATGTCCCATCCCAGGTGGGGTCATTTTGCTTCTTTTTCCACAGCTTTCCTGTCTTCAGCTTTTATAGAGAAAGTGACCCTGAGCAGAGGCACACAGCCACCGCATCTTTCACTTGAATGCAATAACTTGTTTGCATCATTACCTCCCTCATTGTGAGGCACAGAAGTTCCTCCAGTGGGTGAGAGGTCTTTCAGCCAGACAGAGCCCAAAATACTCACTCTAATAAAACAATCCGCCTGCACGGGGGGACACTAGCGGCATTTTAGCAGGGAACATTCAACGCTGCATCACAGCTAAGTGCAAGAAATACAGAAACAGCCAGTTACTATTGGAGGGGGAAATGGAGGGCCATAGAATGTATTAACCTACGCTGGAATTTTGCTAGGACACTAAGGCAGCTGTTTTCAACCTTTTCTCACTCGGGAAGCCCTAAAAAAATTTAAATGGAGGTGCAGCCCCCTGCTGGAAATCTTAGACAGTAGGTCTGCAGGCCGCAGGTTGAAAACCAAGGCACCAGAGTTAACACACTGGATCTTGCAAAAAATTCTGTGTAGTCGTTAATAAGCCCAAGTGATGAGGGCATTGGCTTTACATTTCAGCTGAAAGATGGTAACTCTGATAGGCAACTCTAACGCTGCAGGGGCATTTGATCAGAACTGACTTCACGGGAAACACACTTCACCGGATCACCAATAACATCTTCTTCAAGATGTACTTTGGATTTTCCTCCCACCTAAGTACTGGCCAGGCCAAATCTTGCTTGGCTTGTTAACTGACACAAGACTGTGGTCCCAGGTGGTATGACTGAAAGCTAAGCAAATGATAGCCATAAAAAAAAACTACATCAGGGATGTGCACAATTTTGCTCCCTCAGGGCTTAGCACTCTCACTGTGGCCAGGGAGAAGTTCACCCATCTTCGAAGCATCTGACAAAGTGGGATTTTCTCCCATGAAAGCTCATGCAAAAAATAAATCTGTTAGTCTTTAAGTGCCACATGACTCCTTGTTTTTTTTGCTGGACTAGACTAACACGGCTATCCATCTGGAATTTGGAGGAAACCAACATGATTTCTATCAAAGGGTGATGTCTGAGCCCCACCTCACCTCATTTGTTTAGCTCAGCTCAGCTGATACTCAGTGGTAACACAGTGAGCACAGATTTCAGCTAGAGCTGGGCAGGAATTTTTTCCACAAAATGTGTTTTCACAGGAAGATGCTGACTCACTGAAACCTCTATGGGACCCAGCTGGCTTTGATGACTGTCAACCTGAAAAATGGTTTGGAAACAAACCCCATCTCTTTCGTCGAACTGAGATGAGCTCAATCAACTAGTCCAAATATCTTTAAGTCATTAGCGACAGCAAATTTTACACCAAGAAGTGGCTCCGTCGACTCTGATTGTGCCCCCTTTCTGGACCAACGTTTTCCAACCCTATTAACTGATTTGTCCTCTCCCCGAATCTGACATTCATTAGACAGGACCTCCGCAATCTTTCTCTGGGCCGTGGAGGACTCATGATGGCTATTCTTTTGTTTTTTTCTAATGGCCTTCCTGATAAGGTTAGGCCAAGATTGAAGCCCATTCCAAACCTAGCAGTTCATATTTGGGCTTATCCTGAAGTGAGAGGGCCGTTGGACTCTTTCTTGCCATTTCCTTTTAGGCTGATGCCAGGACTGGACTGTTTAAATAGCACATGGCCTTGCTCTGCCTTATCTCTTCCCTCTCTCAAAGTGAAAAGTGTTTGGGTGATAGGCTGTCACTGCAGCAAAT
Organism: Podocnemis expansa; assembly: GCA_007922195.1. NCBI lineage: Eukaryota > Metazoa > Chordata > Testudines > Podocnemididae > Podocnemis > Podocnemis expansa. The sequence goes on along the minus strand of ML682206.1, from coordinate 4,601,467 downwards.
GGCCAGCCAGGGTCCTGCACAGGGACGGCACCATCAGTACAGCTTTACACACATCTGGCACCGGGCAGCTTTAATAAACTTGATGCTGACCGTCCGTGCTGCTCACATTCCAGCCACGGCTTTGGACCCTGCTCTTCTTTAACTCCAGGGCTCGGCTTGGGTGTCGTTTGCCTTTGTTCCAGAGAGTGAGACAATCCCAGGAGCTGAATAACTAGCGGCCGCTTGCCAGAGTTCTCTATGACTGTTGCAATATAATAGCTCCCTCCCATCTCACCCTGCCTGTCCAAAGGGCCTCAACTTTCAACCAACGGGATCCCCTCCAAAGGCAAGTGGGAATCTCTTCTTGGTCCTTTCTGCCCTTGGCTTCTACACTGAGCAAGAAAGGGGACAATCAGGGCCGAGTGTGTGTGGGTGAGGGAGTGTCACCCTCCTGGGGTGTCTGACACCAGTCCACGAGGCTGGGACCCACTAGACGTATTTCACGACTTGCAGCGTTGCCACCAGCCAGTGTTATGCCTTATGAAATGGCCCAGCAGGGTGAGGGAAGTAGGGCAAGATCTGCCTCCTCGCCATCATCAGGAAGAGCCAAGTGAGACCGATTCCCACTCTCCCACGCTGGATGAGAGTGGACATCACTAACACCCCAGCAACAGTGACAAGGAGGGACCAGCCCACGGAACAAAGAGGACTTTCCTGAAGCGACAGGGACCATCCCGCCCTTGCTACAGCCGCTCGGTCTGTGTCGTATTCCTGGGATTATGGGATAATTTACCTCCCCAACCCCTGTAATCCTAGTACCCCAAACCTTGGGGAGGTTTCTCTGTAGATTCTGCCACGGCACCCTCCCAACCCCCTGCCCACTCAGTTTTACTGTGTAAGGGTCACATCCCGTTCCTCCTGTCACCTGGCAAGTTGATTTGTCAAGGCTGAGGCAAGGACGAGTGATGCTGCCAGGGCCAGGCCAGCGAGGCCACTAATGGATCCATATCTGCACATGGAATAAACATTTACCCAGCAGCAAGGGAGAGCAGCCAACATAATTTCTGATAGGAAACAACCCTGCAAAATGTGCTGGCAAATTTGGGGCTATTGGGTTATAATTCCAGGGAGACTAAATTAAGTCCTACTAAAAGCAACAGGTTGTCCTTGCTGGCTAGAGGTGGGAGGAGGGCAGGAAAGGTTCCACTTTAGCTCCTTTGATGGTGTACCCTGCCATTCAGCCTGGGAAACCCATCAACTTTGGTAACAGATGCAAGATAGAGCTGTAGCAGGTCCTGCTATTTCTGCCCTTGTCTGAAGCCAAGCCCTGGGTGAAGGGGCCAATACTTGTAACTTCGGTTTACAAGGGTCCCTCTTGCAGGACCTCAGCCAACTGCCCCGCTTGCCACCCCATGACACTGGTCCTACACTTCTGACCCCCTAAACACATCTTGCGAGCCTGCTGCCACTTAAAGACCAACAAATTTATTTATTGCATGAGCTTTTGTGGAAGACTATCCCACTTCATCAGATGCTTTGAAGAAGGGGGAATTTACAGAATGGGAGGAAATAAATACAGGGAAGTGTCCATCATGGGAACAGGTCCCAACGTAACAGCAAATCAAAGGAGTTGTTAAGATTGAGACACTGGGGAACAGCACAGAGGAAGATGAGGTCAAATCACCTGCTGTAATGAGAGAAAAATCCAAAGTCCCTATTAAGTCCTGAAGCAATGCAAACAAATTTACAAATAAATTTGATCTCAGTAGCTTCTCTTTGAAGCCTGGATCTGGTCTTCATTTGTTTAAACACCACAATTAGTAAATTGTCACCCACTTTTTTTTTTTTGTGTTGCAATTTCTGATGTCAGATTTGTGCCCATTTATTCTTTTGCACACAGACTGTCCTGTTTGTCCAATATAAGGCAGAGGGACATTTCTGAAACATGACAACATAAATCACATTGGTGGGTGAGCAGGTGAACGAGCCTTTGACAGCATAGGGTTTTATTAAGTCCTGTAACAGTGCCTTTTGTGCAGATATGTGGGCAAAATTGGCCATGTTGTTTGTTGCAGGGATCTGTGCCTGCTGAGAAACACTGACCTAGCCGAGTCCCGGAAGATCTCCTGTACCTCTGCCCTATAACTTTGCATGGGCTCCCATCTGTTCAAGGTTCTAGCAAGCTCAGGGGTGATAAAATACAGCTCAGCAGCCCAGTTAGCTTTTCTACACCTAAAGTAGAGCCGTTTCCACCACTCGCTTGGAGTGGCTGGATAGCTAAAGTTTGTAGTCATCATGGTAAAGACCCGGCTTTTGCAGCCAATCTGCGTGCAGTTACCCGGTGTGGATCTTCTCTTAACATATTTTGCAAATGGAAGGAGATCACATCTGACTCCTCTCTAGGACTAGGAGCCAAGGCCTTGATCAGTCATACAGATTGGAAGTGCATGAAAATATAAATAGCACTCAACCCAGATTAGCTCTGAATTCATGGTCTCTTGCTTTCCAGCTCACTGCACTTTCCCCTGGAGTCTAGACAATGAGTAGGGAGATTGCCGATGTAGTATGGCTGGATGTGTCTTTGTAGTGAAGTGGAACTGGCCACCTCGTTCAGCTAATGTGAAGAATAGCTCACAGCTCCAGTGCACTTGTGAGATATTTTCTTACTGGCATGTTGTGCTGAGCCCAGTTACATGGTGATTAAAACACTAGCAGCTAGGTGGAGCCCTGTCTACGCTAGCTGGTGGAGCATGGATGCTGCTGCTAGAACTGAGGCATGGTGGGAAACTAGCAGAAATTGCCTAACATAGGCAGTCGGCATCTTAACCCCTCCTCTTCTTGCTATGACCTCCTCACTAACATTGTTGTCCCCCTGGGACCATGGCCTGCTCACTCTCCAAGGAGTTTGAGCCTGGATCAGCTGATCAGACAGCCTATCTTCTGCTCCTCTAAAGGCTCTGGAAGCAGACTGAAGCCAGCATGACAGAGAACAGCTGCCCGCTTACACGGTACACAAAAGCCACAGTGCCAAGAGCAGCAAAATTGGGCTTATCTTAAGACAGCAGCCACCCAGGGAGCAACCCTGAGCCCGGATTCCTGGAATGAGGGGCCCTCTCACTCTAATCACAGACCCACAATAGCAGTTAAAAACCCATCCCTAAAAACATCTCATCTAAGAGAATACTTCACTAGGAAAAAGAGCAGGACAAGAACTGTTAGACAAGCTCTTGTGTTCTCAGGGGCATTGGGGGGAGGAAAGCGACACTATTTGTCAACCCCTGTTCCAAAATTTCAGCTCTGGTCCCAAAACTCATGAATGTGGCTTCAACTTTGTGACTTTTCTAAACTAATCAAGTTGGACGATTTTCAGTTGGTGGCTGAGGTTTTAGGCTCCAGGAGGATCACAGCTGCAACTTTTCCCTGCAACTTACTTGAAACTTACTTGTTTTATTTTTAAATGGAAGCTGAGATTGTCCTTTAGTCACTTTTCACCATGAGCCCGAGCTTTAAGGAAAAGCCCAGCTATCGCAAGACTCACAAACTCACTGCAAGTTCCCCCATCTTCAAAGCATCTGATGAAGTAGGATTTTCTCCCAGGAAAGCTCATGGAATAAATAAATGTGTTAGTCTTTAAGTGCCACAAGACTCTTGGTTTGTTTTTAAACTTACTGGGAACCAGGGAAAAATACTGTATTTTTCCTGGAAGCAACTATATTCTATACGAAGATCATGGAAGGTAGGAGATGCCACCAAACCAAGCATACTCTCAGTCATTTACAGAGGTCACATCTGCAGAGAGTCAGACACATTCTTCCTTAGAGAGAATGCAACCCTCACAATGCACTCGGCTTATCAGAGCTTGATACTGGAAACTTGGTTAAGAAACAGCAGCTGAGCCTGTCTGTTCCTCACTGATCTTTGAAGGCAATTTGCAAAGGATAAGAATTAGCTTGTGGCCTCCCCCGTTCTTTATGGTGGATCCCAAAGGCCTGGAATTCAATTTTATCCTTTAAAACAGAAATTAAGGGTTTTTTCTACCTGTCTTTTGGTAATGAAGTCTAAGGATAATATCACACATAACACAACGACCAGTTCCACTGGGGATAACCGTGCGAGTCTATTCCAGCAAAACCAAAACAAAGGAGTCCTGTGGCACATTTAAGGACTAACAAATTTATTTATCATGCATAAAATCTCACTTTGTCAGATGCTTGAATGGAAAACAAATTTTTTTTCCATTTCATGCATCTGATAAAGTGGGATTTTAGCCACAAAACTTCATGCAATAAAAAAATTTGCTAGTCTTTAAACATGCCACAGGACTCCTTGTGTGTTTTGCTTTTACAGATACCATGGGAAGGTATTTTTATTCACATGGGTACGTCTACACTATAAAAGCAAAGTCGACTTTATTCATTTGACTTAATAAAGTCTACTTTAAGTAGACCTTATTAAGTCAACTTAGTAAGGCTACACTACATTAAGTCGACTTTATAAAGTCAACTTTAAATGGGTGCCCTGGCTTAATTCAACTTTATAAAGTCGACTTAATGGCCCCATTGCATTAAGTCAACTTTATTAAGTCGACTTAGTAACTCCACATTGCCTTAAGTCGACTTAATAAATTCGACAACTGTAAAGTCGACTTTATAAGCGGAAGTAATAAAGTCGACTTTACCTGATGCTAAAGTCGACTTTATTGCCCTGCAACGTAGACAGAGCTTTGTTTAAGTCGACTTAAGGACCCTTAAGTCAACAAACACACAGTGTAGACGTACCCATTGTTTAAAACCCTTTGTTTTGTTTGTTGATTAGATCCACTGCACAACTCAAATACTCTACAAAAAGTTGGGGGAAAAATTTCTTTGTTAAAAACTCAACACTTAAGATCTGTTTCTTTGACGGTGGTAATAGGAACTATTAGCACAATAGCAGCTTCTGAACAACAGGTGGTTCAGTAGCCTGAAGGAATTTCAGGAATGGGAAGATGTGACCACACACCTCTTAGCTTATAGCTGCCATCTCCTAATATGGCTGTTATGACTTAGCCCAACAAGGCCTCAGACCTTGCAGCATCCTTCTACCTCTGCTGAATGGGTGCCTTGGATCCCTAATCAGCCCACCCACCACTGACATTCCTCACAGCTGACTTCAGCGAAGGTGAGCAGCCTCTATCATTCTTCTTGAGCCTCTTGCAAGGCACCGCTGAGTGGGAGCGGTGCCGGGATGATACTGGTGTCAGAAGACAGCAGAGCCAAGAGTCCTTGGGTACCAAAGATTGCTTTGGTGCCACTGTCTTCCTTATCTGCATCAGGGAGCTGGGGTCTGGCTGGCTTCCAGGGGTAGGATTTTAACCTGACTCTCCTCCTCTTCAGCCCTGGAACTAAAGCTCCTGTTGGCTTTGCACCTGTCTGACCAGTGGGATCCTCCAAGGTACTTTAAGCAGGAGTCATGTGGGTGACCTTTAGGCATGGACTCCTAGCAGGACCCACAGGGTGTAAATCCCTGGAATCGGGGCACACACCAAGTCTCCAGGGAGCTGTAAAGAAATAAGAGGGGGGAACCCCCAAAATGAGGCTTAACTACAAAAGTATGACTAATCACTAACCTATTTCCAGAGAACCGTGAACGGCTGATCAGCAGGGGTGCTTGCCACAGCAAGGGAGAAACTCCAATGAGAAAGAACACAAGAGGCGGCCGGTCAGCAGGCCCTACACATGCTGCCACAGTAGCGCCGTTCTAGCGGGTGCCTGGCTCAGCCTGCTAGGTTGAAACTTTCTGGTGCACACACACCTGCTTGGAAGACACATGAGCAAGCACTCAACGATGAACATATCGGAAGTGCTGTTGGAGGATTTTGTTAAATGCAAAGAGGAAGAAAAGAGGGAACGCGGAGCATTGCACGTGACAGAACTAACATTGGTGAATGGCACGTCAGTGACTCCCTAGCCCAGCCTCCACCAGCTGGAGCTTTGCAGTGAGGATAGGAGTGTGGCATCTGATCACTCACTCCTGTGCCGCCCTGAACTCCCTCACACCTTAATTTACCATCACCCAGTGGCCAGGGCCAGGCAGCATTAGATCCTGGCAGCTGAGTTGGTGGAGTGGAGCCCTCGGGTGGCCAAGGCCTGGTACTGGAAATCAGGAGGGCTCCGGAAAGACCCTGGTCTAACAAAGGGCCCAGCCCAGCCGGGTTTGCAGCATCACTCCAGAGCCAGGCTGCTGGGGCTGCACATCACAGCCATAGTTCAGGCACTAAGCAAATGGTTGGCAGAACAGGAACACAGCCCTGAGATTTCACAGACTCCCTAGGTGGCCCTGGCCGAGTTCTCTACCCATCCACACAGGGCTGCAACTACAGCCGGGCGAATGGAGCTTTGCCCCAGGTGTGCTGGAGTGGCTCAATAGAGCCGCTCTATTAAAAGGTACGTTTTGCACCGCCAGCCCCAAGTGCCGCTAACTGCAAAGCGCTGAAAGAGCGCGTTATGGTTCTGCATCCATTCCACAGCCATAACCTACCTCTCTGGGGAAAAGGGGATGTCATTTCTGGAGGAACTAGGAAAACAATCTGACCAGCAGCTGTCAGACCCTCAGCCATAAAGCAGCCATGGAAGACCTCAAATCTGCCTTCCTGCCCCAGGCTGCCCCCACACAGTTTCTGAGGGATGCAGGAATTGCTCTTAGAGCCACTTTCTCCCATGAAAGCTCATGCAATAAAATAAATGTGTTAGTCTTTAAGTGCCACAGGACTCCTTGTTTGTTTTACTGAACTAGATTAACACCACTGCCCCTTTGGATCTTGGCGGGATGACACCCCCACGTGGCTCCATGGGACATGGCCCCTCTGGCCACAGACCCAGGGGCAGCTGCCTTTGAGTGGAAAGTCAGACTTTTACAAGCAGATCATGGAGGCAAGGGCACATCAAGGGCAGTTAGTTGATCTCAACTCTAGAGCATTTCAAATGGGAGGTACAGATATGGACCAGCCACAGAACAGCCAGAAAGCCCTTGCCCAGCCATCTCCTGCCTGGGCTCTGACATGCCCCAGGATGCCAATTAACCTAGGCCTTGACAAATCAATGTTCCTGGTCATCACAGCAACCAGTTTTAGTAGCCTGTTGCTTAGCTCCAGTGAATAAATGTAATGGAGGAGCACCCACCAGCAACCAAAACTAAAATTGCTGGCACTTAGCTGGGAGCCAGTTTTGTCCACCCCTGGATTAACCCATTTGAACAGACCTAAGCCTCCCACCAAACCACAGTCAGAAGTAGCTCAAGGCACAGTTTGCCGCTGAAAAGTGGCAGCAATTTGTTTGAGCTCTTACAAAGCTGAGGTGAAAGTGGCCGTGGGAACAGCCCAATTAATGCCGCTGGACATCACGGCGGGACTCTTCTGCCCCTAGGGCTCCTCACTGGTGGGAGGCTGAGAACCTTCCTCCCAGCAGACATGGCAGCACACGGCGTCTTTATATAATCCTGCTTTATTGATTCTCTGTACAAAACACTGCAAATTTATTTACTGGTTTATTAGACAGCCTCACCCACCCGAGCATAGTGGGGGTGGGCAGGAGATAGTAAGGGGAAGCCCCCCCAGTCAGCCCCTGTCCATCCCCCTGCAGACAGGCTCCCCAGTCGCACACAGTGGAAGCAGCGGCCGTCATGGAGGCAAAGAGGGAGTGAGGAGGATGGAAGGATTCCCAACAGATTCCTCTCCACTTCTGCTAGGGCCCGATCAACAATGCACTCTGGGTAACCTTCCCTCCCTCCCTTCCACCTTTGCCAGCCAGGGCTCCCAAACTTCACTCCCTTCTCCAGGCTGCCTCCGTACCAGCTAATGCTGCCCCCACCGCTGTGCAAGAGATTTCCCAGCCCAAGAGAGCAGTGCACTCTGGGATCTGGGCTCAGCCCTGCTACACCTGTCTCGCGCCACAAATACACAGCTTTTCTCACAGCATTTGGGGCTCAGCTGCCACCTGTCTTGCCAAAAAGTCCAACGGGGGCCTGTGGCCAGCTGAGCATGGTCCCAGCTGCAGGCAGGGGTTTCACGGAAGTCCTAAGCAGCCAGCGCTGCCCCTGCCCTTGTGCCTGGCCCGCATTACAGCCCCCTGGGGTGGGTCCACCCTTGCCCTACACATGGGCAAGTCTCCTTTTTAACAGTTATACAAGGAAGGAAAATAAATAGGGTTGGTGAAGTAGCAAAATCTGATGCTCAGGTACAGCTCAGTGCACCCTGCCTATGGAAACAGAGGAGGGGGCGAAAAGGGGCACCAGGTCATTTCCTCCCTATCCTAACAACCCCCCACCCTGACACAGCAGCAGTTTGGACTCCCCTGGGCTCACGAAGGAGAGCTGGCAACAAAGAGAGGCTCCAGTAGCAAAGGAGAGAATGGCTGCGCTCCACCTCCTAGGTGCTGCTCCTAGATACACAGGGTGGCCAAGGGCTGGGCGGGCCAAGCCAGCTTCCCGACAGCCCCTGCAGCCGGATCCCTACCAGGAACGTCAGCAAGGAGAGAAGAGTCAGCACAGCCTGCCAAGAGCGCTTCCAGGGCAGACTCCTGCTGTGTCCTTAACCAGCCTGTGCTCACCTCATGCGCAGAAGCAGTGCTGCATGGAGGGGAGCCAGGTAACAGCAAGCCAGCCTGCTGGGAACGGAGAGCGAGCAGACGGCATTTGAGACCGAACCTGGCCCTCCACTGAATGAATCCGTGTTCTCCACTCCTCCTTCAGCCCCACTCTGCCCAAAAAGAGGCCCTAAATGCGCCTCCCCCTGAGGGCCCTGGCTGCAGGATGTACCCTGCTTCAGCCTCCAGGTCAATTCATCAGCTTATTTCAAACATTAGGGGGCTGTGGCAGAGCCTTGCGGCTCATTCCCAGGGCCGGAGGCGAGTCCAGTCCCCTGGGGCAGACACAAAACTTCCCTGCCCTGTGCCTGGCAGCTGAATGGTCCCCTTGTGACAGCCCCCTTGGTCTCTGTGCCACAGTTCACTGCAGCAAAATAATAAATTAAAGCTAACCCCCCAAAGGGAAGGCTCCATCTCATGGAGCCGCCCAAAGAGAAGCCCTCAGACTGGCTTCTGCAGGGAATCGACCCTGCGTCCCTCAGGGCAAAGCCCACGCACAGCTGTGACGGCTGCGGGAGCTTGGCCAACATGGAGCCACAGTGAGCTGCGCTCCCTGCTACAAATAGGTGTCCTCACTCTCCTGGGAGCTCAGACTCTCCTTGGACTGGTGATGAGGGGAGGTGCCTGGCTCGGCTCCGTTCTCCTCAGGGATGGGACCGTTGGCCAACTGGCCTTTCCCTTGGGCTCCTTTCTTCTCCTTGCCCTTGCGGCCCTTGGGTGAGAGTGCCTGGCCAGGGGGCACAATGATGGAGGGCGTGGGGTCCAGCGCCTTGTGGGAATGCGGCTCTGAGTCGTTGATGGCTTTGGCGCCATGCAGGCGCGGGGGAGACTTGCACTGCAGCTCCCCATGCGTCTCCTTCCACTTCTTCAGCTGGATCAGGTGTTCGCGCTCGATGTGCCGCTCCGTCACTGGCAGCTCTATGATCTGTGAGGGGACAGGGCACATGCCTCAGGGCAAGTCCTTCAGGTCCCCCCCACCCAGCCAACGAGCGACAGCAGGACAGAACCGGGCTCGGCCAGGACAGCTGTCTGCCAAATCCTGGAAACTTTTTCCTTCCTGTTGATTTTCAGCCACTCGCTCCCTGCTGTTTAAGGGACTCGGATCACTACACAAGCTGACAGAACGTGTTCTCCTAGGGCTCCCTGCCTCGTCCAGAGGATTTTCCCCCATTGTGGGCTAGCAACCCACAGTTCAGTTTCTCTGGCAGGCCAGGTAGTGCTAAAAAGAGTGGTCTGTCAGTCTGTGTTGCTTTGGTTCTTCTGCACATGCTCAGATGTGTTGAGCATGCTCAGTAAAGTTCCCTGTTGTTTTTCCGGTGACATTGTCAATCCTCCTGCCCTCACCTGCTGTCAGCTTTTGCTCCCTCTTTTTTCAGGGGTTCAACGTGGGGCAAAAGGGGTGAATTTTGGGCAGGGTGTGAGCAGGGGGTGGAATGTGCCTGGCCTGGGGGGTTCAGCGCTTTGCTGCAGGGGCAGGAGAGGTGCGAAGAGCCAAATGATATGTGGCAGGGAGGACCCAGCGTCCAGCCAAGGGCTGAGAGCTGCCAGGTCTTCGAAAAAGTGTCACAAACTCACCATACAGAGGTGCGGAGGGTGCAATAGTGACCCCAAGGTGACAGTCCTCTCCCCTGATTTAAAAAAATGTGCATGGGAGCGGGCTTTATTGGTTTCCCACTTACAGGAAAAAGTGTTTTACTCAAGACGCTCAGCTGTGGCTTCCATGCTGGCCTGTGAAAGACAGCTGTCCTCTTAAAGCCACAGGCATCCCAATATCTTAAGCCATCAGCATCTGTCTTTCTGATGCATTTCTGCACAGTTTTGAGGTCACAGGCTGGGAAAAGTGTGAGCAATGGGAACACACAAAATGTGGCATTTTGGGGTGGACATGGGCTTGCATAGTAGTATACTGTTTTACATAATATTTTTTAATTTCCAATGTATTGTACAATAATGTGTTTTGCTTTGTCATGCTGAGTACTCTACTATCATTACTGTACATCATCTCTCATCAAAATATATTATTTGGCACGCTAACCTATTTCACGGCATGGACAAGTTTTTTAGAAACAGAATGCGGCATTTCTGCAGGTAACAAATTTTGATTTTAGCACTGTGGATGCCTGAAACTGAGCGTAACAGTTTCTGCAGACCACAGGTCACACTTTCTGCATTTAGCATCTCAGATGACCGAAACATAGGTGGGTAACTTTTATGTGGTTTGCTTATACTGTATTGTCTGTGTTTTGCTTTGTTATGTTGAGCAGTCTATTATTATTATTACTGTACGTTAACTCTTTCCTCAAAAGATATTATTTCACAGCATGTACAAGTTTGTTAGACATAGAACACAGCATTTCTGCAGGTCACACATTCTGATGTTAGCACTGCGGATGACAGAAATGGCGAGTGTGGCCGTTTCTGCAGACCATAGGTCACACTTTCTGCATTTAGCATCTTAGATGACAGAAGCAGAGGTGGATAACACGAACTGACAGACCACAGATCCAGCAGCAAGGAGAGTGACCTGCTTGTTATGCAAAGCATTCCCCAGCAGAGGGCAGCATTGCCCTGAACACAGCCGCTTCGCTCAGTGCAGGATTTGAACTCGGGGCTCCTGAAAGCACTGCACAGCAGAGCCAAAGGACTCCCAGCGCCTCCCCGCAGCAAGAGCTCTTCCGTGTGGAGCAGGAGCTGTGCAGGCAGCTGCTCCTTTAAGGACGGGGCTCACTGCTGCAGTTACCTTTCCAGGGCTGGGGGATCGGAGCCAAGCGTCTCCACCCTGCTTACAATCTGCCTATTTATGGCTCCTGCAGGGAAGTGCTGCAGAGCCGCTGGAGCAGCAATTTAGTACCAGTGCACCAGGAAACTGCTAGATTCCCCCGGCCATTGCCCATCTCCAGGGTGGGATGTGGGCAGCTTGCTTCCATTCTCCCCATTATGGCTCAGTGCCCTGCTTCACAGGGTTGGCAATTCCTTCCAACAGCTCCCAGAGACGCAACAGTTCAGCCAAGAGCCCTTTGCTGGGGCAAAGGACGAGGAGAGCAGCAAGACAAACATGCACGGGGAGGGACAGACCCCGGCACACAGTCGCTAAGCACTCTCCACGCCCAGCCCACTTGCACTTACCAGGGACTTGAGCACAGAGTGCTGGCCTGGCCGTGCCTGCCAGATGATGCACTGGGGCTTTGATCACTGGACGAAAGGCTCAGGCCAAGCGGAAAGCAGTTGACTTCAACCCAGTCACTGCTGCATGGCTGCCATGGTGGCCTGGGATCCAAGCACCACCCCGATGGACCCCCTGTCTTGCAAGATGCTGCCTCACCTCCTGCACCAGGAAAGCTTCTTGCATGATTTTGGGGTTCAGCGCCCTCAGCCGCTCTATGGTCTCATACTGCCCCTGGCAGGTCTTGAGTTTGTCAGAGGAGCCAAGCGTGTGTTTCAACAGCACCAGGCCAACCCGGAATAGGATCTTCACTCCTAGAACAAGAGCACATGCAGCCAGTCAGCACACCCCGAGGGCAATGCCACCCTGTGGCAGGGGACAAGATCACAGACACCTTCCCACTCTCCCCTGCTACAGCGACTTGAAAGGCTCTTTGCCTGGCTCTTCCCTGCTGGTTGAAGGTGCGTGACCTAAGGCAGCGATTTGCACCCCCAGCTGGGACCCAGCCACCTGCACGCTCTGATAGAGGCCCCCCTGGAGCACTGCCTGCAGGGACCATGACGCTTAGAAGAGGAGAGAGTTGCCCCAGGCTCTCCAGTGGGCAGTTGGGGGGTTCGCCGAGTGGTTACTGGGGAAAGCGCAAATGGCTGCTCCCCTGCCCCACTTGCATACGCCCATTAACTCCCACCCTGAAATCTACACAGCCTGCTGGCCCATTTGCCCTCAGGACCCTGCCCGGCTTGTGACCCAGTGCAAGGCTGGGCCCAGCTGTACGGGAACCAGCCATAGTTCACAACCCTCCAAACCCCGCGCACTCGGATCAGCAGCATCCTCTAACAGCTCCTAGGACTGTGCTACATCCACCCAATTATCAGTCAGTCAAAACACTTTGCAGCCCAGAGCATCGTTTGCCATCAGAACGGCTGCCAGGAGCATTGGCTGACCTCAGCACCTTCGTCACCGAGGCACTTATAAAAGTCACCTCCAGCACCCAGCGGAGGTTACCTCAGAACTGTCCCAAATGCCTCCCCGGCAGCTCTTGCAGGCACTGTCTGAAAACAACCTGCACCAAGGTCAGCAGAAATCAGGGCCTTGCAGCATGGGGTGTGTCCTCACCCTGGAGAGCTGACTGTCTTACCTAGAGACAGACAGCAAGGGGATGCAACTTGCCCACCTCCATCACGGCACTCTCCCAGCTATACCTCACTGCCCCCGAGACACAGGGCCAGGATGATCAGTCTGCCCGGGGAGCGGTTCTGAGAGGCGCATGGCCAAATCATGCCTTGGGGGCTTTCACAGCAGGTGCGGGGCTGGACACCACCATAGCTCTGACCCCAGCCTCTGCTTCTGAACACAGCTCAACACACCCTTGGGCTGACAGAGAAACCTCCTGTAGCTCCCACCACTGAAAAGGGGCAGCACCGAGCCCTTCCTTGGAAATTAGGCACTGGGGGGGTGGCACAGGGGACAGTGAGGGTAACAGTCCAAACAAGTGATCAAGGGTGGTGGCAGATCTGCTAACAGAGATGGTGTTTGACACTGAGATGGGATCTCTCTATGAATCTGGTCCAGATCAAATGGGAATTAAAGGAGGAATGTCCTCCTTGAGCCTGTTCACACGAGGTGATCACTGCAGGTAATTCTGGTCTTGGGGTCTATGTACAGCATTCAGTGGGGACACACAGTCCTGTTTGAAGCAGAAGGCTGACTTTGGGGCATCTGTTTCTGCCAGGCTGGTTTGTAATCATAGGCCCCTCACAGCCCTCCTGACTTAGTTTCCCCTTTTGCCACAAGATGCCAACTGCAAGGAAGACTCCTGTGTTTGCAGAGCTGCCAGATCTCCCGAGGGAGATGTTTTAGGAGCAGTGTCTTTCTTCTGCCATGCAGAAGCTGATTGGGGGGGAGGCCTGGCCAAGGCCCACCATGAATCATCCCTTTCGGGGCCAGCTCCTAATAGCATCTGCTTAGAGCCTCAAGCCCTGGGAAGCTGGGCGCTGGCGCAAAAGCAGTGGCCAGTATTTGGAACAAAGGACACAGACTGCTGACGCAAACTAAGCGCACATCTTCTTTGGGGGTGGAGAAAGAACAGCGCAGGCCCCTCGAGCCCATCCCAGGAGCCGAGCTCCATGGCAAAGCTGGGGCCTGCTGGCGAGACGGGAGATGAAGATCTGCAGCTTTCACAGCGCTCAGGCTTTGGCTCCAGCAGAGGACTGTGTGCCCGGAGCCCAGCTGCCAGCAGGGGGCAGAGGGGTGCACCGAGCGGGCCCAATTTTGGAGCAGACTCAATCCTGTCCCCAGGGTTTGGGCCCATCAGACAGCAGCCTTGCGGAAAATTCAGCTCAGCTTCCCGTCCCGCTGGCCCATGAGGCTGGCTCAGCTCCAGCGGCTGGAGCCCTTTGATGGCGAGTGGCCACACGTTCCCCACCCCTCCCAGTGGCCAGGCCACAGTTTGAACCTGCGCACGCCACAGCCCTGCTCATGGCCCAGGCAGGGTTGCAGCCAGAGCTCCTGACCAGACATTGTTAGGAGCTGGCCCTGGCAGGGATGGTTCACAATGGGGCTTGGCCAGGCCACGAAGGAGGGACCCCTCCACTCCCAGGGCTTGGGGTGGAGGACAAAGCAGGGGGAAGGCGAGCACCCAGCCCCTCAGAACAAAGGCCTGGTGTACCCTGGGGACAGGAGACAGGAAGGCTGGGGTCTTACCATCCAGGGAGCACTCTGTGATGGACACACTGATCCTGTCCCAGGCCAGTTCAACTTGGGGAGACCATTCTATACCTCAGCACTGGCTGTCTATCACCTCTGCACACTGATCCCCATGTTAAATGTCCAACCCTCTTCGCTCCCAGGACACAGAGGCTCCTGCCCTTCCAGGAGTGAGACCAAAGAGCAGCTGGACCCAGCCGAACCAACCAGGAAGCCTCAGAGCACTTGCTTACAGATGGGGAAACCGAGGCACAGAGCAGCAGAGGCGGGAATAGAACCAGGACACTGTGCTCTGCTCACTAGCTGATGGTTCCCACCATACAGCTGATGGCCAGGTTGCCAAGCCCTCCAGGTGCCACCTAGCTGGCTCAGACAGGAAGGCCCACCCCTAAGAGCTCAGAGCAGCCCAGGTGCTACCTTCGCAGAAGAACATATCCCAGACACGCAGCACAGAGCTCCACGGCAGGGTCCTGGAGAAGGCACACATGAACCACTCCGTCATGTAGAGGATCGGGTCGATCTTCTGCTTGCTCAAGTGCTTGTGAGCCATGGGGGCGATCCTGTGCAGCAGAGAGAAGAGGATCTCCCCGTCCAGCTGGATGGCCTCCTGCAGGAGAGTGGCAAGGTTAAAAGGAGAGGGCAGGAGCGGACAGGGTGATGGTACCAGGCCCTTACCCCCCTGTGCTCACCCACCAGCCACATGCTTATGCCCAAGACACGGTCAGATCCAGAACGCTGCTCAACAAGAAAGCAGGGCCAACACCACCTTGCCAGGCTTGCCATTTCTCACCCTCCCCAGCTGGGATCCAGCTTCCTGAGGCCCCAGCAGGTGTTTGGAGCTGACACCTCCTGCCCTGGCTGGGTGGGGGAGACCCAACAGCTGCACGGGTGTTTGGCTCTGCTCAGACTGAGCTATTCACTCTGCAAGGCTGCGGGGAGCCAGGATCTTCTCAGGTTCTGCTGCGGCTGTCGGGGAGCAGAACTGCTGTGGAAGTTAAGCGAGCCCCAGTCAAACAGGCAGAGCCCTGCAAATCCGCAGATATCCACAGATATCTGCATCATATCCGCATCCGCAAATAAAACACGGATATCCGTGGACCATTTCTTGTGGATGCAGATCGGATACGGATCCACATATTTTTACCTGCACAGAGCTAGAGCCCTGCAAATAGGAGGATATCGGCAGATATCCACATTATATCCGTATCTGCGGATACAACATGAATATCCGTGGGCCATTTCTTGCGGCTGCAGGTCAGATATGGATCCACGTATTTGTATCTGTGCAGGGCTCTACAGACAGGGCCACAGCAATGGAGAGCAGAGGCCTCAGGGCCTTATCTCCCTGCAGAAATGCGACAAGCAGGACATTATTTAACCCACAGGCCCTACCTTGGGGTGTAATGTGACTCCACTGGGAGAGAGAGTCCCACAGTGACCCCCTGTGAACTTAGCTTCTGGTCTACAAACCCCCCACGAGACTGGCTCCCTCGTGGGATGGCCCAGCACAGGTCCAGCTACGCAGACCTTCCCCTTAGCCCTGGGGATATGACTTCCCGAAGAATGGGGCTCGCAGAGCCCCATCAGCGCAGTCTGCAGTGCCCTAGCAGTGTCACAGCTGTCACAGGAGGGAATGGAGGTGGGGAAGTGACTTGTGTGGGGCGTCAGGAACTGGACCCGGATCCACAGAGTCCAGTCTCCACAGATCCACAGTCTCCCGGATCCACAGATCCAGTCTCTAGCCATCCTTCCTCACTGCACGGCACAACTGCTACCCAGATCTGCACCTTACGGAAATTGATCTCCAGAGAATCACCTACCAGTGCCAAAACACTGGGAAATCAGTCCCCTGCAATGCCTCCAGCCCTGGTACATTATGGGGACACGCTCCCCTTAGATTGTGAGCAGACAGGCAGAACAGGAAGGGGGAGAGGAGAAATGGTTTGCACTCCAGAAGATCCAGTCCTCATTATGAGGGTCTGGTGCACCCAGGGGCCCTGCCTGCAGGGGCTGCACAGTCTGGGTGAGGTGCCCAAGGTTACGTGAAGTAGGGAAGTGACTGGCTGACAGAATGGAGCCTGTGACCACAGCTTTTCCCTGTCCCAGATAAAGATCTCAACCAGGAGAGTGCGATTTGTGCCCCATGGTGGTCACACTTCAGATAAGCTATGGCAGAGAGTCCCAACCAGTGTTCTGGGAGCCAAAAAGAGGCCCTCGGGGGATTTCAAAGTGGCCCTTAGCTCCGTTTCTGCTGACTGCAGAACGGAGTTCCTGACTAAGGACAGGTGCAGTGTGTTTCCGCACAGCTAGAAGACCAATGCACGTTCCTTGCTGCAGCCAAAGGGATAGGAGATTAGCACTCCCATTCCCCTGGTTGTAGCACATAGCACAGCAAAGCCTGGGTCCATAGGTGCTGGGGTCCTTGCTGGAGCCAGGGGCTTGGGAAGCACTGATCTGTACCGCTGGTTGCAGATGGGAGCCACCGCCTTGGGACTCAAGAGCTCACAGAGCTGCAGGAGGCGTGTGGTTTCCTTGCTGCAGCCAGGGAGAAGAGAGATCAATGAACAAGGAGGCAAACTGCTTTTCAGGGGGGCTGCTGGCAGGGGCTGCTGGCCCTTCAGGGCTGTAAAAATAATTTCTGCAGCCCCTGAGCCAAAAAGGTTGGGAACCACGGAGCTATGGTAAGCAGAGGGCAGGTTTGTGATTCGCTCTTTATCATCCCGCCCCATGGGCCTGCTACAGCCTGAGCCATTCAGGCCTGGCCACATCTTAGATGCCTGAAATCACTGTACGAGGCTGGTCTGTCATCCAGTAGCACCCATGGCCCCCACCCCAATGTCCAGCTATAAGGCCAGCCTCCCTCCATGCAGATGCCTTCACTGGCCTTTGCTAGAGCTACCCACGCAGTCTCCACACTCGACACTCTCAGGGTGGGCTATGGCAGACAGCATCCAACAGCACCTCCGGACAATTGCTGTGTCCAGAGAGCAGCTGTCTGGTGCCTGCCACAGCCCTGGACCCTGCTGACAGGTCACTCTAACAGGACTGGCCCCTTCATGGCTGAGTCCAGCCCTGCACGATGGTGGGTGCTCCAGAGGTGCCCAGGAAGGCCGTTCCAGCCCTGCGACGGGAGTTGAGGCTCTTGAGGTTCGAGGTCAACAGGGAATCCCCAGGCAGAGGAACCCAGCTGGCTGCCCAGGAGACAACCAGCTGCCATCTGGGACAGGGCCTGGGCAGGTGAGAGGGACCCACATTTACCAGTTTCTCACTGTAGTAGCCGGGAAGGTATTTCTCGCAGATCTGCACCAGGCACCAGAAGGCTTGCTGCAAGAGGGAACAGACGGCCTGTCAGTGCAAGACATGTGGCATGGGCTGCAGCCCTGCAGGAGAGCCCCTCCATTTACTCCCTGCCGTCAGCACACCCCAGGCATGACCCTGCTAGATAGCCAATCTGGGGGAAATGCAATCCTAAAGGGCCTGCCACCTTCCCTCATCATCTGCAGCCATGCATCAAGCTGCAAGACGCCCTGGACCATCACTGTCCCCTTGTCCAGCGTGTCCTTGCGCCTGTACGTCAGAGGGGCGGCACCATCTGCTGCCAGCCGCCAGGAATCCAGCTGGGTAAAGCCCTGCAAATATGCAGATATCCGCATTATATCTGCATCCGCAGATACAACACGGATATCCACAGACCATTTCTTGCGGATGCAGATTGGATACAGGTCCACATATTTTAATCTTCACAGAGGTAGAGCCCTGCAAATATGCGGACACAACATGGATACTCACAGACCATTTCTTGCAAATGCAGATCAGATACGGATCCACGTATTTATATCCATGCAGGGCTCTACAGCTGGGCACCCCTACAGCCAGGCTGGTCACGTGTCTGAGCTATGAAGGACTTAGGGCAGAGCCCTGGGGAGTTCAGTATCATATGTAATTCTGTGAAACCCAGACTGACAGGATGCATTTACTCCCGCCAATCTCTGCTAGCAGTCGGCACCTCTGTTGCTCACACTTTTGGAAGGAGCCTTGGCTCATGACCCCCAAGGCTGAGGTGCAGGGTGGGGAAGCAACTTCCCCAAGGTCATGGAGGAGCAGAGCTAGACCCAGGTTTCTCGAATTCCTGTCCAGGCACTTTAGTGACTACAGCACACAGCCATACCCCAGAGAGGGGAAGAACCCGAGAGGCCAGGAAATCGACTGCAGCACAAGGTCTCAGGCACTGGAAATCCCCACCACCAGATGCAGGCAAAGCTCCTGCTTCCTCAGGAGGGGGTGACCAGGAGAGAGTTTAAGCCAAGACAAAGGCCGGTGGCTGACAGTCTCACTCAGCTGACTTCAGACCCTGAGGTCTGCACAGCTGGGGAACTGGCATGGCAGCCCAGTGAAAAAGACAACTGGTCACCTCTGCCCGGCCATCTGTGCTTGTGGGCTGAAGCAGTGCGTTTTATATGCACCATCCAACTTGCAGGTGTCTATGGGGGTGCGGGGTTCTCAGCAGAGAAAGGAGTGAGCCCTCAAATGCCACCTCCTGAGCGGGCACCAGACAGCCCTGGGCACCATTATTAGGCAGAGGACAGCGGGCTCTGCAGCCATCACCTGATGACAGCTGCGGCTCACTGATGCTCCGGGCTGACTGGCTGCAGGCCTGTCTGCACGCCAGCAGAGTGCCTGCAGGGGCAGGATGCATGTTTGGGTTCTCACATCAGATGCACCCACTAGAGTCCTCAGTTCCCTTCCCAACCCCTTTGTTAGAGGATTGGGAATTCATGCTCCTGAACACAGATCACATCTTACCAGAGTGTCACCACTCACCCCATTACACCAGACTAACTTCAGGGATGGAGGACAGGTACCAGGCCAAGCCATGCAGGAACACAGCAACAACAGGTTCCATTGCACTCGGCAAGGCTCTGCAAGGTTAAAGATCAGCTCGCCCCTCACCCATCTGCTCCACCACCCCCATTTGCACCAGGAGCTAACAGGAAGGCAGGGCACTGCAATGGGCCATGTTCCAGGCCAGGGTCCCTGGGAAGATGGGGTTCAGAGCCCTCCCGTAGCCTGATATTCCCGATGGAGGCTGTACATGGTCAGTACCTCTGCTGGCATGTGCATGAGCAGGACAGCTGCGATGGGCGCCTGGGCCTGGCAGTAACCCTCCTCTGGCCGATACAGCGTGTAGGCCTTCAGCACCCGGAACAAGTCTTGCTGCCTACAGAGAAAGAGCAGCCAGTCTCAGGGAGGCACACAGGGACAGGAGGAAGATGGGGTGAGCGGTGAGCTTCCACCGTTAAACTCTGGAGCTCAGGAAGGGCACCTAGCCACAGGGCCTGTAGGTGGTGGCCAGGTGGTACCAGAAACATGGAAATCCACTTCGTACATCACTACCAGAGCGGGGGGCCAAACACTATTTGGTGGTGGCTGTGCAGGGAGAGTCCAGCCACCAGGGACATGTCCCACATCCCCCAATCCCATCTGCAAACCAAGCAGATGCCAGTCTTAGCACAAATCACTTCTGATTCAGTCTGCCACCAAGAGCTAGTCCACCACCTGCTGAGGGGCTGAATCCTCCAGCTAGATGACTCCAGCCCAACTGTTCCTGTACCAGGTGGGCAAGACACAGGCCCTGGCATGGAGAGCCTTGCAGCAGCAGACGGCCTCCAAATCCGGGTTCTCCTGCATTGCTCTTGTCTGAACCCGCCCAGGCCTGCAACAGTGTGCGAGGACCACTGCTCATTGCAGTCAGCTCACTGGGACCCTGTCCTGCCCTTCCCACAATGGGGTCTTTCCAAAACTAGGATTAAATTCTTCAGCCAGGGTCCCAGCCATAACAGGACCATGTTGCTGGGAGGCAAACACCCACGTGAATGAGGTTCTGATCTCATCACAACACTCCCTGATCACTCCTTGGCCTGGCTCACACTGGCTGCACACAAACGCCCAAGCCCAACCCACTCAGAGCAGGAGTCCTTCAACAAGGTGATTCATGCTTATGCAAGGGGATTACAACAAGCTTCCGCCTCCTGACCTCTCTGATCACGCTGAGGTGCTGACTTGGCAGTTGAGACGCTCGCCTCTCCAGAAGGGTGTGGGAGCACCTGCGTCACACTGGGGGCCTGTCCCTGGTGCAATGGAGAACTCAGCTAGAGCGCAGCGCTCACTGCATTGACCCAGCCCAGCCAGCCACTCAGACCCACTGTTGTCTGACGTGCACAGACCTGCAGCTCGCACACAGAGGAACACCTCACAGGACGCGCCTGGTTATGGGTAACTCTCAGAGGAACCTCTCCCGTTGCTACAAACCCATCTCCCCTTTGCCCTGTGTGAACAATCAACTCCCCCTCTCTGTGCTGTTTGATTAGGCCTCCCTACGGCAAACCTCACCCCTGCCAGTCCCACCCCATTGCTCCCCTCTTGCAAGATCATTCACCAGGCCTGTCAAGTGACTTCCGGGGGACATACACCAAGACTGAGGGCCAAGAAGAGCCAACCAGCAACAGGTGTTGAGCAACAGGGAGGCCCAGCTCCTTAAACCCTCTCATTGGGCCCATTCCTGCTGGCTCCGAGCCCTCAGGTGTCCTGTCTGCTGGAGAGACAAAGGGAACAGCAGAGACTGGGGAAAACAAGCGCTGCTGCTTTCAGAGCAGAGCTTCAGCCACCAGGCTCCAAGGATGCTGCAGATGAGCAAGTCAGACGTCCAAAAGCAGCAGCACTTACCCGTGGCCTCCACGAGACACAAACATCTCATGGAATGGAAACTGCCTGTGGAGATCCCGCTCAATCACATCCAGCCACTTGGGGTCCCCCAACATGACATCCAGCTCCTAGGAAGGAGAAAGCATACAAGTAGCTGCTCTACATGGGGGAGGTCACCTCCCACCGGTCTCTAAATCATTCTGTTCACCTCTCAGTGAGGTCACAGCTCATCTCGAAAGGCTGAGATTGTCCATCTCTGCTGCACGCCCACAAACTGATGGAAATCATTTCCCTCCACGGTAATCAGCACTTGCAGCCAAGGCAAGTAAGAAAAGAGCCGTTTGAACTGAGGTTATTACAAACAGGCTTGCAACAGAAGAGCACCAACAGGTGGGATTTTGGTTGACTGAAGGATATTTGTTTTCGATGTTTTGACACAATACTGACAATTCATGTTTAATCCATTTATAAAGTTTTACGTTTCTGAATCTGTCTATCACTAACCAACCCCGACAATTTTCTGCATCTGAAATTTTAAATCAATAAAACCTAGGAAAAAAAGCTCAAAGCTACACAATTATATCCAGTCAAATCCAACAACAATTAAAAACTGACCCTACCAACCCTAACCCTAGTCCAGCTCTGACACTCCACAACTTCAGGATGAGCTGGGACAGACTGCAACCACACCAGGGACTCTCAGTCAATGGCTCGTCTCAGTCGCAATCAGCAATGCCTCATTATTTGCTGGCCATATGTTCTGAAACTTCCTGGAAACCCACCAGGGAGGATCCTGGCACCCTGAAGTCACTGCTCACAGTTGGGGCCATGGAGGGAGGAGCGTGGGAAGGGAAAGCTGGCCAGCTGATGAGAAATGGAAACCAGCCTACAGCTCAATCTGCACGAGACTCAGACTGCTGCAAGACAGAGGAGCTGCTTACGTCAAACTTGCCGGTGTTCTGCTCCAGCTTCACCTTGGCTCCCGAGAGGTATTGCCAGGCTCGGCCCCGCAGGGAGGGCGGGATCCCCTTCTGGCACCGCAGCCGGATCTGAAAGGCAAAGGGAGACAGGTGCTGAGACTTGCCAGGGCCCATAGGGGCAAGCCATAGCCAGGAGAGCAGCAGGCTGGCAGCCCCTTGCCCCCAGAGCTGTTTATTAGCCATGGCATGCGGCACCCGAACAGCAGCCCCCTCTAGGGTGAGCAGAGGCAGCTGTTGAGCAAGGGACGCTGGAGAGCAGCAGAGGGAAATGGCTGGCTGCCCAGTTCCATGGGAAGCGTCACAGGCCTTGACTGAGATCTGGAACGAGGGGCTCCACATCCCCGAGAGCTGACCACATGGGCCATGGGTTCTCCACGCAGCTGCAAGGATGGTCAGTAGGGGCACCACCAAATAAGATAGCTGTTACAGAGAGGTGATGCCCTTCCTTCACTGGAAAACAAGAGCTGCCTCTAGCCCAGCTGCCTAGTTTCCACTTGAGTAGAAAGAGGGTATTATGAACAGGGGTGCCACGCTGGGCACACACTAGCCAGACTGGGCTAGCCCGACAGATGCAATGTAACGTGGCCGCATCACGCTCTACACACGTGGGGAGAATCAGCCCATGTCAGCGCTCAGCCTGGGGATCAAACTCATGCTGTCCCGAGCTGCGTCAGATCTGAGGCCTTGTGTTTTTGGCTAAGCAGCAGACAGCACGCTGAGAGTCAGCAACCGTGGGGTCACACTTTCACAGCCTTAAAAGTAACTGTCCCTACCAGCTAAAGAAACGGGTCTAAAACATTTAAAGAAAACCTTGTTTGACACTGTTGTGTCTGGCAAGGAATCACTGCTCAATAGCTGTGGCTTCATACTGTTTTGTCTTGTGGCTCCCTATTCTCTACTGTTTACCCGTTTGATTTCTGTCTGCTTCCTGGGCTGAGCCAATCTGCTGCAAAACTAAACAGTCCAATAGTTAAATCAACAAACGGGTGGGATATCATTGGTTAAACAACTGTTTTGTAATGGGCGAGGATGGGTGGTTTTTAATAACTTAATTTAAAATGATTGGTCAAGGCATAGCTAAGCAGGACCCAAATTTTAACTAGCTACCTGGGGTCCTCAAGGAAATTCTTTGGAAACTAACTCAGGACACAGCCCAAGATCAGACCTCCACACCCTGCCAACTGTTTTTACAGAAGCTGGAGCCCCCAGACAATCCACCAGAAGTTTGCCTGCCTTACTGAAAGGGATTAGCACTGTCTGTCTAACACGTGTATTCTCTTCGGTAGTTTAATAGATACTAAGGATATTCCTGTGTTCGGCTCCTTCACTGGTAAAATGCACCACAAAGACCCCAAAAAATTATGCCCCAAGCCCTAGAGTGTGGATTGGGTATGAGAAGGTGCCTTCTCCAAGCCCTGAGAACTGGGAAAGGATGGGGGGGGGGGGCTCCTTAACCAGATTATACCTGGAGCCCTACAAACAGGTAAAGGTGAGGTGCCCTAATATACGGATCGGACAAGACTTTGAGTCACCCACAGTTCCTGTTCATGCCAGGGGCTATCAGCGGTTGGTCCCTGTTGATTAAATTCTTCATGTTCTGTGCATGATCAGTCCAGACTGTGGGATCCCCGCAGCAGCCACCCCATGGAGCCAGCAGAGATACCAGGCTGCCTGGCACTGCCAAGAGGGGCTAAGGGTTTGCAATGACTTTGGTCCACGAACCAGAGTCTGTGCAGAAGAGCAGGGAAGCCCCACTGCAGCTCTGCCAGACTTCCTAGATCCTTCCAATTTCCCCCATCTCTTCTCCTGAACACGTCAGCATACAGAAAACCGAGTCTCGGTTTTGCGAGAGGGAGCAAGCACCAGGGCGGGCTGTCACAAGCCCAACCAATCAGAGGGAACTGGCACCACAAGCCAGACGGACAGGATTTTCTTGCAAAAACAAGGTATCAGACAGCCGAAATGAGCAGCCTGAGCCCTGATAGTCCAGGATGCAGGGATCTGGATTTCAGGAGCTTCCATGGGAGGAGAGACTGTCAAGGCAGATAACGAGCCATTTCCTTGCTCCCAAAGCAAATCTAACAGGAAACACCAGGAATTCAATTCAGGACATTCGCGGCACAGTGGAGCCACTAGGGCATTGTTAATGATTCCAGGGGAATCCCGCTGCTCCACAAACCCTTCAGTTGCCGCAGGGTGCCCCTGGGCAGCACAGGGAAAGTTTAAGGGTTCAGATACACCAGCAGGGGCATGGGTGGGGGCTGCAGTTTTGCCGTCCACGTCAGCAGCCAGACAAAGCAGCCGCCAGATGAGGATCAGCCAAGCCCAGGCTCACCCAGCTGGCAGGACACAGCCACAACACAGACTAGGCTGGGGTTTATGCTGAAAGAAAACAGACGCCTTTCCTGCTGCTTCCCGTGCTCCCTTTGCTCATTGATCCCTGCAGCCTTTCTGCAAGCTGTGCAACACCAGGGGAGCAGCTGAGCAGTCAGAGGAAGAGTGGAAGGCAGCCAGGCATATGCAAGCCGAGTAGCCCAGCTGCTTCCCGGCTTCCGCCTTGCAGATCTGGGGCTGAGCCAGGGTTCCGGCCGTGGGGCACAACGAGGCTGTACGCTCTGGGGCAGAAGCGGTGATGTTGCAGGAGGCGTCACCTGCTGAGGAGGGAATGCATGGCTCTGCTATAGCTGTGGTGCACCCCACTACAGTCACATCCCCACATCCCCCCTGCCATGCCATCGCACCAGCTGGTTTCCCACCACAATGGTGCACTTTGCAGGGACAGGGCCACTTGGAGGGACCCCTTGAGGGTGATGGGGGTGGTGGCACGAGGAATTGCCACAGCACATCAGACCTATCTAGTCCAACATAGTCTTGACTGAGGCCAGCACTAGCAAGTAGTTCTGGAATAAACCACGAGGGTTTCTCTCTTACCCTGGGTACTGCAATCATGGATATTCATTTTGAGCGAGGGGACAATCTGTATTTGGATCCACTAACTAAGCTCTTGGCCACATAGCCTATAGACCAAGGGTCTCAAATTCAAATCACCACAAGGGCCGTGTGAGGAATAGTATGTTAGCCTGAGGGCTACGCCACAGAAACCTCTCATACAATGATACAAAGTATAGTCAAAATGAAAAAATGAAAAGTAACATGTATGCCAAGAGTAAAAAAGAATGAATTACTTCCATTCAAGATGGAGGTATCATCAGGAAGACAAAGAGTACGTAAGTAAACACACCTTAAATTTTGCATTATCAATTATTTGAGAAATTCTAAGTGTCATTGCAGGCCACAAGAAATAACTTTAGGGGCCACATGCAGCCAGTGGGCTGCAAGTTTGAGACCCCTGCTATAGATCTAGCCTCTTGCTTGCACAAATGCTTTTCCTCCTATAGTTTAAGGATGAATTTAAGTTTCCATGTAGTATTTGGTTGGTGATGACTACACCACAGATCATACATAATTTTTAGTTCTGGAATACAAGAGTCTGCAGGCCACATCCTGCATGAAAGCTAAGATGACACATGCTTAGGGCCCTCAGACCCAAAGAAAGAGACATTGACAGATGCAGTTATGACTTTAGCACCTCAGAAAGTCAGGAAGTATCAAAATAGTGGGGCTGCACAAACCGTGTCCAGACAAACTTCACAAGTCCACTACAAAAGCCACCAAAAGGACCAGAAATAACAGCAAGTGTGAAGACCCTTCTGTCTAGGGCCATCTGGAAAAGAAGTGGATATGTTCTGTAACGTGTCATTAATATACAGAACTCGACAGCCTACAGGAGAAGTGTACCCTGAGAATTCGCCGGCGAAGGATGCAAGTTTAAATTTAAGGAAGATCCTTATTGCTCATTGTATAAAAATGGTAAATAGTGTGCTACATTCCAAAGAGACAGCCGTGTTAGTCTAGTTCAGCAAAACAGACAAGGAGTTTGGTGGCATTTTTAAAGACTAACAGATTTATTTATCGCAAGAGCTTTCATGGGAGAAAAATCCCACCTCATCACAAATGCTGATACAATAAATAAATCTATTTGTTTTTAAAAGTGCTGCAGGACTCCATGTTTGTTTTGCTGAAGTAGACTAACACGGCTACTCCTTTGGATTTTGTTTGTTAGAATCTTTTGTTTTTAGAACACAAGTATTATCTGTAGTTTTACTTTTATATCTCTAACTCTATCTCAGCCCATCCACTCAGAGTTGAGGGACCAGACATCTCTCCCAACCCAGTCAGCAGGAAAGGGCTGCAAGTACATTAATCCAAGGCATACAATAGAAAATATATTATTCTAGTATTACCCATTTCATTTGATTTATTCATGTGTCTTTAATTACTTACCTGTTTATCACCTCATGTTATCGTAATAACATCTCTAAAGATGTACAGAGTTGGTCATTGGCATGAAAATCCCTGTGGTACACTCCAGTGGTTGTTATGGAAACTTCTGTAGCTTGATTCAGGGACTAGAACCTCACCGAGTTCTGGTCAAATCCACTGGTGAGCCTATAACCCTATCCAACTTACTAAACAACCAGAAATCAGACAACAGACACCATCTTGTGGCAGGGAGTTCCACAGGTTAACCGAACATGGTCTAACCCAGTGGTTCCCTACCTGAGGTCCATGGACCCCTGTGGGGCTGCAGAGTTACTCCAGAGGGTCCGCAGACAGGCTGGGAGCTGTGGCCATACGCCACTAGGCTCTTCAGTTGCCACAGGAACCCACACTTCCAGCCAGCAGGGAGCTTCCCTCAAGTTGGGAGTTTTTAAAACTCCTGCCCTGAGCATGCAGAGTGTGCTCAGGGAGAGTAGCCTGGGGGGCAGCCAGGTGCCAGCAGCTCCAGTAGCCATGGAAGAGGCCCTGGTGGCTGGCAAGATGCTGCCACTGCAAGCAGCGTCTGGCTCCCCCAAAAGGAACTGCAAAGTTTTTTTTTCCCCCACTAGAAAGGGGTCTGCCACCTTAAAGTTGGGAACCCCTGGTCTAACCAAGAGGATTCTGCTGAGCTGCACCATTTTATGGGAATCAGCTCTGCACCAGTGGGACTAGAGAGTGCTTCCATCAGATCACCCTCTGGTTCAGCGTGGGCCCCTAAGGCAAGGTTACAACGTAATGGCAGTGGCTGGAGCCAGGCAGGAGCCAAAAGGTGCGCTGGCATGGAAAGATATTTCACTTCTGATCAGTCTCAGCACCTAGTGCTGCCCACAGGCCAGTCCTGAAGAGTATTTTCTGGATGCAAGCGTTCACTAGGACCAAAGTCCAAGTCACATGGAGGCTGGGCTGCTGGCCCACGAAGTGAAGAATTAGAACTCACCACAGCTGCCAGGAAATAAGGCTGAGGCCCAGAGTCTGGAGCCCCATGGGTTATCTGAGCCAGGTGAATTTAGAGCAAGGAGAATGATTACAAGATTAGAAAACACAGCTTAGAGCAATGGACTCAAGGAGCTCACCTGGGTTAGTGTAGAATTAGAGAGATGGGTAAGGGCTGACTCAATCTGGCTGTACCTACACAGGAAACAGCGGGAGCAAGCAAAAAAGCTCTAACATGATGCAATGGCTGGAAGCTGAAGCTAGACAAACGCAGAAGGGGAAAGAAGATGAGCATTCAACAGCACAAGTGGTTACCCCAGCACAATTCACCAAGGGGCATGGAGGATTCTTCGTCCCTAGAGATTTTTAAATCAACACTGGGTATTTTTCTAAGTGATCCACAGAAGTTCAAACACACATTAACCAGGGCTGTTCTTTGGACTGCCAGACAGTCCCAGGGGCCACCTGCCACAGGATGCACAAAGACCCTCCCATGCAGACGCCTCCACAATGCCTAGCCATGTTGAGGACACTTCAGCAACGCAGCCTTCCCGCATTATCTGAGTTTGGCTAGGAACTTGCCTGGCAGCTGCCTCTGGGGCTAGGGCTGACAAATGCCAGCCAACTGGCCTGCCACGTGCCCTAGAAGCACCTGAGGCTCCCAGCCAGGAATTATTCACCAGCTGCACCTCACAGATCTCTTCACTTATCCATGCTAGAGACAGCTTCTCTGCTACACAACAGCAAGACTAGGGGGCACGCAGCCAGGGGATGGAGGGTAGATTTAGGGTCACTCCTGGCATGGCTCAGTCATTCTGCAATAGCTGTAGCAGATGTTTCACCAGGAGCCCAGCTGTTTGAGGGCTAGGCTGGCCAGCCAAGCAGGCCCGATTCAAACACGTCCCTTATCGACAGCCCTGATGTCCCATTGGCCAGGCTGGCGGCACCTCCAGCAGGGGAAAGCAGCTACAGCTGGAACACCTGCATCTTCCACAGCCCCACTGATGCTGGGGAGATTGGAGGGGGCACAGAGGTACTGCTTGGCACCTGAGAGGAATAACCCAAACTCAGGGACCCATTTGAATAACCAGAAACCTCTCAGCCACTACACAAGGGCCTGAGTGCTAGACCTGCTCTGCCACTGACTTGTTGGGAGGCCTTGGCAACTCACTACAAGTAGGGAAACTGAGGCACAGCAGCTAAACTGGGGCGAGTGACCATTGATCCCATTGGGGAGTTCTTGGAGATACAGAATGGGGGATACACAGATCCCAGCCAGGAACGGATACAGCCCTGCTCTGCAACCCTTGGTGGGCAGCGCCAGCTGCATCCCATTCTGCTTTGCTCCTACTTGCTGATGGGCAGAACCCTGGGTTGCTACTGGGAAGGCTCAGGAAGCAAATTTTCACTGGAACCAGATTATTTGCTCTCTCTGTCTCAGAACTGCAGCAATCCTTCCACAAGGCATCCAGGGAGCACCAGAGACAGACGGGGTGAAGGAGTGCAAGCCAACACAGAGCTCTGCCAGCCAGCCACAGATCTCAGACCTCTCTTGCTTTTCAAAGCAAAATAAGCACACCTGGCACCCAAGGGCGGCCAGAAAACCCAGGATCCAGTAATCTGAGGAGCAGGCAGCTGCAACTGCCGTTTCACACATCTGATGAAGTGGGTTAGAGCCCATGAAAGCTTATGCCCAAAGAAATCTGTTAGTCTATAAGGTGCCATAGGACTCTTGTTGTTTTCCCTCTTCACAATCTGGTTTAGCGCTATTGCTTATGTTGCTCTGCTGTTCTAGGTCAGAGAATTTTCTTGCATGAGGCCAGCACTCCCAGACACAGCCCCTGAGGTCCTGCAGCTTTCAGCCCCTTCTCCCACTGCACTGCAGCCACCATTGTTTCTCCACTGAGCCACCAACAAGTCACATCTGGCCTGGATGAAGCTGTTTGGCTGAAGGCAGCATGTCTGAGGCTCCTCAGCAGTTTGCAGTCATGGCCATCCCAGCCCCCACTCCAGGTGAGAGCTGGGTTCCTGGAAACACAGCACTTCCTGGTCCAAGCGCCAGGCCACTTCAAAACACAATCAGCCAGAACAAACAAGCCCAGAGCAGAGCCAGGCCCTGGGCAGCACGGGGCCTTCGCACTAACAGGAAGCTCTGTGCACAGTGCCCAGAGCAGCACGCATCTCTGAAACGCTGGTGGCTTCTTTTCAAGCTGCATTCCCCTCCCCACTGGGTTCACAAGCAAGAAGGAAGCATAGCTGGGAGCTAGAAAGCTTTGGGTCATCAACTTCTTTGGCTGGCTGCTAAGTGGCACCTCTGCACAGACTGGGACAGCTGGAGGCCTGGGGATTACCCATGCCCCACCTTCTACTCAGTTCAGCAGGGTTTGTGCAGCCAGACAGGCACATCATCAGGCTGCGCCCAGGGACAGTGGGAGGAATGGACCAGGCCAAGCCCCACAAGTGCAGGGAACGGAGAACACAAGAGCAGGGTGCTACCAGCAGATGAGCCAAGACGGTGATGATTTTTAGGCCGCAAAAGCTCACCTGGATGCTCATTTGCTGCAGCCCTTGGGCCAGGGCATGGGAAGAGCAGAGGCCAGATCTGCAACCCCACAGATTTGAGACACACCGTGTTTCACGCTCAAGGGCTGAGCTCATTTAGATTGGGCAGGATTTTAAGCACAAAATCCCCAGAGCAGCTGCTGTGTCCCTACCACGCTGGGCTACTCTATGCTGTGGGCAGCCACTAACTCTGCACCGGCCTGCCACATCTCCTGACACCAGTGCTGTCTGCTTATGCCAGCCTTCGATACTGCAGCCTGCCCAAAGCCAGGTCTTCACCTCCTCTCACAGCAAGGGTACGAGTCCCAGCTCTAGAAACCAGCTTGCTCATGGTTCTGCCCCTGATGCTCTTTCACATAGGACAGGCTCCTCTCCTGCCGCGTGTATGGCCCCATGGCTCCATCCTCCAGATCAGGAGCCAGCTCAGAATCACCCTTCTGGGGTTTGGTCAATAGGCCTCAGATCCCCTCTTCTTCCAACCACTCTGCCAATTCAACGCCAGCCATCTCGGCTCCTACTGGTAGAGAGCTTCCCCTCTGCAACATCTGCCCTGAGGATTCTGCACAGCCCCACCTCCCTTTTCAGTGTCAGCTAAGGTCTTGTCAGTTTTGCTTCTTCCTTTAACTATAAAGCACTGGAGATGCCCCTTGCACCACTCAGGTCGCCCAGTCCCCCAACTGACCCCTTCCAGAGATGGGAACAGGCTCTGGATCAAATGCTTGCTGGGCAGAGCCTGATGAGGCAGGAAGCAATGCACAGCAGGGAAACGTGAAGCCAAAGCTATGTGGCTGCAGGGCCCAATGGGATGGAAGAGCACAAAGATGCAGAAGTGAAGGCTGGAGACGCCTGGGTGCATTGCTGAGCAAGATTCCCAGAGGACCTGAGCAGGGAACACTGTGCCCAGAACGCCACAACCCCATAGAGAGACTCACATGCCAGGAGACAGAAAATCCTGGTTTAACACAAGAGGCAGCAGAGAAGTCTTGGGGCCAGTGACTTGCACGCTGCAACCCCAGCTTGGTGACACCTTAAACATGGGTCACAAGGCTGCAAGCCCAGAAGCAGAGCAGGGAGGAGCCCCAATGCTGGGATGTTTACAGGGAGCCCTCCTAGGAACAGACTTGCGTCCTCTCTCCCAACCTTAGTTCAGCAGGCGGTACCGGCAGCCTTCTGCTAGCCATGGAACTTGGGCCAGAGTTTCAGGTTGTGAGAGAGGAAGTTTCCTATCCTGGGCTGTGCAGCAGGGAACTGGCAGCTGTGTGTGCCTGCCGAGCCCCCTGGCAGAGATGCTGGCCTTATCAGTTATCTACCAGCCCCTTGCAATGGCATCTAGACAAGTGTTTGCTTCACAGAGACACATGACTCCATGGCAGCGACAAAAACACTGAACCTGGCTGCTGGCGTCACATTGACTTTGTTCAGCCATCTCAGGTCACTAACATCAGACACTCCCCTTGGTTGCTCTGTAGAGGGGTTGCTGGAAAGGATGGGTCAGGCAAAGCAAGGAATGGGAGCTCAGTTACAATTGCAGAGGCCCAGCCCTAAAAGAGGAGAGAGAATTATTTGGAGAGTTCAGGCATGGGAACGAGCCAGAGACCCAGCAGCCTGTTTTCTCCAAATACAGCAGAAAGATCTGGGATGAGAAGGGAGGGCAGAGCGCATGAGTCAGATCCCACAGGAAGGCAGTGGAAAGATGCATAGCGGGCAGGGCTGATTGGGTCCTCTAATGAGGTATGAGCTGAACCATGCCACGGGCAGCGTGTGGCCACGTTTCCCTTCAACCAGTCCCACAAGGTGAGAAAGAGGATACCCACCAGGAACGCTGAACCCCAAGGCGAGCATGGCTGGATGAGGGACCAGAAACATAGGCAGCTGAAGATAAGAGATGTTCAGCCTTACTGAGTCAGGGTAGGGGAATCCGCCTGAAGGGAGTTAATCCAGACAGCCTGGCTCAGACCAGATGGCTGTGATGC
The DNA here is from genome assembly GCA_007922195.1 of Podocnemis expansa. Taxonomy (NCBI): domain Eukaryota; kingdom Metazoa; phylum Chordata; order Testudines; family Podocnemididae; genus Podocnemis; species Podocnemis expansa. The sequence goes on along the minus strand of ML682206.1, from coordinate 4,569,468 downwards.
CTCCAAAGAGCTACTCGTATATGACACTGGTTTGCCCTGGTACAGCTAGCCTGGGACATGTGGTCCCACGCACAGCACTGGGAGGCTGCAGAGTGCTTTCCAGGTCAGACCCTGGGCACAGTACTGCAGAGATCTACGCTGCGACAGGCCTAGCAGCAAGGAGAGAAGGCTAAGGAGCAGTGAACAAGCAGATGGGGCACCAATCCAAGGTCGGAGCCCCCCTTGTTAGATAAGGCCTTGCTGGAAGAAGTTAAAATTGCCTGAGAGCTTGCCTTGCCTATTCGAGGGCCTGCCTTCTGCTGGGTGCAACAGGAACTGGACGCAAGCCAGGTGGTGGGATTAGGGATTCCCCTCTCTCAGAGCCAAGACAGATGCTGACAGAAGCACCTTCAGCCACACTTAGCTTTACTGAGGACTGCAACAGAGAACCAACTGGGAGCAAGCTGGCATCTACATCTCTTATGGAACTGTCCTGCCAAGGGTAGGGAAAGGAGAACAAACCCAACGCTCCTAGCCCGAGTCTCAGGTCAGCCACGCTCTCTGATGAACCCAGTGACAGTAATGGATGCAGATTAGCGACCTATGGGAAACCTCCTGTTCCTACAGCATCTCTGGTTGGCTCAGTAACCCGTCAGGCAGCGAGCATTTGTGTTGAGCACGCTAAAGATTACCACGCCTTCGGGCACGCGGCACTACAAACACAGATCTGGCTTTCACACACACACTAAGCTCTGGGCCAGCACTTTTCATTTTTTAAACGAAGTCCAATCCTCTCCCAGAGGCAACTGAACAGAGCAGAGCACAATAGGAAACAGCTCCTCCAAAGGGATTCAGCCAGCAGTCACTTTACGGGCACCAAGCCCTTCACCTAGTCCAAAAAGGAAGAGTTCCTTACAAAAGCTCAGTTTCCAAAATTCCCAAGATTTGTCTTTTCAAAGATGCCTGCAAAAGCACCGGCCACATGCACCTCTCTCTCTCCACGTGCAATGCAACCATGGCAGCACAGACACAAGGAAACTTGAGCCAGGAAACACCCCAGTAGGCATATTTACACTGCCTAAGCAGACCAAGCAACAGAGCAAGTGGCATCACTTAGAAAAAGTGGATTTCCGACATTCACCATGAAGACAAGCACTAGACTGGGAATTAATTCTCATTCTAACCTTTAAGCCTCCCTCATGCTTTAAGGATGGGATGTGGCTCTGCTTCCCAGAGTGAAGTCTGAATGTGGGGTACCTGCCTTTGAAGCCCCAGCACAAGATCCCATGCTTTCAGATTAGGACACCCCCCAGTGGGGGAAAAGGAGGTTCCTCTAAAGCCAACCTGCTCTGCCACCAACTCCTCCAGTACAGCAAGCCAAACAGTCCCAAGAAAGACAGCAAAGACAGCTCCAAGCCCCCTGTGCTCTCCCTGGAGGACAGAGGCCCTGTGAAAATGCCCTCCCAAGCTCACAAAGGGAGTCGTCCACTCAGCCAGCTGAGCGCCTTGCTTGGATGTGCATGGCTGATGCATCCAGAGAGGATTATGCAGCAGGAACTCACAGCAAGGAAGGCAACCCGCAGCTCTGGGACATTCACCCCGCCCTTTGGTCCCAGCACCAGAGCCCCGTCCCGAGAGCACAGGGAAGGCGCAGACTCACCTTCTTGTGCTTCTTGGCCATCCACTTATCCCAGTTGTTGAGCATGTCCAGCCATTTGGACTCCCTCTGCCGGAGCACATCGAGGGGCACCTCCTCCAGCCTAGGGCACAGGGAAAGAAGAGAACCGTCACAGGGGCAAAGCCCCCAAGTCAAGACGGCTCAGTCCCAGCAAGCAGAACGGGGGCCAGAGGGTAGGATGCCTCCAAGCAGGCCTGTTCCACACACTCCTCCCCTGGCACAGTTCCCTGCTCCAGATCAGAGGTGAACTGCCCAGTGGGAGTCCTGACCCCTCCTTCCTTCCTAGGACAGGGGGTCTGGCGAGCCCTCGCTGCTGAAGTGTTTGTGGAGAACTGCCCAGGCCTGCAACCCTCCACACTCCCCCAACTCATGAAACCATCAGCCAGATCCCTAACCTGGGCTTCCTCCTGCCTACTCCTCGTACTTCCAGACAGCGTCACACCTGGCCACGTTCCTACAATCCACACAGTTCCCTCCTGGCTCAGCAGCTCTGACACCCCACCTTGTCCCTCCAGTCTGCTGGCAGACCCCCCTTTCCCACTGGCTGACTTCACAGCAGCTCTGCCCCCAGTCTCTCAAATACTCCTTCAGCTCCCACCACGTCACCACACCAGCACAGATGAAGCTGCACCCTGCACCCCCCCCAGTCCCCTTTTTCCACCCCATCCTCATCACCTTTCCTGAGTGGAGGCCAGCCAGCTCAACATGGGCTAGTGACGGCATAAGTGCAGACGGGAAGTTGATCCTAGTTAGACTGTACACACCTGCCCTACTAGATAGGTTTGTACAGGGCCTGACACCAGTGCAGGTACTAAAACCTTTAACCAACACAATGCAAGTCGGTTGACCTCTGGTTCCCAACCCAGAAACACGAGAAAGAACAAGACACCAGAGCGGTCAAGCTACTCTGGACCCCTGCAACACTGGCCACCCCACGCTGGTTCCCAGCAGCCCTGGCTCTGCAGGGCAGAGAGTGGCAGCTTTGCAGAGCCTTGAAGAACAAGGCACTTGAGGGCATTGCACTAGCAGACTCCAGATTGGCAGCCCCTGATGACTGGCAGCACCAGTTTCTTTGGGTGCAACCACATTCAGCAGGGAGACAATTCCCAGCTCCGGCTTAAGTCCACGTGCACCATGCACTAAAACCACCGGTGTGGCCGAGGCTAGCCAGTCAAAAAGGACCCAGCTTCTCAGACAGGATTGTAAATGGGTGGTGCATGACACTCAGCTTACAGTGCTGGTTTTAGGACACAATCAAAGTCAGCATAGGTAAATCCAGTTGAGCTTGGACACTGCTCCCTGGCCACGTTCCTGACCTCCATAACCCAAGAGGCCATGCCAGCTCCCCTCTGGTTCATGCCAGCCATTCTTTTCACTGCTTCTGCTCCTTGCGCCGTGGATTTCCCGTTCCAAGATGAGCTCTAAGCCAGCTAGCAGACATTGCTCTGGCCCGATTAAAGTTCGACAGCTTCAAGAAACACCAGTGTCCCTGGTCAGGCACAACAAGCAAAGATCTACCTCCCGACCAGCCGCCAGGTCCCAGGATCACAGCAACTTCTGGCTCAGGCATGGAAATCTGAAGACCAATCAGCCCTGGCTCAGGGGATGCTTTCAGGACAGAGCTTGTGAACTTGGCAGTGGTTTCACAGGTGCCACTGGAAATGTGTGAAGAGTTACTTGGTGTAAAGCAGTGGTTTTCAAACTTAGGGTTGGGACCCAGTACTGGGTTGTAGAGCCTGAGGCACAAACTAGGCTGCAGAGACCCCTGCTGCTGCCACCAAAAGACTGGAATACATTGCTCAAAGATATAATTGTTGGGTCACTGGAATAAACAATTTTTTTCAACTGGGTAAAGACAAAAACAGTTTGAAAACCACTGGTGTAAAGCAAACCACAGCTGTCTTCCTCCCAGCCAAGCCCCGCCCCCATCCACAAGAGACCAGCCAGCCTACATCACCGGGAAGCTAATGGACCCGCAGTGCAGTGGGCAAGACGTTGGGTTAAAGTGGGGGTCTCAAACACGCGGCCCTTAAAGCTATTTCCGGCAGCCCACAATGACACTACTGTTAATGGTATTCGCAATATTGTTGTATGGAAAGGTTTCAGCGGTGCAGCCCTTGAGCTAATGTATTAGTCCTCATGCGGCCCTCGTGATGATTTGAGTTTGAGACCCCGGGTTAAAGCCTACGTACAGGATCGGCCTGTGCCACACCCCCAGACGCAATCCCCAAGTAACCTGGACAGACCTGCATTGGAAGGGAGACAGGCCTGTCACATGGGTCCTTGCCACCGCCATGCACCACCTCCTTTAACAGCTGTGCGCACCACAAGCTCAGCACAAGCCAGTGAGCAAAAATGGACTCCAGTACACTATGATCTGGGAACAAGCAACAAGTCATAAGACGGTAGGTACCTTCAGATTCAGTTCCGCTACCTGGAGGCGATTCTTCATGCACATCAGCAAAGCGATAACCCACCGCAGTCTGTAATACAGCCCCTGCCTTACATGCACAGGGAGTTCCTGCACACAGCTTCCTCTGAGCGATATTGTGTGGCCCTGACATGCTAGTGGCAATATCACCTAAACAGCACTGAGCTACAGAGCGAACCCTGGAAACCCCAAACCAGCAGTCACAGTTTAGCTTAGATCTGATTTACCTATTAAGCTAGGATCAGTCACATGCCACAGCAAGCAGCCACAGTCACAAGACATGTGAAAGAAGCCTGTTCCACTTTCATCTGCCACAAGAACCGCCTTCGCCACAGAAACGGGCATGCCCTTTCCCTACTTTAAGTGTAAGCACTTCTGTTTGCCACACAGGCCTTTGGGTACGCGTTTACTGGCTTTGCCTACACTAAAGGAGTTTGGCTATAGCTCCCCACATTAGCCTGGGCACCCACCCACCTCCGTTACCCAGTCCTCGGCCCCAGAGCCTGCAGGCTCCATGACCCACTATGGATTCATCCCATGGGAGGAGGGAAGAACTGCCTCCTGTTTAGAGACTCAAAGAAACTAACTCGTGGGTACACAGGATCCTGGTGGTAGAGCAACATTTGAACCCAAATCTTCACAGGGACTGGGGCACCAGTCCCCCAGAGGTGTGCTGAGCTGGGCATGGCCTCACTGCTTGAAATGCCTGCAGCAGTTCTGCACCTGTCCTGCCCCTGGCACGGCTGCACCTGGCCTGGCACAGAGGCAGTTAGGAAGTTTGATGCAACCTGTGGGTGGTGGTAGCTTGCAAGAACCAAACCAGCCCTCCCTACTCACCCATCTTCTAGCTTGGAGTCTCCCATGGTGCCCTGGGAACAGGACCAGGGCACAGGAACCAGCAGAGACCTGACCCTGGTACTGTAAGGAAGGAGGACTGCCCTGAAGAGGAGGGCTTCTGGATCGGCCGGTGAGAGGAGATGCCATGGCGCATCACCTTCTCCCTACGCCACGTGGGTCCCTACGAGACGAAAGCAAAACAACCAGAGCCGAGACCCAGCACTGCCAACATGGAGGACGATTCAGCCCCTTCCTCCAGCAGGACTATGCCACCTTGTTCTGCAGCTGGGCAATGGACTTCGTTAGTTGGCAGCATCTGGAGGATCCAACTCACCGGGGCACTGGGGGTACATGTACAGCAGGGGTGGACAAAACTGGCTCACAGCTAGGTGCCAGCAATTTTACTTTTGGTCACCAGACAGCACTCCTCCATTATGTTTTTGCAGTGGAGCTAGGTGACAGGCTACGAAAACCGGTCACCATGGCAACCAAAAACAGCTTCGTCAAGGCCTGGTCTACCCTGCAGGTCAAAACTGGTGACTGGCCTGTGCCAGCTGACACGGGCTAAAGGGGCTTGTCCTGGAGGCTGTGTCATCACAGTGTAGATGTTCAGGCTCACGCTGGGGACCCTGGGAGGGCTGAGAGCTTGTCTACACTGCAGTTAAACAGCCCCTCCACCATCCCACAAGACTGAGTCAGTTGGCATTGGCCAGACGCGGGCATGATTTGAATTTGAATTTGAATCTAATTGCAGCATAGATATACTGCAAGTCGATGGGACATGGGGGGCCTGGAAACATCCAATGGAGGAGCAAAGAGTTTACCAGGTCACTTGGAGGACACAAAACTCGCTCCCTCCCTGCACATCCCAAAACCCACGGCCCACGCAGCTCCCCTCATCCCCTCAAAAGCGTCTAGCAGAGCAGCATGGTACACATCAGCAGAGAAGGTCACTCCAAGCCAAAGAATTTTATGCAAACTTATTCCAAAATTCGGCTTCCTGGGAACAAAACAAGCCGCTCCCTAGCCACAACCGCACAGGACACTCCCTAATTCTCCACCAGCCCTCAAACCCCTACAAAGCCAATGGCTGCTCCCCAGCCAGGTAACTAATGGGGCTTGTTTGCTTGCCTGCGGTTAGGCTTCTGGAAGCACTCTCCTCCAAGCACCAAGCACTGCTATGAGCCAGACCTGTGAAAAGCACACCAGCTCTGTGCTGACTCAAGGAGTGGAAGGTGCCAGGGGATCGCTCACCAGATACGGTCTGTGCTGCAGTCAGCACAGGCGGGAAATCGGTACCAGCTGATGGTTGGGTGGCAGCCTGAATAAAGAGTTTTGGGGCATCTTTGTCCAGTTCCTAGGGCGGAGAGTCCCAAGGTCTCCTGCACAGCCCTCAGCTGGGGCAGAGACCAAGAAGGAGTTAATGAAAGGACAGCTCGGGTGACTCCGGAGAGTGGGTTTAATCCTTTGGCCTGCCAGACTCCCGGGGTGAGCTGGGACACTGACTCCACACACAGTACTGATGGGTAAACAGACATTCAGGGGAGCACCTTTCACGGGCACTTGCTCTGCTCAGGAAAAACGTAGCAAGACAGAAGTGAGCAGATGTAAGCCAGGCACACAGTGGCTCTCTGCAATCAGGCCAGCGCTTCACAACGGCCCCGTGCTGACGCTGGCTTGCACCACAGCAGCTGCTCGGTCAGCGCAACACCAACAGAAATCTAGGGCCAGAGGTGGATGTGTGACCAAACTCAAGACAGGCAGAGCTCCCTGCCCCCAGTATATCAGTGCTGCATCCTAGGCTGGCACAACAGAGCCCCATATCACTTCTCCTCCTTGGACCCACCCCCAGCATTCATCTGCAGGGTTGCAACAAGGGGTCTTTGTCCAGCAGCTGCCAGAGAGCCTCCCCACTCAGCACCAGATGAGCCTCTAACCTGCCTCAACCAGAGGTACACAAAGGCTTTTCAGCCTGCACAGGGGGCACACAATCAAGGGGAGCACTGCACACAGCCAGGACGTATGCTCAGTGAGTGACTGGAAAACCCCCAGGAGCCTTTTCCTGCTGAGCGCTACGATCCAGCCACAGTCCAGAGCGGGGCACCATAATTACAACCCTGCCCAGGCACCCCAAACGGCAGCAGATGACATGTCTGATCCAAGAAAGGCAGCTCTGAGAGACGAAGGGCTCACCTCAGAGATGGCAGGTGACACTTGCTCTCAGCTGCCACCTGAGTGATTCAGCCCCACTATCCACACAAGCTGACCCCATGGCATCCCGCAAGCTCAGAGGATTGGGCCCTCCGTCTACTTAGCTGGAACGGGCCCACATACGGGGGTACAGAGCCCAGATCCATCTCCCAATGCTAGGAACCCCCACACAAGGCCAGAGCGGGAGGGATTCGGCAGCTGTATTCTGACACCGAGCCCCTCCAAACACTTGCATGTGCCCCGCAAGGCAACCTGCGGCCAACACAGCCAGGCACGCTCAGGAATTCCTGCTTTTCCCTGGCCACTTACTGTCCGGTCTGATCTCAACAGCCAGGGTGTGACCTAGCGCATCAACACATCAATCACACAGTCGCTCCAACATAGGTTTAGTTCATCACACACCTGGATGAGGGCAATCTGCATAGGCTGCCCAAGCCACCAGCCATGGGAATCCCCAAGTTCCACCTGCAGCTCACTCCGAGACCAGCTGATGCTCAGGGACTGTCCAGAACCTCCTCTATCAGCAAAGGTGCCACCCGTCTCCTCCAGGAACTGCCCCGTGTCCGGAGGAAAGCCTGGGTACAGGGCAGCAGACCCCTCCAGCTACAGTCAGCCTGTGACCTGAATTAACCACTCATGTCGCCCCGCCACCTGGCTTCCAGGCCTCAGCCCGGTGCACAGGAGGCAGCGAGCCCCCTAGATCATAATCTGGGGGGAAGGGGAGCTTTGTCATGGGTCCGTCCACAGCCCTGACTCCATGGGGATGGGCACATCAGCAGAAGGATCGACCATACAGCTGCCCAGTGGAGTTTCGAAGCACCGATAGTTTATGACTCAGCCGCGGCACCAGCATCCATTCCCTACCAAGGGGCTCTTCCACTCCCAGCCCAAAGGGTCGGACACCCCCTGGTACCCAGCTACCACCCACAGACTCCCCACGCCTCCAAGAGGAGATCACACTTCCCCTGTTCCCTCCATAGCCCCAGCCAACCCCCTTCACGGTGGCTGGACGGGAGAGGAGCCTGTCCAGAAGGTGATGCCATGCACTAGCCTATGTTTCACCCCTCCCATCGCCTGTCAGTGGGGCAGCAGCTCTTCCCCTGAGCATGAAGCCCCTCCAACAACGCTGACTGTCAGAGCAGCACTGTCTGGCAAGTGGGAAGCATTAAAGGCTCCAGGCAGGATGTGAAGCAGAGGAAATGATGAACCCATCATCTCCCGTCTCCCCCAAGAAACAGAGACCCCATCAGAGCTCCCTACTCTTCAAATTACTGTATCTGGCCCCCAAAACTAACACACATGCAGCTTTGACCCCTCAGCACTCACAATCCCAGCAAGCCAGAAACACAGGGCTACGGCTGGGGCAGGGATCAGGAACACAGAGCCACGGCAGAACTGAATTAACAAACGGCAGTTGCAGGAATTCAACCACATGCTGCAAGCAAAGACAGCCACCCTGTAGGGAAATGGGAACTGCAGGCGAGAATGCCACCAGCCGGGGCGGGGGATAACCCGCAGGAGAGACAGGACATCCTGGCTGGAGTATCCCCTGGAGGAGAAGCCTCACACTGCCTGATCCAGCACAAGGCGTAGCTGATTCCCTTGGCTCTAGCTACCAGAGCTGTTGCCCACACCCCTTCCCGGTACATCACAGCCACCCACAGCAGCACCTGAACCACTGACTGATACTGACAGGCATTCTTACAACAGGCCACTCAGCTCAGCATCCACCATCGCTGTCTTCGATTGAAAGCTCGTTGGCGAACTCCGTACAACCTTGAGCACAGTGACGACCCAAGGCCAGGGTCCAGAGGGATTTTATAACTATCAGCATGCTGAATCACAGCAGATTCCTGTTACAAGAGGAAAAGATTCCAATAAAAAAAAGCTATGATCCACTGTTTCCCCCTGTACTCTAGCAGAGGCCTATGCTTTGATATCAAGCCTGCACTTATGGTTCAAAAGGACATGGAAACCCCCATTTTACAGATGGGGAGACAGGCCCAGGAGTGATCTCCACAAGCCACAGAGAGTCTGTAGCAGAACATGGACAAGAAACGGACAGCCCCAACTCCCAGTTCCCTGCCCTAGCCAACAGACTGCACGGCCTGACCTTTTAGAGAATTTTACGCTTGTGTTCAGAGTTGTAAGAATACACTCGTGCCAAAGGGAAAATGCCCTCCTGAGACACCCCAGCCAGGACTGCTGACCCACGCCAGGCTAGCCTGCCTGTCTCATTGACCCCCTCATCAGCAATAACTACACAGAGCAGCAAAACAAACGGGCACTGAGCAGTTTATCTAAGACCCACAAATTACAGAGGTGCCGATCCCAGCCAGCTGTGCCTTGACTAGAGGAACGTGTTGTGATTTCCACTCCCGCCCCAATGAGGTCACTCCTAACAATCCTGCACAGCTCAGTTTCGCTGGGTGTCGCTGCGAAAACCACTCTGGAAACAAACATGCTGCAAAACCGGATCCCAATTAAAGCAGGGCAGCCAGGACACATTCCCTAGAGTTTACTAGCTCAGTCAGGGCCATCCCCATCTCCAAGAGCTCTCACCCTGCAATACTCCACCATGAGTGTTGCATGCTGGCATATGGCGTCCCCAAATCCAGTCTGTGCTAGCCAAATGAAGGGCTCCCGGCAAGCTGTCAGTGCCGCCCCTCTACTGGGCAAATTGACCAGCTCCTGGAAAAAGCGGTGTCAGAGTTAAGTGGCCAGACTTCCTAGTGACAGACCAGCTGCAGGACGTCGAAGAGGGTGATGTCCTGACAGAGCTGGCTTGCAGAATCTTTCTAACAGCTTCCTCTGCAAGACCAGGCCACTGGCTCCCCCATTACCATGCCCCCTTTGGATCACTTAAAATAATCTCTGGCTTTTACAGCAGCTACAGATGTTTCAGCAGCGGGCAGTTCCCCTCACCAGAAGTCAGCACCCAAGGGAACCAGATTACAGGTCATTTCCCCAATTACAATTAAAAAAAAAAAAGCCACAGCAATCTAGTGTCAGAATTAAAAACAGGCCTCGAGGTAACAAGATGTTGACATCACTGGGGAAGGGAAACACTCAGGCCCTGAAATTATTTACAGATTTAACAGAAGCCTCTTCTATTCCCAGCTTCCTCCTCCAGCACCACGCCCTCCACAAGCCTTTTCCATCCTCTCATGTAGGGTCCACCTCCTCTGTTCCCGCAGAGTCCCACCCCAGATGGTGAGCGCGCCTTCTCCTTCACAGCTCCTGTCATCTGGCACGGCCTGTGTGCATTTCCCAACTTCATCTACTTCACCTTCATTGCAATTCAGGTGCACCAGGGAGCACTGTCTGCAAGGAGACCAGCCCTGACATCGTTACCACTGAAGTTTCACTGAGACAAATTTTCCCTGCAATTGCCAACCAGAGAGGAAGAATGATCTAGTGGTTAATGCACTGCAGTCAGATGCCTGGCTCCCATCCCTGATCCTCGGCATGTCAAACTGTCCGTTTTCACCACTGTCAGACAGAAACACAGCCACCCAAGGGCAATGTGTGACTTAGTCCACTGGCATTTATCAAAACGGTCCTCAGACTGAAGGCTCCGTCCATGGGCAAAGCTTTATTAGATCCAAAGACCAGGACAGTATTACTAGATTTAAAAATCCAACCATGCTGTGGTTACCACAGCTCTAAACATCACCTCCTTCACACCACAGAAACCACTGTGTTATGTTACACCAGCTACCAACAGCAGCCGGCCTGGTGGAAAGGAAAAGCCTCCTGGGTGCCTTAAATGTTGAATGTAAACTTTAAACGTCAAGACATTTGATGGCACTGGAGGTTAGCGAGCCATGGATTCCCAGAAGTTAGCTGAGAGAGGACACCAACTTTGTCCACACATGCCTACACCGTGCCAGGGCAAGATTTTCTAAGTCTCTGTCAAACGAGACTAGCGGCACTGTCCCTTTGCGTCAGAGAAAGCATTTAATTGGGAGGGACCCGGGTTCTGACTGCAGACTCTCCTACTGACTCACTTGTGTGACTACTGGTAAAACACTTCACTTCTACATGCCCTCCTTCCCCACACACCTCACTCAGCACCACCAGCCATAAGCATTCAGAAGTCAGGAGATTTTAAAACAGTACGTCTGTCGGTCCCTTCAAGCGTCTTCTGCTTTTGGAGCTTCTCTCTGCAACCGCAAGGACTAAACTTGTTTAAGAAGCAGAAGTTGAGATGCTCAGGTGACCAGCTCATCTCAGAAGCAGATGTTTAAAAAAGAGCGGCATAAGCCCACCTGACGAATGCAATTCTCCCTGCCCTACAGGAGTGTCAAGAATCGCCAGGTTTGCAGAGCAGGTGAAAGGTGCTACAAAGGGTTATTCCAGTGAGGTCAGAAATGAGAGCCCATCCCCTCCCTGGAAACAGCAGGGTGTCTTCAGGCACCGTCAGCAAGATGGAGTGATCCACCCAGTCCTTCTATGGCAAGTAAGGTAACTAATTACCCAGACCCTAGAAGTAAGGGCCGGCCCAGAGCCAAGGAAATGCTAACATCAAAAGACGTTTTAAAGTTACAAGACCATGGTTTGCCTGAGCGTCACACCGCCAAGACGAGGAGGGGCGGGTATGTGTAGGAACTGACCCAATCACGCAGCTATCCATGCAGGAGTACCAGCGCCAAGCAAGAGGACGCAGCCAGCCTCCCTTCTGAGCAGGACCCTTTGAGTGAAAGCGCAGACCTGAAAGGCCAAGTAGGAACCAACCCCCAGACCTCCTAAATGCATGCGACTAACACACAACTTCAATGGACACAGCACGGGGGTCTTAGCAGGCTGGTTTTGGGGCATCTTTATGTAGGATGCGCTCCCTAGGCAGGTCCTGCCGGGAACTGTGCTGAATTCTCCCCAAATGAGGGACTGCGGCAATACCCACGGAGACTGCTGGCCTTGCTGCTGGTCGGTCAGGGTTGAGCCAAGTTCTGTATTAGAGGATTAACGGGGACTGTGCTAGAGACCTAGAGATCACAGTCTGACCTCTACGCACCTGCAAGACAGACCTCAATCCGGTGCCCACACACAGCCTCTTCCAGTCTCACGGGGCCTGGAGCTGGAAGACGCTTATGACATCACCACAGGGCCCAAGCCAGATTCACCCCTCTACAGCATGTTTCCCCACACAGCCAAGGTCTATCCAAGCTAGTTTAAAAACAGTCCAACAGCTAGGACTTCCACCACTTCCCCTGGGAAATGCGCCAAGCCAAATGAATTTAGCTCTTCGGCCTCCTGATCATTTATTCAGCACTTCCCTAACTCCTTCCACTGCATCAACATTTTTTGTGCCGAGAACCAAACAACAGGCCAAGAGGGCCAAGCAGTGAAGAGGGGCTGTTCCTTCCTCATCAGGGACGTGATGCCACAAACCGGCCGCTCAGGGTTGAAAAAACACAGCTCAAAGTGCAAACGCCAACGCTGTCTCGGGAAAAGCCCTGCAGCCGCACACTGCAGAGTTAATAGGAGCCGAGCCTCCTCCAGTGCACTCTAATCTTCACTGTTTTCCTTCCCATTTTATATGCAGGGCTGCCAGGAACAGCCGCCGAGGGGGCTACAATCACTTTACAGATGCTGGGGAGGGCTGTCTGCCCCACACTTTCTTTCGGGTCCCACTGTCCCTCTCTACGTGGCATGTGGCAAGGCAGGAAAGTTAGCAGGTTTGCACCAAGCCAGATGCCCTTAGCACTGGGAGCATGCTCTGGTGTGAGACCAGTTACAGAGATCTCCTCCCCTCTCAAACGAAGCCTGGACGGTCTTTGAGAACCAAGGCAGCCCAGACCCAGAGTGCAGGAGCTCCCAGCTGCCTTCCTCCGACAGGACAGGGAAGCCAAAGGGTGGTGTCCACTCTCCTCCGCCCCTCCCCAAATACCAGAAATGGTTGTTTATTCCCCAGCTCCCGCTTATCTCCTGTTCCCGGCTCCAGCCTCTCTTCTCCACAGGAATTTTTATGCATTTTCACCATCCAGGGAAAGCCTCCCACCGACCTGGGTGCTGAGCCCCTTCCTCAGAGCCTGTGCCAGTTTTCTTTCCTCAGACACTATCATACATAATCCACCCCTGCCCAGGTTACATTCCCCCACCTGCCAGACATTGCCCCCCATCCTTCCTGGCCCCTTGCCCACTTCTCACCCTCTAGGACTGCAGTCGGATATGAGCTTCCCGGCCCCAGTTACAGCTTCACAACAGCATCAGCCTCCCTACCCGACCATGCGCCTGTGGGCAGAGGGAATCCCACTTTCCCAAAGCCAGGCCACAGCCAGAGATCCCAGAAAGGACCAAAGGGCGACAGGTCTCAGGAGGGGCCCCGGCCATAGGGAGACGCAGGCAGCATGGCAGGGGACCGTAGGGGTGCAGACAGGCCTGGGGCGTCCAAGACGAAGGGAGGCCCCAGGACCAAAGCAGCCAAAGTCATCGAGAGCTACCCTGACATCACGGGACAGGGTCAGACCAAGATCCAAGGTCCCTGGCAGGAAAGGTACAGGGGCCTCCACCAGCAGCCAGGACTGCCCCAAAGATGCAGGAGGCTGCCAGCATAGGGACCGGGGACACCCAAGGGGACTGCAAAAGAAAAGGCATCCCCCCAAAAGGAGAAGGCAGCAGGAGGCTGGGGCAGGATGTAGGGCTGGCCAGGTGGGGCAGACAGGGGTCTCACCCCACACAACACACCCCGTTTCTCGCTGCTCCTGGGGGTGGGGGGTTCAGCAGTACAGGGCTGGGACCAGGGAACCGCGCCCCATTTTTTAACCTGACACAGTTTGGGCGCTGGGGCCGCACTCTGCACCCCCCAAAGTGCAGCCTGAGGGGCTGGAGCTAGAGGGACCCTCCCCCCGCGGCTCGCAGCGCGCCCAGGGCCCAACCTCAGCCCCCCGCTCCCCGGTGCCCCGCGCCACGAGCCCGGCCCCAGCGCGGGGTCACGGCGCTGCAGCCGCCGGGCCGGGCCCAGCCACTCACGGGCCCCCCGCGCTCTGGCCGCCCACGAGGAAGCCGAACTTGTCCACGCGCCGCTCGCCGCCCTCCAGCTCCGAGTCGGAGCCCAGCGAGCTCAGCTCGTCCCCGGCCAGGCTCTCGCGGCTCCCGGGCGCCTCCGGCCCGTCGGCCCCGCGGCGCGTCGCCGCCATCCCGGCTCCCGCCTCCCGCCTCCCGCTCCGGCTGGGCCCCGCGGGCTGAGGCGGCTCCGCGCCGGCCGCACGGCCCCGCCCCTAGGCCCGCCCCCGGCGCCCATTGGCTGCCGGCGGCTCAGGGGGCGGGGTCGCCCCACCGGTTCCGCGCACGCCTCCTGGCCACCGGCGGCCAGTAGGAGCGCGGGGCTCGTCGTCCGCAGGCGCCGATTGGTCAGTCGCGGAGCGAGCCCCGCCAATCACCCGGCAGGTGCGGGGTCCCGACCGCTCGGTCTCCTGGGGCGGGCGGGTGTCAACGGAGGGAGTCGCCTGCCGCCCCCCGCCCCGCCCCACTGATCCCCCCACTGATCCCCCCAGCCCCGCCCCACTGATCCCCCTCCTCTGACTGTCCTGCCCCACTGATCCCCCACTGATCCCCCCAGCCCTGCCCCACTGATCCCCCTCCTCTGACTGTCCTGCCCCACTGATCCCCCCACTGATCCCCCCAGCCCTGCCCCACTGATCCCCCCACTGATCCCCCCTCCTGTCAGCCCCACCCCACTGACCCCCCATCACCCTCGCATGACAGCCCCACCCCACTGATCCCCCTCCACTGACAATCCCACCCCACTGATCCCCATCACCCTCCCCTGACGGCTCTGCTCCACTGATCCCCCCACACCGCTCCCTACCCGATCATGCTGGCTCTTCCCCGGGTTTCCCCACAGGGATGTGGATCAAGCAGCTCACTGGGGCAATGGTGCCCAGTGATCAGATTGCTCCACTGACTCTTTGTAGGCTCCCTTTGGGATTTCTTCTGCCAGTTTTCATTGACCGGCCCCAGAACGGATGGACCGGACAGGGACGGGGCCCAGCCCAGGTACCCTAAAGTCCAGTGGACCAGCGGCTCAGGGAATAATGTGGACCCGATGGATCATCTTCCACTGCACAAACCCTGAGCTCCCCATGCCTATGTGCCGATTGGCCAGCATGGTGCCCACCGGGCCCTTGTTCGCATGGGGCTTGACTTGAGGTCCATTCTGCTCCTCGTTCAGCCCGGCCCTCATTCGCTCAGACTTGTCCCTCATTCATCTACCTTCCCTCAGCTGCGTTCAGTTCTCCTTAGTCTTCCTACCATGACTGGCTCTCTGGCAATAAGGGGTTGCTGGTTTGGGGCAGGGGGCTCCTGTCTCAAGGTGCCCAGCTGCAGGCACTGGTTGCACCCCCACCGCCCCGCATGGCTTGCAAGCTCCTGCAGTGCATGAGAGCCCTCCTTGCTTTCCCCACTGTTTGCTTGCTAACCTCTGCAGGGCCAGACTGGCTGCTTCCTACCACAGCTCTGAGCTGATGTGCAGCCCCCCGTTCTTCCCCAGGAGTAAAGTGCCAACCAATTTTACACGCCTGCGCTAGTGATCGGGTCAATCACTGATATGGCCCACGTCCGGCTGGGGCACCGCACCCTGACTTTAGTAGACCCAGCAGCAGCTGTACCCCACAGCCCTCGGCTGCAGGCTTGGTCTCACCACACACATACTCCTGGGGATGCACCCCAACCAGTGAGGAGCTGAGTGACCACTCTGCCATGCTTTAGTGGCAGTGGGTGGCCTGCCAGCTCCAGCCTCCTGCTGCCCAGGGCCCATTTCCTAGGGCCGTTGGGGGGGCCTGGCCTGGTTGCCAGAGGAGAGAGGGGCTCCCAGGTCACCCCCCCCCACACACACAGCCAATTCCTTGTCCTTTAGTCGAGGCTGGAGGTAGCATTCCCATCACGATTTGCTACCTCGTAGCTTTCTCTGACTTTTCTCTTTCCCCATCTCCTGGCTGAACAAGGCAGGATAACAAATAGTGATGGGGAGGTAGCTTGCACGGAGCGGTACCTCTGTCTTTCCCCGTCTTTGGGCAGCTGGGGACATAACAAAGTGTGATGGACAGGACTTCCAGTGCTGTATCGCTGCTCCTCTGTCATGGAATGGGCCTCAGCGCAGGGGCCCTGGTCAGTCATTGACCCCTCCTGCCATCCTCTCTCCTTGCAGCCCACATGTCCCTGTCCCCATGGCAGCCACTTGTTCCAGCCAGCCCACTAAACTGCTCTGCATGCAGTGTTTTCCTGTTGAATGCCCCATCCTCCATTTTCCCTGCTGTAGCTCAAGCGAGCCACTGCTCAGACAGAGTACATGTCTACAGTACCAAAGGGGCAGCTGTGTTAGTCTAGTTCAGTAAAACAAGCAAGGAGTCCTGTGGCACTTAAAGACTAATAAATCTATTGATTGCATGAGCTTTCGTGGGAGAAAATAGTACACCTGCACGCACATCTCTTCTGCCCTGCATAGGCCCATCCGCATCTTAACCTGCATGTGTGCACACAGATTCATTGCTTCTCAGACCCAAGGGGGTTTCCTGTATTTCAAACACCTCCCTGAAAAGATGGGTGTATTGGGGATGGAGAACGGATGCAAGCACCACAGTACCGCCCTGCTGTGCTCCTGGCAACTCAGGGGGAGGCGGCACAGATGCTACTGGCTGCCAGCACTTGTTTTAGGTGTGGGAGTGGGATGTGGGGGCCAAAATCAGGAAATTTCTGGGCCTGGCCCATCCACTTGACACATTTCTTATCATCTTCCAATTTAGCCTCCTCGCCTGTCTGCCATTTTGAGGTTTTGCCAGAGTCAGCCCATGAAAGCAAAGCCCAATGAAACCATCCAGCTGGGCAAAGGATGGAGTGAAATACAGGAAGGCTTGGGAGAAAGAAAAGGCCTGTGGTCACCAACGAGGGCAAAGCTTTCTTTAGAAATTGCAAAGCCCTGATTTGTGCATGTAAGGGAGGCCTTTTGCAACACAAAGGGACTGACCAACATAAAAGAAATGCAAAACCATTTCCTAATGTACACATGCTGATGGATCTTGGATTTGCTGCACCCATGATGCATTAAACTGAGTTAAAACTAGCCTGCTCCATTGCCTGCCACTCAGCAGGTAGTTCTGTGTCTCACCTCGGGGAACTTTGCTGAGCAGCTTTTGATAAGCTGTAAATCTCCATCGTTATTAATACCATGCAGTTTGTGTGACTGTTATGTCTCCCGCATGTTCTCAGGCCTCACAAAAGACATCGGTGTGTCCCAGTACACTGTAGCACAGCCGTAAAGCAGCTTTGCACGGTAGGGGGGGTTTTCAGCACCTTCCTCAACAAAAAGATTTTGGGACTAGCAAGTTTGGAAGGTGAAACATCAGAAGCAATTGTCTTGGCACTGAGTCAGTTTCTTGAGAGTGTGGGTCTGCATTTCAGTTGGTGCACTGGGACTGGAACTGAGGGCTGGAGCACCATGGCTGGGAAGAACATTTCTGTGTACACACAACTCTTCGAAAGGAACCAGGTAAGTCACTCAATCCAGCCATGTGCCGGTACAGCTGTAGCCACTTCACCACCCACTAAGACTGTAAAGTGTCACACTCCTACACCTGGTTTTCTCACAACCCCAAAAGACAGTGTGAATATATGAAAATATATCAGGTGATCAATTAGAATAATAAGCCCTGCAGCTCATTCAGCTATCAGCAACGAGATGGCTCACGATTCATGATTGCTGTGTTTGCATTTGGGATCAGGGGGATGAGTTAAAATTGCATTTTGGCCTGAGCCAGGACCGGCGCTACACGGTAAGCTCTTGCGCTCCCCTGATGACGCCACTCGTATGCGCCGGCGTCGCTCTGCTGCGGCGGGGCGCCACAATCCCCAGCACCATTCCTGGCCTGAGCAAAGATAAAAAATGATGCACTGAGGCAGAAATCCTGCGTTAGATGGATTGCAACCTTGCGGATAAGCTATTTACAGTTTCTAACACCACTCCCGCATGAATTAGCAAAAATCAACAAACTATTCCAATTGGAATCTGGAGGTAAAACATTCAGAACACCAGGCTCCCTCCAGTCTTTCTTCTGTTTGCTTGTGTCAAAAGCTTTGATTACACACGAGATTTCTTTACCTGACGTGAAACTTCTGGAAGCTGATTTGAATGACCCAGTCAGCTACTTGCCTCCGTCTGTTGTTAATTTTGGCCCAAACTTTCGCATGGCGGTACAAGATGCAAAGTTGACAAAGCCATTGAACATGCAGTGAAAGATAGAAGCTGAAACTCCCTCGTTCAAGCTGCAAAACAAGTGCAGCTGAGACTTCCAGCCAATATTAACCTGTGGAACTCAGTGCCACCATTCAGTCCCCCCTGAAGGTGTTTGTTTCTGTGTGAGAGATCAAAGCAAATGTGATTGTATCTTAGGGCTTGGCTGTAGACAACGACTCCTGTGGTGTGTTTTGGATGAAAGCTGGAGAGATGTAGATAACTATACTTATCAGTAGGTTTTTGGTACATGGTAGCGCTTATGCGTCCATCCCTAATATGTACTGTAGTGTCCAAAAAGCGGATCTCCATGTGGACTGGTAACATTCAAAAACCAGCAGGGGAACAAAATGAACATTTCAATCTATCTGCACATTCTGTTAAAAAAAAAAAAGACTTCAAAAACAGACTGGAATGTGAAACTGCAGAACTGGAATTCACATGCAAACTAGATACCTTCATGCTGAGTTTGCACGACAGTCTTGAATGGCTGGATCATGACAAAAGGTCATTTCCCTTTAAATCACCCTTCTCAGCTCCTGCTTTTCTATTTCACACTTTGAATCCAGACATCTTTACTTTAAAGAGAGAGGCCTGCATTCTATCCCTCTAGATCTTTTTGGATTAACCTCATGACCCCCCTTCTCTGTATCTTTATATTTACAGCTAACATGCTATATTTTCCATTTCATTCATCTGACAAAGTAGGTTTGTGCCCATGAAAATTCACACAACAAATAAATTCATTAGTCTTTGAAAGTGCCACATGACTCCTTGTTTGTTTTGCTGAAATAGACTGAGATGGCTACCTCTTTGGAATTTGGGGTCTGACTGGAACTCTTCTAGAAATGGTTACAGGGGAAAGGATTGAGTCCAGAAATCCTATCCAGCTGCTGTCCCTGGCTATGTCTACACTGGAGGCTTAAGTTGACTTAAGCAGCTCCTTGGCCACATTCGAAGTTCTTTAAGTCCTGTCCTTAAAGTTGACTTGAAGGGTTAAGTCAACTTTATTAAGTCAACTTAACACAATGTGCCCATTAATGTCAACTTAATATGGTCGACTTAGTGCATTAGAGCCATTTAAGTTGACTTTATAAAGTTGACTTAAGCCAGGGGACCCATTTAAAGTCACCTTTGTTAAGATGACTTCAAATGGGTCCCTTGACTTAAGTCAACTTTATAAAGTTGACTTAAACAAATGGGGCCTAAGTCACCTTAATAAGGCCGACTTTAAGTAGACTTTGTTAAGCTGACTTATCTGAGCGCTGTAGTGTAGACATAGCCCCTAACAGCTAGCTAAGCCATAGTCCACATGTAAACGGGTCCTAATGCCTGTTTATCTGGCCTGGCCTGTTGTGTGGCTAAATTAGTGCTTGGTTTTAGAAGGAGCTTAGACGGAGGGGCTGTGGGGGTAACAGATTATTTCTAGGCTGCCTGAGCTGGGCCTTGGCAGGTAAAAAGCTTTGAGGCTAATCCAGCACCCTGTCTGGAACATGAAACAGGAGCCTGGGGAGGAACTTCAGACTCACTAGCTGCAGGTGTAGCTTTTGAAAGGATAAAACAACTCCTCTCTTCACCTTTTAGTTGGCTCAGAAATGGCGTTAACAGCCCAGCCCCCCCTCAGCTGGATGGATTTACTGGGGAGTGGAGACAGTACAAACGCAAAGCAGGGGCCAGAAGAATTCCCACCTCTTTTCCAAGGAAATGCAGATGTTCCAAAACTGCCTCAAAGTAGGACAAGGAAGGAACCGGGGATGTGTTAAGGGGAACGATGCCCAGATCCACCCAAATCCTATAGCACTCTGGAGCAGGGCCCCCCAGAGGACTTAGGGTCTGGAGCAGATTTGATGGGAGGCCCCCCGCTCACATACAGCTCATACCACCTCCGCCCACCCCCAGGTCTCCTCCTATCTCAGCTCACTCTGGTCACCTTTCCAATTACCAAGCCCCTATTGGTTTACCCAGCCCCAATGTCCCCTGGGGCGTATGGCGTCAGAAGCTGAGACAGGGGCCAGGGCAGGGGTCCCCCTCCTTGGTGGAGGCCTGGGGCAAGTTGCCCCTGTGCCCCCCCCCCCCCCCGGGTGGCCCTGCTGTGGAGCATCTCTTTCTTTCACCTTATACCTTATCCCCAGCGGACTCGTGTCTTGCTCCTGAGTCCTCGATCTTTTCCCCAAGTAAGGAAAGCTGAACTTGCACATCCCAAGAAGCATCTGGAATCAATCAGCTACGCTGCCGTCTGATTCCTTGCTGCTGGGAGGCCAGGCGCCTTGTGGGACTCAGCTAACAAAGATCCACTTTTGAACAGGATCAAAGTCTAGCAGGTCCTTTAAAATTTTGCTCTGGTGGATAGAGAATAAAGTCCTTGTTTGTGTTCAGTGCCCTCCTCTAGAGTAGGTCTCCAAGGGCTGATTAAACAGCTACACACAAAGGAGCAGTGAGTGGCTATGTGCTTTCATTGTATGCCAGCCAACAGTGCCTCCAGGAAGAAGGCTGCCAACTAATCTTTGATCATGGTTCTCAACCTACATGTGGCCTGAAGATGTCACGTGGCCCATGGCTGTGTGCCGATTGGGCTGCAAGCAGCAGTGGGCGGCAGTTTGAGAACCACTGGCTTAGAGGAATTCGAATCTGTCTATGAAGCTGAGTTTTTTGGTGCCAGGCCTGGAGTCCCCAGAGCTGTATAGCAAGGCCAGCAGGGCAATTCCCTCCTCCACCTTGCCATGCCCCCCTCTCAGGGAGAAATGAAGCATGAGAGATTCAGTTTGAGTCCCATGACAATTGGATCGTCTGAGGCCGCTGGTGAGTGCCCACTGGGGAAACATCTGTTTGCCTCACTTTGCATTGGTACATGCCCCGTCCTGCTTTGTGGTTCCTGTTGACGAAGTGGGATTTTCTCCCATGAAAGCCCATGGGAAAAATAAATCTGTTAGTCTTTAAGTGCCACACGACTCCATGATTTTATAGACCTCTATCATATTCCCTCTTAGTCGTCAGTCTTCCAAGCTGAAAAGTCTGAGTCTTATTAATCTCTCCTCATATGGAAGCATTTTCATGCACCTAATAATTTTAGTTGCTTTTTTCTGTACTTTTTCCAATTCCGATATATCTTTTATAGAGATGGAGCTACCAGATCTTCATTCGGTATTCCCTGTTATCACATGACAACTTACTTTGCTGAAGACTTTTTGGGGAGGGACTCTGTCAAACGCTTTCTGAAAATCTAAGCACACTATATCCTTTAGATCACCCTTGTCCACATGCTTTGTTGACTTCTTCAAAGAATTCTAGTAGATTGGTGATGCATGATTTCCTCGTACAAAAACCATGTTGACTCTTCCCCAACAAATCACATTCATCTTCATTTCTGATAATTCTGTTCTTCACTATAGCTGAAACCAGTGATGTTGCTAGGCACATGCCCTGAACCATCTGGGCAGCACTCTGACCCCTGAGCCACAGGAGCAGCCTCCTCTGCTCCCCTCCTCTCCACCCAATCCCAGGCTGCCCACAGCAGGGGTTGTGGTGGGATGGGCAGGTCTGGCTGCCTCGGTGGCCACTCTGTCCCCAGCAGGTTGTGGCACGCCAGCCTCTCCCCTCTGATGGGGATGGAGTGGTTGCCCAGGTGGCTCGCCCTGCCCTCCTGCCCCTGCCCTACATCATTTTTTTAAACAGTAACTCCCTGGGTTTCAGCCAATTTGCCTTGTACTGAACTGAGGCTTACTGATCTGTAATTGCCAGGATCGCCTCTGGAATCTTTTTTAAAATTGGTGTCCCATTGGTGATCTCTAGTCATCTGGTACAGAAGCTGATCTGCATGATAGGTTACATCCCACTGTTAAAATTTCCAGGGGGTAGCCACATTAGTCTGCATACAGCAAAAAACAATGAGAGTCCCGTGGCTCCTTAAAGACTAACAGATTTCTTCAGGCGTAAGCTTTCCTGGGCTCCAACTACTTCATCTGATGCATGCACTTCATGCATCTGACAAAGTGGGTTGGAGCCCACAAAAGCTTATGCCTGAAGAAATCTGTAGTCTTTAAGGTGCCACAGGACTCCTGTTGTTTATACCATAGTTAGTGGTTTTACATTTTCACATTCGACTTCCTTCAGAACTCTTACTGCATGCTGTTTGGTCCTGGCAACTTATTAATGTTTAATTTGTTGATTTATTCCCTAACCTGCTCTAATACCCCCTCAGTCTGTGACAGTTCTTCACATCTGTCTTCAAAAAGAATGGCTCATGTTTGGGAATCTCCCTCATATCCTCAGCCTTGAAGAGAAATGCAAAAAACCTCATTTAGTTTCTCTGCAATCGCTTGGTCTTCTTTGAGCACTCTTTGGGCTTCTTGATTGTCCAGTGGCACCACCTGTTGTTTTGCAGGCTTCCTGCTTCTGATGTACTTAAAAACAATTTTTGCTGTTACTTTTGAGTCTTGAGCTAGCTGTCTTTCAAATTTTTTTTTAGCCTTTCTAATTATATTTTTGCACTTCACTTGCCAGAGTTTATGCTCCTTTCTATTTTCCCTGGTAGGATGTAACTTCCACTTTTGAAAGGATACCTTTTTGTCTCTGCTTCTTTTTGTTGTTTAGCCATGGTGGCACTTTTTGGTCTTCTTATTATGTTCGGTAACTTGGGGTTCACAGTTGAATTGATCCTCTCTTATGGTGTCTTTAAAAAGTTTCCATGCAGCTTGCAGGGATTTCACTTTCGGCTCTGCATCTTTTAACTTCTGTTTAACCAACTTCCTCATCTTTGTGTAGTTCCCCTTTCTGAAATTAAATGTCCCTTCTTCACCAGGATCTTAAATTTTATTACGTTATGTTCTCTGTTATGAAGCAGTTCAGATGTATTTACTTTTGGACCAGATCCTGTGCTCCATTTAGAGCTAAATAAAGAACTGCCTCTCCTCTTGTGGGTCCTACGACTAGCTGCTCCAAAGCAGCCATTTAAGGTGTCATGAAACCGCATCCCATCCTGATGTGGCATGTACCCACTCAATATAGAGGTGGCAGAAATCCCCCATTACTGAGTTCTTTTAATTTTTGTAGCCTCTGTACTCACTCTCAACATTTCACAGTCACTATCACATCCTGGTCCGGTGGCTGGTCAACTGTATATCTGTGCTCTTATGTTCTCATTATTCAAGCATGGAATTACTATCCATAGATATGCCATGGCACTGTTGGTTCACTTAAGGTGTTTACTTCATTTGATTTCTTTTCTTTCACATACAGTGCCAGTTCCCCACCTGTGTGACTTATTCTGTCCTTCTGATATATTTTGTACCCTGGTTTTACTGAGATCCAAAGGGGTAGCCATGTTAGTCTAGTTCAGTGAAACAAACAACAGAGTTCTGTGGCATTTAAAGACTAACCAATCTATTTTCTGCATGAACTTTTGCGGGAGAAAATCCCACTTCATCAGACGCTTTGAAGATGGGGGAACTTATAGAATGGTAGGAAATAAGTGCAGGGAAGTGTAAGTCATAGGAACAGGCATTCCACCAAGCTTCTGTGATACCTGTTACATCAACATCCTCATTTAATACTAGGTGTTCACGTTCACCCATCTTCATATTTAGACTTCTGGCATTTATATATAAACACTTAAAAAACTGTCACGTTTTAGTTGTCTGCTAGTATGTGATATAACTGCACCTGGTAACAAACTCTACATAATAGTAAATTGTAAAAGGAAGTTATACAGTGTGTGTACATCAGAGCAGCATTAGAATTCAAAGTCTTGTGATTGCAATAGCTGCACAGAGGGTAAAATGTACAACTTTCAGTAACAACAAGAGAGATTGTGTCTAATGCTCTTCTCCTTGCACTGAAAAAGGTGGGATTTGGGTTTTTTCTTGCCTTCATCTATCATTATTCCTTATTTCTACTGTAGGATTGGCCAATGGTGAAAACACAGAGAAATCAAACCTCAACACTGTGTCAGGTGGCATATTGTGCCAGCTATATAAAAGGAACCTTTAAGCTATAAAAATCAAATGACAGACACAAAGAATTCCTTTATTAATTCACTGGAACAGTTTCAAGCTGCATTTGGGTCAAACCGAGATCAACTACAGCAAATGGAAATGAGTTGGATGACGGGGGATTTTCTCCCACGAAAGCTCATGCAATAAATTTGTTAGTCTTTAACTGCCACAGGACTCCTAGTCTGTTTTGCAGAACCAGACTAACACGGCTACCCCTCTGGAACTGTTTAAGGAAACGGGCGAAGGTTAAAGAAGTTCTGCTGAGACTGGCTAAAACAGCAGCTTTCTGCATTTAAAAGGGTTATTCCCACCACATTCCTTTAAAACAGGGGTCTCAAACTTGCAGCCAGAGGGCCGCTTGTGGCGCACAAGACCACCATAGCAGTCAATATTTGCGAAAAGGTTTCAGTGGTGTGGCCCTTGGGCTACCATACTAGTCCTCATGCGGCCCTTGTAGTGATTTGAGTTTGAGAACCCTGCTTTAAAGGCTTGTGTTCATTCACTTGTTCCTGTAATCTGAGTTACAGAAACTGTGTTGCAAGCACAAAATGTTTTCAGATAGACTCACTGGCCCATTTATCTCTAGCACTGTAATCCACCAGAAGGTGGGAAAAAATCTTTTATTAAGCTGTGAACATCAGCTGCCTTGGGTGTGGATGGGGTCATGAACTCAGAACAATGGCTGCTGATTCATACCAACATCTCCACTTGGAGGATACAGCTCCCACTGTTCACCATCCCTGCTCTAGGGCTGGTGCACATGGTACCCTGTGGCCCAGATCAGAGCTGCCACCAGCTGCTGGTGCCCCCTCATCCCTCCTACATCAAGTACCTACCAGGGGATGTGATAGCAGGGATGGATGTGTCTAGTACTGCTCCAAGCCTTTGAGTCGGGCTGCTCCCCACTGCCCAGTGGGGCCAGCAACAGGGGCTGGCTGGGAACTCCTTGGGGCCACAGAGGTGCTGGCAACTGGACAGGAGCAGGCAGCATAGACTCCCCAGCACCTGCAGCATTACATGGCCAGGCAAGGGGCACTGCTAGGGCTAGCTGCAAAATGCTGTGGAGAATGATTTAATAAAGAATCAGCTCTCAGAGAGTACTTATCAGTAGTTCCCAGTCATGCTGGAAGGGCATAACGAGCAGGGTACCACAGAGACTGGTTCTGGGTCCAGTTCTGTTCAATATTTTCATCAGTGATTTAGATGATGGCATAGAGAGTACACTTACAAAGTCTGCTGATGATACCAAGCTGGGCGGGCAGGATCACAATTCAAAAGGACTTGTACAAACTGCCAGTGAAATGGTCTGAGCAATGATTCCTCTAATTTTTCATAGGCTGTGTGTGTCTGAGGTAAATAGGATGAAATTCAATAAAGACAAGTGCAAAGTACTCCACTTAGGAAAGAACAATCCATTGCACACATACAAAATGAGCAATGACTCCTTCCTAGGCAGTACTAGAGAAAAAGATCTGGGTGTCATAGTTGACCACAAGCTAAATATAAGTTGCCAGAAAAGCAACCACCACTCTGGGATGTATTAACAGGAGTACTGTAAGTGGGACACAAGAAGCAATTCTTCTACTCCGCTCCATGATGATTAGGCTGCAGCTGGAGTATTATGTCCAGTTCTGGTTGCCTCATTTCAGGAAAGATGTGGACAAATTGGAGAAAGTCCAGAGAAGAGCAATAAGAATGATTAAAAGTCTGGAACACTTGACTGACAAGGGAAGATTGAAAGAACTGGGTTTATTTAGTCTGGAAAAGAGGAGACAAAGGGGACATAACAGTTTTCAAGTACCCAAAAGGTTGTTACAAGGAAAAAGAAGAAAAATTATTCCTCTTAGCCACTGATGACAGGACAAGAAGCAATGGGCTTAAATTACAGCAAGGGAGGTTTAGGTTGGACATTAGGAAAAAATTTTAACTGTCAGGGTGATTAACCACTGAAATAAGTTGCCTGGGCTGGTTGTGGAAGCTCCATCACTGGAAATTTTTAAGAGCAGGTTAGACAAGCACCTGTCAGGGATGGTTTAAGAGGGTACTTGGTCCTCCCATGAGTTTCTATGATTCTATGAGATGTGAGGCAATTGAGAAGCAGGACCTGTGTATGGATCTAAACCAGAAACTTACAATTCAAGGAACTTTCCATTTCCAGAAATAGGAACAGGACTCACTGGGAGAAAGTCTCTGGCCTGTGTGATATAGGAAACTAAATGATCACAATGGTTTCTTGTGGTGTGGGATTCTGACTAAAATACCACCATAGCTCCCTTACATCCCTCCCCTAGACCTGGTGCAATGAGAGTCTGTAATCATTGTCTCAAACTAACATGCACGAGTCTTCAAAACCACAATTCTTGTTAGTTTTCTCTGCAGTTCTATTTCACCCACTGCGGTAGGTCAAGCTCAAAGCGTGTGTGAAGCAAGCAGCATTCTCACCCTCTAAAATCTTTGTGGTGTGCAGCAAGTGTGTTTCTTAAAGTTGTGGTGCTTTAAAAACACAAGGGGAGCTCAGACCTGGCCCCAAATTTTGCTTAAAAATAAAAGGTTTCAGTGGGAGCCAATTAGAAATGTTTCTTTTCCCCCCCTCCCCTTCACATTCCAATGGATACTGGCTCTCTATCTAATAACAAGCAAAGATTCCCTTAAAAATGAAAGCAACTCAAATGCACTAGTACTTCAGTACCTGACAGCAAAACGGACTATAAACAATAAGGAAACCAGTACTTTGAACTCATGTGATTTTACTGATGAACCTTGCCCGTATCTGAAGGCTTAAATGATTGCCATATGGAGGAAAGGAAGGAATTTTCTCCCAGGGGCCCAGGCAGACTGGCAAAGGCCCTATTTTTTTTCCTGCCTTCCTCTGTAGCATGGGGCATTAGTCAATTGCTGGTGGATTCTCTATATCTTAAAGACTTAAAACCATGCTCTGTGAGCTTTAATAACTCAGTCATAGGTCAGGTTTTTGGAGGAGTGGGTGGGTGAGGTGCTGTGGTCCATATTGGGTAGGTCAAACTAGAAGATCAGTTTTGACCAATATGATCATAAGAGTCTATTGCAATAAACAAATTCATTAGTCTTTGAGGTGCCACCAGACTCCTTGTTTGTTTTGCTGAATGGGACTAACACAGCCACCCCTTTGGTATGAATCTATTGTAAGTCTTGTGGTATCTGAAAGTCTCCTCAGCTGTTGGATTCATATCATCATGTAAATTTCAGTGATTATTAAACAGAAGGATGAATGTGTAGCCTCAGAAGTTGCAGGAGGAGAGAAAAACATGAAGCCATGAACCTAGGGGCGCCAGAAGACAAACTAAAAGACTCCAAATTTGCTTTTAAAATCCCATGCAGTGGAATGCAAGTCTTGAGCCTTTCTGCTATGAGAACAATACGGGAGGCTACCTGATACTGCAATAGAAATCAGGAGGAGGCTGAGCAGTACTAGATCAACGTCTCCTACACCTTTTGAGCCAGTGAGCTGGTTCCCAGACAATTTCATCTTCTGCCTCTGTTGATGACTCCTATCTCCCATCCAACTGCACACGATGTGACCGGCAGTAACACTCTATGGTCTCACATTTCATGGCACATGAATAGAGCTGGTAGAAAAAACTCTATAGGAGGGGTGGCCAAACTTATGGAACTCAAAAGCCACACAACGCTGAGGCATATAGCATCTATTTTTTCTGTCATATTTTTCTTATTATTCAACATCATGTTTAGAAGGACTTGTAAAACACAATTTAACAAGTGAACTGCATTATGGCCTATGAGAAAATTTTAATGTGCTGCCACTTCCCAGTCATCCCTGACCATGCCGCCACTCCTCCCCACCATCCCCAAACATGCTGTGCTTCTCCCCACTGTCCTGACCCCCTCCTTAACCCCCAGCTCTGACACTGGCTCCCCTAGGTCAAACCCACCCCCTCCTCAGGGCCCCCTTACCTGGCTACTCCAGCAGCTAGGCACAGGCTGGGGCTCCCCCCTCACCCTGAGAATGCTCTGAGCATGCTCAGGGCAGCCTAGGATAGGTTTGCTTTCCTAAATTGATTTGCTGATGTTTTCCCACAAGCCACAATTTTTCATTCAAGAGCTGCATGTGGCTCCTGAGCCGCAGTTTGGCCACACCTGCTCCATAGCTTCTCGCTGGAAGGCTGCAACATAACATGACTATTTCTTAGAATACACAATGATAATCCACCAGAATCTCAACACAGAGGCAAAGCAGGTTGTTCCCTAAAACAGTGGCACAATTCTTTCCACTGCTCTTCAAAGCATCTGACGAAGTGGGATATTCTCCCACAAAAGTTCATGCGATAAATAAACCTGTTAGTCTTTAAGTGCCAGAAAACTCCTTGCTTTTTTTGCTTTACTAAACTAACACAGCTGCCCCTTTGGAACTTGAATTCTTTCCACCTTACTCGAGGCTGGCTGGTTGCAGACTGACTAACTGCAGGCAGGACTGAAGCTCCCTGAAAATTGGAAGATCATTATTTTGAAGTTTTCCATATACCAAAAAGTTGCTATTGAGAGACTAAGATCTAGAACAGCCCTACGTGCACTGTGGGGCTGAAGCCCATCCACATAGATGAGGTGTCAACGTGACAGTTGCTCATTGGGGCCCAGCCCACAGGTCAACCACTGAATTAGACTGAAGGAGACTACTGCACCAGTCACAAGAGACTGACATGCCAGTACTGGGTGAGATCCTGCGCCTGGGGCCCCTAGCATGAAATGATTTCTACAGACTCCCATATAGAACCAGAGAAGTCACAACTAGAAGAAACGTATTGGGTTTGCCTAGGCTAATCCAAGGGGCTCTCAAAGAGACCACAGCCAAGGCTTGTCTACCCTGAAAAGTTACAATGGTGTGGAAAAACCAAACTCCTCAGCGACCCAGCCATACTTGTGTAGACACAGTGATGCCAACAAAAGGTGGCTTTTCTGGCACAGCTACCAACCTCAGGCATGTGGCATTCCTAGGCTGACAGAAAATCTCTTCGTACTGGCATAGGCTGCTGCTCCACAGCATGGCATAAGCTGGGTCACACCAGAGACCTTGCAAGACCCCTAGCCATGACCAGTCCCAACTTCAGTGGGACACAGCAGTGGTGAAGCCCTCAGATGGCAAGCATCATTAAGGAAAGATGAACTTCTTGCTGATTTAGTTAGGGTTTAAATTTTATGACAATTTCCAACACACACCTTTCACTAGCTGACAAGGTGGGTTTTAAAGTTATGACTCCCCAAATTTATACTGAGCAAGACCGCACAGGAGTGGGGATCAGAAGCCCCAGATGGAGACCCAAATGATTATGGCTGTTACACCTGGTAGTTGATTTTGGGGTAAACCACACCCCAGCTATGCAAGTTGTTTTAACTCTCAAATCTAGGTCCTTCAGGCCTCACCTGAGTACGCTACCCTCACAGCTGACTGTAACCTGCTCTTTGCTTGCCCCAAATGCTGAAGTTCTGAAACAGCAATCATCTGAGCTGGCACTTCACTACGGTCTGATTTGCTTTTGATAAAGGCAGCCAGCCCCTTATCTTCTTCCAGCAGAGACCCATCCATAGTGGGTCCAACACCATCTTCCCCACTGTCTCTTGGCAGCTCAGAGACACAGCTCCCTCTCTCACAGCACAGGTCGGTCTAGTGCATCTAGTTCACTAGCAAGCTGCTGTAATTCCTCAATCACACAGGATCAACTAAGGAGCAGCTGTCCAAGAACCGCTTGGCTTCTGGGGGCCTGGAATACTGCCCGCCATCTGCTGGGCTCTGGCTATGCACTTCAAAAAAAAAAAAAAAAAAAAGCCAGCAGTACTACCTCTTCTTGTTCACACCCCTTTGTGGGCTGGGAGTGTGAAGGATGTCCTAGAACTGTTTGTCCCTTGACCCCTAATGTAACGGGCATGAAAAGGCAAGTCTCCTTCCTGACGCTGCCAGCTCTAAAAAAGGAAGAGCCATTCTTCTTTCATATAAAAGTAAGACCTGCAGGATACCATTAGTTTTGGGGATTTTTTTCTGTGAGCAACAGATTGAGATGATTTTAGAATCTCAGAATTTCCTTTCAAACAACTAAGACCTCCTGAAGCACCAGATAACAGCTGCCTGAAGAATCCAGTGCAAACAGAATATACCTAGTGGCTACAATACTGTCTTTTTAACATCCATCTTCAGTGCTTGCACATCCATGGCTCAAACACCTTTTGGGGTATGTACAGGAGTGCTGCAGGGCTGGGTAGGTCTCAGTACATAGGACATCCACAGCTAAGGAATGAAGACTTGCTACTGAGAGTGGAATTTTATTAAAACAAGTCACATACTGTACAAGATGATCAGAAACACGCAATTTCACAGCCTCTATCAGAACCGGCAGCAAAGTACAGTCATTCCAAAGGAGGATGAAATGCAGAGACAAATCACTGCAGAAGATTTCTGCACATACGTTTCACAAAGAAAAGGAGCAGGGGGTTTATTACACTAAATAAAGGAGTTCTCAGGTACAAAAAAAGGTAAGTGAAAAGGCTAATATTTTAGTCAGGCAGGTGATCCTCCCTGTGTCATCATGAACCCCTCTGCAAAATGAAGACAACCTGGCCAAGCCCTCAAACTGAAATGCTGCCGCTGTAAGAAATTAAATAGCATAGTGATCATTGAGAACAGCATTCAAGCAAAGTGTCAAACACGGCAAGAGCTGCTGAGATTACATGCTACGTCACAATGTTTACATGGCTTTGTCAGGGCAATATGAATTCCCTCCAGTTGTGTGACCTGTCTAGTTTTTGGACTACTGACCAGAACACAGTCAATAGCTTCAAACTGGGAATTAAGTACAACAGGGTGATGTTTCAGTTTACCAGCATCCCCAGAAGCTGCAGGATTCTAGTTGTTGAGTTCACACAAATGGTAGAGCATCCGGCAGCTGTGAGCTCCACGACACCTACTTCTTTCTGCCTCCTCTTTCTTTGAGTGCCAAGTGAATCACAGAGCCACTTGTCATGTTGTAGTAAGCCAGAGAGTTGGAGTCCTTGATGAAAATGCCCTGCAAAACACAACAGGGGGTCTTAGTACGTCCTCCAGAAGGATTTGACACTCTGGGCATCGCAAACATGGACAGCTAGGAAGCTCACTACTAAACTAGGATGATTTGTGGGATCCATCTTCCAGAGAGATGATGGGGATGAGATGGGTAACAAGAGTTGGGCTTTAGTGCTGTTGATGTTTTTGCACATCACAGCCAGACTGCAAAGACAAGGTTTTATTCCTTTGCTGGGTGAAGTTTCATGGACCAGTGGTTCCCAATCACTGTAGCAGACTTGGATTTGAAGGATTAGAACACAGAAATCACCTTTTTTAAGAACCAAATTGTGTGAATACACATCTGCCACTATAAAAGAAAAGGGGCATGGGATCCCTCTCCCCCCATTTTAAAAAAGCTTTGCAGGAAAAGCTGAAGTTTAACAGAAATGTGTTCCATTTTTGGTTCCAGCAAAATTCTCTTATGAGTTGGCTGGGTTACAATGGCTTTAAAGTTCCACTTCAGGCATGTAATACTTTGTAGTTATAGTGGTTTTCTTAGCATTTGTCTATCCTGAAGTTCTGCACATGCATGTGTACGAACTGTGGAATTTTCATTGGGAAAGCCTGTATTTCAACACATATGCACGCCCTGGAGTAACAAGTGAT
Source organism: Podocnemis expansa (assembly GCA_007922195.1). Classification (NCBI taxonomy): domain Eukaryota; kingdom Metazoa; phylum Chordata; order Testudines; family Podocnemididae; genus Podocnemis; species Podocnemis expansa. The sequence goes on along the minus strand of ML682206.1, from coordinate 4,537,419 downwards.
GCAGAACAGCAGGACTCTTGAGTAAGCAACGTCAATGAGTGCACGCTGTACAACAGGTTTTTTTTTTTTTGTTTTGTTTTTTGGGTGTGTTTTTTTTTTTTTTTTTTTTTTTTACACACACACTATATGCCAAGAGGCTGAAATCCGCTTAGTTATACTGATGTATATTCCCAGAAAGCCCCTTGGCTTCAATAGATTTGGCTCCTCAGCTTGTCACCATGACAGCGTAAACCACAGAATCAAGTTCACTCGCTGTTTAGCAATCAACCTGTGCAATGAATGCAGTAGGGCCTCTGCAGAAACTGGGTGTGATTTAATTGAAGACCATGCTGCAGTGCATATACCCAAGAGGCAGCTCTGGCAGCCATGTGTTTTGTTCTGTTTTTTTTTTTTTTTTTTTTTTTTTAAGTGTGCATTTATGAGAAAAGTGTAGGGTAAATCACATGGCAGCCTTCGAAGGGTTAACACTGTCACATACGCACCTCATACTGCAGCTTCTGTTTGCCTGCTGGCATCCCGGTGGCCTCGTGGATCTTAACCTTTATAACTGAGACCTAAGAACACACACAGAGAGCTCAGTCCCTCCAGCGCCCAAGGCAGGACACTAGTACTCAGCCGACCCATCCCCCACCAAAAAGGGAAAGCCACACAAAACCCCCAAGAACATCACACAGCTGCAATGCAGGGAGAGTCCAGATTTTACAGACACAGCCAGGCACTTTAGATGTTGTCCTCCCAGCAATCACGCTCAGCAACAGAATGGTAAGGGTTAAAGCCCAGGTTAACAAGCCAGGTACCTGATCAGAAAGTGGGAGGGTAAACACCAGGACCTGGCCGTTCAGTTTCCATTCAGTCTTGTCCTGCATGTTGGGAACCTGAACTTTAACGGTGACTGGACCCTACGAAAAAGTTAACCACGTAGTTACACACACAGATGCTCCTTAAGACATAAAGGCACACAAATGTGACCAAAAGCAACTATTTCACTGTTCCTTTGCAAGGTACCAACTCTTACCTTTCGACTCCCTCTTATGAGGGAGTCACATCAACATTAATGTGTTTCACTTGCTTTGTTACTCATACTTGGCAAGTCATTTTGTCACGAGTTCAGGAGTTCTGGCTAACCCCACTCCCTCCCAGGATCCCTTATGCACTTCTGGCTGTTCATTGATGGTCTGATGGGGAAATAGCACCAGGGACTTCCTATAATCAGCATTAACCACGTTGTGTCCACATATATGGCGCCTACCACAAAAGGCTCCACTGTGCAATGAATATTTGTTACCCTAAAGAATTTACAGTTCAGTTTCAGGAAGATGCAGGGAGTGACACACACAGGGAAGGAATTCAGTTCAATACCCAGTTAACCCTTGACCTGGTGACACTTCCTTACTTTGTAGGGCATGGACACAGTTTAACAGGTCTTTACCATTTTTGTGTTCACTGGAGAACTGAAAAGGCTACTTTGCATACTTAGCATTTCCTCACAATCTGACCTCTCCATGCTGCTGCTCTCCATGGGAAGCAAGTCTTACATTTCTGCATGAAGTTATATATGCAACTTTCCAGCTAAATAGGAAATGACACTGTTGCTCTAGGCAGTGACAGAAGGAATTATTTCACAGAGATGCACAGTCACTTCTGTGGAGCCTGTGCCTGTCAGTCAACCTCCTCAATACCAGACCACTGATTCAGGTACATTTCAGAGGTGATGGCCTCTGCTGGGGAGAGGCTGAATGCACCAGCGTCATTAAAATTCCCAGCCCTGCACAACAAGCTACAGGACTGGGGTACTATTCAAATACATACCTTGTTCCTGCGCAGGAACTCCTCCTCTGGCATGAGGCTGTCTTCGCTTTTCGGCTTCTTAGACACAGGTTCATCATCCATGGGTGGTGGGGGGTGAGGAGGCATTGGGGCTGGGGCAGGGACTGGAGCCACAGGAGGTGCTGGGACAAATGCTGAAAGAGGAGGAGAAAACAGTCACACATACATCTACCTGACATTCAGCAACAGTTCCTTTAACGCAGGTTTCTGCAGCAGGCTGGCACAGACCCAAAAGGAAATACCACTAGACAAAGAGGAAATTAAATGTACCAAGTGGTAACACACAAACACATGATGCTACTAAAGCTCTTTCCAGGTAGGGAAGAGACTGGGGAGAGCCAATCAACAGCATACAATATTTTTGTGGCTCATCTGGAAAGATAAGAGCACCTAGTCAGGAACATGTCAATAATAGGGCAGATACCAATGGACAGCTGGTTTGAAAGACACTAGCTAAAAGTTACTGCAGTAATTAAGGTAGTGCAGCTGTGTTGGCCCCAGGACATCAGAGAGACAAGATGGTGAGGTATATCGTGTATTGTTTGAGAGGAAATCTTTCAAGCTTATATGCAGCTCTTCTTCAGGACTGCAGTAAATAGAGGCAGACAACAGCCATCATTCACTCAGCAATAGCTCACCCACAGCGTTGGCTGTTAGAACTGGTTTTGATGATATGAAATGCTAGCTAGGCCAGTGGGGTTTCTCAGACTCTTTCAGAAAGGGCCAGGGACCTTTAATTGTCAGTGGGATGGCCCACAAGAGAGGGAAAGCAGAGATACTCAGATGAGCGCCAACTTTTTGGAAAATGCTTCTTAACAGAGTGGTCAGTGCTGGATATGAGCATGGAGCCAAGAGCGCTACCAGCTGAGCCATACTGATCTCCATGAAGTGTGGAGCGTCAAATGTTGTTCTCAGCAGTATTTTCCACCTTTATCTGCAAAGTCAGCTACAATTTCTGGCAAACAGCTAAGCCGCAAAACCACATCAAGATAGAAACGAGCCTACATGATTATGCTTAAAACTTATTCGATCCACTGACCTGTTGGTACTATCATGGGAGGTGGACGGGGGGCCATCATAGGGGGAGCAGATGGTGGCATCGGTACAACATTGATGCGTGGGGCATGTATTATTGGGGGCATGGGGGCAGCGATGACAGAGCCTGGAGGTATACGGACCACAGAAGTCATTGGAGGACGAGGCATGACAGGAACTGCAGAAACAACAGTGGTGCGAACAGGAGGTGGCATCTAGAAAAGAAGACATGTATTACAAAGCATGGTCCCAAATACCCAGGGATTCAGGCTTTTACACCATTCACAAGGGCTGATCAATACCTGCAGGAGGGACACGTTCTGAATCTTTTGGACAGACTGCACACTTAGATGGTTGGGTGTTGTGTGCTTTTAGTTGCTACTGCCACTCTTCCCCAATCCCAAATCTACTATGGATTTGATGTAGAAGCCTTAGTAAATGTAGAAGTCAGCAGTTATGTTCTCCCCCATCCTCACAGTCAGGAGCCATATTGCATGTCCATAAGGAGAGCAGGCTCTCTTTGTGGCTTTAAAAAAGAGCCACACAAGCACAAAGCTGCCAACTTCAAACATTCCAACTTCGGTAGGGCTGTCCGAGCAAGCTGTTACCACCATTTGTGCCTACGCCTCTGCCTAAGATGGTTACTTTCACTTCCCACCTCAGCTTTCACCCTTTAATTGAGTTCACCTTCCTGTTCCTCAGAGTGCCTCCCACACCCACATGCCCTTCCTTCCTGCTTTGTCACTGCCTGAGAGTCTCTCCTCTCCAGCTCAACATCACTCCTTCATGGTTCCTCAGCTGCTGGAGAACGGCATCCTAACACATTTTCCATTTCTAATAAATTTTAAACTTGCTTCTAGGGTTAGTTTTATGGATTGGAACTAATTTAGTAAGGTGATCTCAACTCACTAGCCACCTGTTTCCATGCAGCACCCAAAACTATTTCTAATTCAGCATCAAAGCAGCCGTTAGTCCTTGGCTGTGAGAAAGCTTACCGATGGAGGCCGCGGTACAGATGTGATTGGGGGAGCACTAGGTGGGGGATTTGATGCTGCTGAGGGAGGTGGAGGCTGCGGCATCTCATTGGGCTTGCTGGGACCAATCTTCTCTTTGCTGTCATCCTCCGGCACCAGACCCTTAGCCTTATGGATTGCCTCAATCTGCTCTTGCAGAGTGATATTGGCCTGAGCAGCCTGTTGTGTGCGGGCCATGCTGCCAGAGTGACCGTCCCAGGTCACCTAGAAAGAGACAACCAGGAGAATCTATCAGACTGTCAAAGCTCAGATCAAGTTTGCAGATAAGTGAAGGCTGCTGTTTTACAAAAACAAGTCTCTGGAGATGCCTCATTTCTACATGTTCATGACAAATGAGGATGGGTTTGAGCACCACACCTTTTCCTCTGGTTTCTGGATCTCCTCTTCGCCAATCTTTTTACCAATAGCAGTCTCTTCGACACCAAAGATATCAGTACGGCGCTCGGCCAGCTGTTTCAAGCTGCTCTCAATATCCAAACCTGCAGACAGGCAGAGACAGGGAAAAAAGATGTTAGACATTTTCTCTCATTTTACAGAACAGAACTAGATGACTCAGTGTCCTGCTCAATTCCCTAACCCTTTTTGTTTTAAAGAATGTTTTCTGTATCTACATGTCCAATGACACTTATCAAAGAATGAATCTCAGTTAGAGCAGCTACTTTACAGGAAAGCTTCAGTCTTCTTGATGGCTGCATACCCAATTAACCAGAATACGCATACCACACAAGCGCAGTATATGGATCAGGTTTTGAAGATATGTCAAAGTCCCCACTGATAGAGATCAGCATGACATGATTAAATTAGATGAAACTTTTAAACGAGCAACTCTTGGAGCACTGCTAGAGACACCAGACTGACCTGGAGCGTAGACCTCATCATCAGTCTGTTTCTCACGGATAGAGCGATCCCGCTGCTCCAGCCAGCGGGGATCCAGCAGTCCAATTCGCATGTGTTCTTGCATTTTACTGGCAGGAATCTTCTCTCCGGTGATGGGGGAAACAAGATATTCATCTGGGGCTGGTGCAGGTGGTAACGGTTTAGCGGCTGATGGAACAAAATGACATTGTTAAAAATGCCTTACTTAACTCCACGTCTTAGAAGCAAGGTCTTGTGTGACTGTTCAGTAAGAAACTAAACTACTCATTACCACCAAACTAGTTTACCTTTGGGATCGTAGTCTTTCCGCACAATGACCTGGTCTGGAGTTGGGGGAAGAGGGGGTGGCATTGGGGTCTCTGGAGGAGGTGGAACTTTCTGACCCTCCTCTTCATCATCTGAGCCCTAAAATTAAAGCAAATGCTTACAAAGTTATGACTGACAAATATCCTAGAATGCGGAATGTAAAACAACAGCACTGAAAATTATGTAGAGCAAAAAATCTATGCATCAAGTGAACGAGAGTTACGCAACTACTCCACAGCTGAGATCATCTTGGCTCTAGCCAGCTTTGCTGTGGTAACATCTCTGGATGTCCACATTATAGAAATGAAATAGGTCTTCCTCTTTGCACACCTCAGCTTCTCATTTGCCATTTGTTGACATTTTCTCCACGGGAAACCTCAAGTCACTTGAAATATCTTTATTAGCAGGTTGTGTCATGGGATCTCACCTCATTCAGAAAATGGAAGAATCAGAGGTCAACACACCACTATCAACCAACCTGTGCTATGTTTCTCCAGAGATTTTTAAAATAGCCCAACGCTGCAAGCACTAGTGCTGCTGTAATTTAAGGAGGGTGGAGAGCTCAATTACTGCCCCAAAAGGGCTCGAGGTACCCCATTTCTCTCCAAATTACTGTAGCTCTCATCTCAAGCTCTGGCATGGGGGGGGGGGGTGCAATGGTTAACCCCTGCCTTTGCCCATCTCTTCTTCCTTAAGGCAGATGAGTGATCAGTCCCGCAACTGACACCTTCCCAGAGGCTTTTGAACATGTCAGCTACACAATGAAAAATGACCTATTTAAAATAACCTAAATGATTGTGCCTTCTCTACTGGGAAGACTTTAGAAGTCTCAGAGTATTGACAGCAACTTTCTTGGAATGATCTCATGGAGACTGTGCTGTGACAGAGAAAATGAAAACACAGCACTTCTCATCGATTCAGTGGATGACAAGGAGTTCCGGCCAACAGACTGATGGACAAGGACTGAGTTTGTTTTTAAGGATAAAAGTTACTGAATACCAAGGAGCACAGGGGCTCTATGAAGCGTGAGCTTGAAGATCCCCATAAGCCACATTAAAGTACCCTGGATCACCCAAGCCGCTTACTTCATCCATATCCTGCACTTGCGTATCTTGGTCTAGTTGGGACGGGGTCTCATCTGTCTTCTCTTGCTTTTCATCTTCTTCATCAGACTCCACCTCCATCTCCACTTCTTCACTTTCCCCAAACTTCTCGTAGCGTTCCTGGATCAGTATGCGAGCACCCAGCTCCTCAGGAGTGGTGGGAGGAGGGAAGTTCCCTGCAACAAAGAACGAAACAAGGGCTTCATCACCATTCATGGCTCTATCTGCAGCCACAAGCTCTAGCACTCCACTAATGAAACTAGGGAATCAAACTCTGGTACTGAAGGGCTCATGGGAGCAGGGACAGACTGAGTATAAGCCTGGTCTTATGACAGAGGTTGAAGGCAGCAGAGGAAGGAAAGGAGGCAGCTACCACAGGGGGTCCAGATACAACAATAGAGTTCAGGGAATCTTAGTTTTCAGTGAACAGCTGATGACGCCAGAAGCTCCTAGCCACAAAGGTTTAAACATCAGTGACATCACTAAGCGCAGAAGAAACAGGACACTGAACTCAGCAAATATGAAGTTCTTCTGTTCATATTCAAAAAAGCATGGCACGTGTCCACCCTGCACCCATATAATATTTTTTTACATTTCCTAGCAGCTCTCAAGAGGCACACATTCACTCTGAAAAAAGAACCTGAGTCACAGAGCACTTGTTACCCTTAGTTTTCCTACCTTGCTCACTAGGCTGGAAGTCCACCGTTTCCACAACTACAAAGTCATGCCAATCAATCTGGGCATAAGCAACACGTTCCTTCTCTTTCTCCTCCTCCTCCTTCTTCCTCTCCCGTTCCTGGAACTTGGCCCACTCCACCCTGTAGCAAACCTGCACCAGGAGATATAAGGCACTGAGTGGGAAGTACATCACAGTACATAAAGAAAAACTCATTAGCAACCATTCATCAATTCACAACCCTGACAAGTGTTCACCTCTTTCTCCAAAGTAAGTCAGACACACACTGTTAGTGCTTTTAGGGCAGTCGTAGGGGCTCCACTTGGAACACCCCATACTGTAAAGCAATGGTCATCAAACTTTTTATTTCCTGACCCAGCTCTGGACCCCTCTACCAGGCAGCAAACCCTCCACTGTGGGAGGGGTAGGCTGCCCCCTCCCCGGATTGGCACCAGCTGGCTGGGGAGCGAGGGGCAGCTGCCCCCTCTTTGGAGCGGAGCCAGTGCTGCAACCTAGTACCTGTGGGTCTGTGACTCAGTACTGGGTCACGACCCAAACCTTGATGACCACTGCTGTAAAGAAGTCAATTTGTAAATTTTTAATTAACAGTCTGATCCCATTGCCTTCAAAGAGTGGTTTGGTTGAGTATGGCTGCAGGTTCAGCCCAGTGTGCACATCAAACCTTTTAGATTAATAATAATGGTAATTCCAAAAGACAGACCCAAAAGCCCAACAGATACACAATCTGCAAATTTTTTTAAAACTTGTAAAGTCACTTTCCCAATGGCAAATGCAGTCTGCTGGAGGAAAACCCAAGTTCTTAAAATCTGAAGTACTGTATAATTAAGAAACCTAAAAGTACACTTGCCTATGAGTAGCAACTGAGATTTTAGATTGTAAATTCTTTGTGATGGAAAACGCTTTATGCGGTAAAGCTGTATGACAGTATAAATAAAGCATGCTGCACAGGTGATTGATCAGACCAGGTTAATCCCCCCATACCTGGAAAATGAAATACCCAGTTCCTGCACTTTATTCACAGTGAAAGCAAACACAACAAGAACAATCAAAGATTCTGAGCACAAAACCAGAAATAAGAGAACAACACAACAGGCTTTGTGGAAATTATTCCCAAATTACCTGATCCAGGACTTCTCTAGGGTTTTCAGCCTCCTTCTTGAGTTTGGCAAGTAAGCCTTTAGGTGGGATCAAGATCTGAAATACATTTTCAGGACGTCACTGATAACTATCATATAAACTGGTTCATAATTAAGGAAGCTGTCCTAATTCTCACATTTCTATATTAAACAAAAAAGGAATCTTATTGCTGGATCCCCTGAAGCTAAATTCCATTTTTCCTGTTGCTACCCTGTTTTTAGTTACCACTACACTCAGGTATCGATAGCACAGGCCTCAGCAAATGTGCCACATACGTAGGTGCCAGCCCAAAAATTAAGGCACCTTGAGGTGCAGCACTTTAGAGACCCCATTGCTACAAAACTGATGACGCCACTTCCAGTGGCAGTGCAGAGTAAAGAAGCGCCCTGCTGCTGAAAAAAAACAGTGCACACTGCTGAATGTGCCAGCAGCTTTTTTTTTTTTTTTTTTTGGTCACCAGGAATGTTCCACCCCCAAAGTACAATGGCACAGCCAGGCGCCATGGTGACTCGGTGCCCGGGGTTTGTTGAGCCCTAGTATAGTATTCTTTCTCTGCCATTTCAACTGCTTTTCTTGCTATACTCTAGAACAACTCTCACCTACATTACAGGAGCGTTTGGAAGCTCCAAAATCAAGTATGGGGCCTCAATGTACGAGGCGTCATATGCCTTTTCTCACAGTGAAGAAAAATTCTCTCTCTTCTTGCACACAAAGATGGCAATTAAAAGGAGGACTGCTAGAAATTTTTCCTTTTTCCTAGACTGGCTACTTCACAATGTTGAAATAATGACCTCAGAAGAGACAAGACAGGTGAGTACCTTGGTGTATTGCTCAACCAGTTTGGTGAAGTAGTTAAAAAGACTATGCTGTGGGCGCAGGAAGTCAAACTGGTAATTCCTCTGCTCTTTCTGCATCAGCTGAGTCAGGAACTGCCGCCCATTCCGAGCTACGAACTGCGCCGTCAGCTTTACTACATCCAAGTCAAAGGCAGAGATTGAGGGAGGATCTGCGATGAACTCGAACTCTGGAGGTGGCTCCTTCGGGACAACTGTCTCCTGGATCACCTGAGCCTGTACCTGCAGAAGGGAACCCACACAGCTCACTAACCGCACCCATGAAAGTAATTACTCATTGCTCCTAAGTAATTGTTTGGGAAGGCCAGTGCTCTTGTAGCTTTCTTTAACTGGAGGGGAAAAGTGACTAAAACATCTCTATTACCATAATTACAAGGAAGGAGAAAGATAGTGACATTGACGACTCAAACTGAACATGGATGGAAAGAGATTTAGCTGTAATCTCTTAACAGATATACCACAAAACATCTCATCACTGACCTTAGAGTGCATATGAAGCAAGAAAGCTCAGCTAGTGGCCACTTATGTGTATCTGACCAAGGTCCATGACAGATTAAGAATCTACAATGTTACATTAATTATCGCAAAGTATGGAGTACAAAATGTTGCCAAGAAGCCAGCGTTAAGTGGAGAAGACTGTCTTGGAATAATCTCCTTGGAGATAACAATGCATACAACAAGCCCAACAGAACTCTTTGCACTGTCAGACAATTTATCGATGACGGGATATGATACACAGAAGACTAGGAACATTCCTGGTCAAACCGGCATTCAGTTGTGTAAACTGGGATCAATACCTGCAGCAATTTATCATTTTCTGAGATCCAAGCAGCTTTCTCATCTTTGTCAAGTTCCAGGGCAGATGAGCCATGGGCACACATATGGGCACCAAAAGGAAGAGGCCTGGACGCTTAGAGAATTCAAAGTCTCTCGGTGTTGATTTCCATTGTGAGAGCATGAACAACCACCACCCACAGCCCGTCTGAGCAAGAAAGCTGAAAGCCCAAGGGCAGAAGGCAAAAGTGACCTTCTGCGAGCCAGCTACTGGCTAGAAGTGGAACCGACCCATTTACCTTCTGAGGAAGCTGCTGCTGAGCACTTTGCTGCTGCTGCATAACCTTGGGGATGGCAGCCGAGGGCTCCTGGGCCTTGCCCTCTTTGAACTCGCTGACTTTGTGCCGGTAGTATGCATGGTAGGGATCGTTGGGATTCAAGAAATTGAACTTGGGGTTATTTATTTCATTCTGACGGATTCGAGCCTCAAACTCTGGACCATTTCTGTGGGGGAAAACATGAGTTGAGAGTAGTTAGCATCAACACAGAAGTGCTTCACAACTGCTAACAGTAATGTTGGTGTAGCAATGCCCCTCTTTCCCTCCGAGGACGACTGTGGTCTGCCTCCCAGAGCTACCAAATGTTACTTCTCTAGAAATATAAATAAATTGCGCCCAGCACAGCTGCCAACTACTGAGCTACACTAATCATTTTCATATAATGAACATTCCATTTTTAGTTTCAGCTCTTCACGACCACTGTTTCTTAAGACAGTTAAAAATCACATCTTTAGTTGCCTATATAACTGGCTCTATGTCAGGCAGACATCCTTTGGTTATTGCATTAGAGCAGGGGTAGCCAAACTGTGGCTCTTGAATGAAAAAGTGTGGCTCACAGAAGAACGTCAGCAAATCAATTTAGCATGTAAAAGTATATGGCTATACGCCTCAGTGCAGCTCTTGAAGGTTTAATAATCAACTTGTGTGGCTCGAGTGTCATAAGTTTGGTCACCCGTGGATTAAAGGATAGTTTATGGACTGCTGATTAGACCAATAAAGAGACTGCTACATTATTTCACACACATTGACTTCCCTTTTTTAAGTGCTCCGCACATAATATCTCATTTCTTTTCAACAACGTTCCTAAAAAACAAAAAACTAATGAGTAAGCAGCTAACTCAAGAACTGATCATATTTTGATGTTGCTTTTAGAGTGCTAGAAGCTGAAGTTTCAAGTTACCTGGTCTCCTGTTTCTCAAAACTGCCAGTGTGCTTATTTGTAGAGCCCTGCAAATCCATGAATATCTGCATTATATCCGCAGATGCAGATACAACACGGATATCTGCGGACCATTTCTTGCGGATGCAGATTGGATACGGATCCACGTATTTGTATCTGTGCAGGGCTCTACTTATTTGCTAAACAAGTCTGAGGAAGTAAATAGCTTATAATTTCAATTTCCATTCATATTATGAAGTCATACTTATTCCTATATGGGTAACAAAAATGCCATAGCAACAACTGGCCCACAATCCTTTTCCCTAGCCTAACTAGGCACCTGTCTTCCATCAGTCTGTTCCACAATGTTCACTAAATATTTCATTTCTATGACACTGTCATTCAGTAACTGATTTTGGCCAACAGGGATAATGCTTCAGGCTTTTACCACTACAATGGAACATTATATGCGGGTATCACAAGGCACAAAAAATCTGCACTATTACTGAAGTTTTCATTATACCCTCTTGGACTTTTTGTTCACTATTAGGAAAAGCATCATCTAGTCTCCCCAGGCTTCGGTCAGGGCTAACATACCATCAATCTGCAAGTGAACACAATCTGAAAAGCTAGAAAGACTGCCTATCTGACACACAGTTTGCTACACCAGTGAGCAAACATCTCAAAGCTGTCAGCTTACCTCTTAAGCCTTGGGACTGGAGAGTTTCTACTGAGATACATGTAGGATCCCAATAGTCTCTCATACACTTATGCCCTCTGCATCTGTAACCTTGTAAAGTGCATCTGTTTTGGAGCCCTGTGCTATTTGCCTTCTATTGTAAATGGGAAGTGTAGTAAGGTGCTTACATACTGCAAAGACTACATAATCGACTCCGCATTCAAACTCCTTAGGAAGCAGATGGAAGGGGAAGAGGTGGGACAAGGGAAAGTTACTTCACTGTTACCATGATAACCTGAACGGTTCTCATAGTGCTATTTATTCTTTAGCTCTAAGCACACAATCATGCTTAGAACTAGTTACATTTACACCAGAAGTACTGCACCAAGGAGATGCAATCTTAGAATAATGGTTCTAGTAGCCCTAGATCTCATTTCAGTTTTTTAAAGCTTGTTAAACTAAGACCTCACAGACTCTGCATGCCTCTCTAGTGTACTTGGTTTCATTACCACCTTTGAGTCAGGTTATAGAGCCATATACTGGTGTGCATAGGGAATTACTCTCGCACCCAAACAGAGAGGTAACTACTATTCTACAAGCCTTTAATCTGATTTGTATTTTGTAAAATATATTAAATGTAATATTGTCAGCAAACCTCTAGTTAATCTGGTCACTCAAAAGGGCACTAGTCTCCCCACTTTTTGTTAGAATCCTGGACTGTACCATGTTATCCTTTCGGATCATGGAGTAACCCACCACAAAACCAATTATTCAAACTCCTAAAGCATTCTTAGCAAATTCTACTCACCAGCTTATCATGAGTGCAAATTTTCCCAAAAAAGAAGAATCTTGTTTTTCCTACCACACCCCTTGTGACAAAGGCACACGGATAGATTTTGCTCCTTGCCAGGCAAATTTTCATTATGATTCTGTAAGGCAGCACAAAACACTCCCCAGCCCCACCAAATGAACAGCAGATACTGATGTCAATTAACATGGAGACCTGTTCCAGTTTCTAGATCTGTGCAGAGAGTGGCATTCCCAAGAAGAAGGTGTGAAACCAGGAAATATGAGACACCAACTTAGAGTCATCTACCTGGCTACGAAGCTGGCAGTCTTGTCAACAATATTCCTGACTTCTGGAGGAGGGTAAATAATTCCCACAACAGGTTTGGCTGGTGTTGCTTCCTCTTTTGGCTCCTCTTCTGGCTGAAGTAAAACAAATGAGAAGCATTTTACCATCTTATTCCCACCTCATTTAACCAACACAATAGTCCTACTATCCAGGACGCAGTGGAGAAGATACATAGGGTGTTGAGATGGGAAGCTCCTCTCTTCACCACAGAATCTGCAATCCGCATGTCAGGATATGAAATTGTAGCAAAGAAAATCAAAGCTGGTAATAACAAAGGGAGATTTTTGCCATCTCCTAATCAGGTTTGAGACAGCACAGAAATCTGGATCTACGGGTTTCCTTATGCTGTTTCAGCTTGGGCCAATCACCACTGTCTGAGCAGTAGTCCAAGACACTGGACTGTGACTCAGGAGATTGGGTTCTATTCCCAGCTCTGATATTGGCTTGCTGGGTGACCTTGGGCAAATCACGTCACTGCCCTGTGCCTCAGTTTCTCCTTACATAAAATAGGATCGTGATCTTTACCTCCTTCAAAAGCACAATAAGATCTACCAATGGAGAACTCCATAGAGCAGCTGCTGAAAGCTTGAGGGGATCAAATGCTTTGGCTTTGAATACATTTACGGTTACCAGTGGAATGATTTTTTCTTTCTGCTCTCACTCATTAAACACCCTGAATGAACAGGCTCTAAGTAACAGCATCCACTGGCTGCCCTACTCTTTACAAATCAACAACACCGAGTGCCTACCTGCCACGGGCGTCTGCTGCAGAGGATCACCCAAGGAGGGAACAGTGCCTCAAGCTACATATGAAAGGCCACCAGGTGGCAATCTTAAACAATTCTCACTGAAACCCTTTCCACCCATAGTGTGCGTGCAAGTGCTGCTGGAGAAATCCAGACATCAAAATTAAGACTTTGTCCATCTAGCTATGGAGGAAATCTGGAAGCTTTGAACCTTTTTTGGAGACCCTTCAGACTGCAAATAAGGAGATAATAATCCATTCAGATACTTCCATGTAAATGGGAGTAAATGGTTTTGACCTGCTCCAAACCGTGCCAGAGAGCCCTCTCTAATAAACAAACCAAAGCTTGTAAGTCAATTTCCTGACTGACATGAAAGGAAGATGTTAACTAGAGAGAGCACAATCCCTGGAGCTCTTCCTGAGAGTGTCTTTATTCTTATGGAAGATCAGAAGCTGTTATTTACTGGGGTAGGCAGACCTCTCTCCAACATGCCTGAGCAAAGAAAGAAAGTGTCATAAAAAAAGAAAGTGTAGGGGGAGACTGATCAGACTTAATGAGAGACTTAAAAATATTAGTATGCTAGAAGCTCCAGGGGTGCTGCAGGGTGAAAATGGTTTCAGATGGATACATCTGCTACAGGAATAAGACTCTGCTATAAACCTTCTTCTGCTTTCCTTTCTGTTGCCCTGAAAACAAGAAATTTGACTTGAGCCTTTGAAGATCAACAACCCAAAATCCAACAATCACAATCTTTCAAGCAAACAGGCCCTTGTTTAGAGAAATGCATTTGTCCAAACAGCAGAGAGACCAGCCCACTCCCTTTATATCCTGTGAAGGAAAATGGATGTCTACTAAACCCGAGTCATCTGGGACAAAATCCAATATTATAATCGTGCATCACAAAGAATGTGCCATTTAGTCTCCAAAAAGCCAGAGAAAGGTTTTTTGTGGATGGCAGGGGAGGGAAAATTCTCAAGCACAAGGAAGGGGCAACTAGGCAGATGATTTTATGCTCCCAATTAAGAGCAAGAACTTGAAATAACAAGATCTCCAGAGTCACATCGGAGTGGTAAGCATTAAAAAAAATGGAATATTGATAATCTTCTGAAGATCCCCTCAGCCCCCCCCTTGAGATGAGGAAAAGGGTAGAATCCAATAGCTGCAGTTTCTTAGGAACACTGGGATCACTTCTATTCATCAGTTAGTTCTGGTTGGCCTGGGATGCTGAATGCTGCTACCAGGTGAACAGCTTCACTGTCTATTTTACGATTACATAGCAGCACTCACTCACTATCTGAACTTTCCATAGGTTAGATTGGTATGACAAGCTCATTTGGGGATTTCATGCAGTTTTTCTCTCTTCTGCTATGTGATGCTCTGTTTGGGACAGAGAAAGAGAGACTGCTCTACCCAAAGGCAGGCAAAACATACAGATCATCCAGGGGAATACCAGGCCACTGGAGTCTTCTCACCACCATAACAGCTCCTTATACTGAACAGAACGTATCAGAGGATGGAACAGTACTGAGCCCAGTAAAGGATTAATGAGTGAAGCAGAGTTGTCTGGCTGGCATCTTGCTCATGGAACCAGTTTGAGTAACAGTGACTTCAGCCCCTCCTACAAAGGTGGATGAGAGATCTGCAAGATCTGTGGCCTTGGAAGTTTTCCATGTGTTCTTGATTGGGCAGCCTTCCTTTCTGCTATGCTAAAGGCAGCTTCCAAGTGGGAAACACATGGAGAAGGAGCCAGAGAACTTTCTTCCACAAATTCCAGATTAGAAGTACCATTACATTACTTGGGTCACTGCATCTCAGCTAACAAGGAGCCTGGTGGCACTTTCTTTAAAGTCTTTACAAGAACCACCAGACTCTGTTTGTTTTGCTGAACTAGACTAACATGGCTACCCCTTTGGAACTTGGCATCTCAGCTGGATCCATTGTGGGGAATCACCTCGATTTTGGTTGAAACTAGAGCAAAGAACAGAATTATCAGAGGCACAGATGAATTTCATTTCTTGAAGAAGAGTCAACATTTTGTTTGTAAAGGGAGATCATCTACTAGAATGTTTTTAGGGGCTCAATAAGCATGTGGATAAGGGTGATAAAGTGGATGCAGTGCACTTCGACTTTCAGCAAGCCTTTGACAGAGTCCCTCACCAAAGGCTCTTAAGCAAAGTAAGCTGTCATGAAATAAGAGGGAAGGCCTTCTCCTGAATCAGGAACAAGTTAACAGATAGGAAAGAACACACAGAAATAAATGGTCAGTTTTCAGAATGGAAAGGAGTAACTAGTGGTGTCCTTCAGAGGGTCTATACTGGAACCAGTACTGTTCAACACAGTCATAAATGATCTGGAAAGAGAGTAAACAGTGAGGTGACAAAATCTGCAAATGATATACAGCCACTCAAGATAGTTAACTTCAGAACAGACTCTATAGAGCTACAAAGGGATCGCCTTAAAAAAATAGCAAAAAAAAAGTGGGGGGAAGGCACACAACAAAATGATAGATGAAATTCGGTGCTGATAAATCCAAAGTAATGACACTGAAAAACAAACTCAACTATACATATAAAATGATAATGTCTAAGTTGCTTGTTACTACTCAAGAAAGACCATGGAGTCATAGTTAGTTCTCTGAACACATCCACTCAATGTGCAGCAACAGTTAAAAAAGCTAACAGAATGTCAGGAATTATTAGGAAATGGATAGATGGTAAGAGAAAACATTGTGTTGTTTCTTTATAAATCCAAGATACACCCATATCTTGAGCATTTCTGGCCACGCCATCTCAAAATACATGTATTGGAATTGAAAAGGGAACAGAAAAGGGCAAATAAAATGATTAATGGTATGGAAATATGAGGAAAGATTAATAAGACTGGGACTTTTCAGCTTGGCAAAATGACGACTACGGAAGAATATGACAGAGGTCTATAAAACCACGACTGGTTTAAAGAAAGTAAATAAGGAAGTGTTATTTACTCCTCCTCATAGCACAAAAACTATGGGTCACCAAATGACATTAACAAGTGCCATGTTTAAAACAAACTAAAGGGAGTACTACTATTTCATACAACATACAATCAAAGGACATTGCAAAGGCCAAAACTAAAACAGAGTTAAAAAAAGAAATAGATAATTTCACTAGGATAAGCCCATCGATGACTATTAGCCAGATAGGCATGGACCGGTCTTTGCAAGAAGCTGGAAATGGGGAACATGGGATGGACTGCTTGATGAGAAACAGTTTTATTCATTCCTTTTGAAGCACCTGGCACCGACTGCTGTCGGAAGACAGAATACCGGGCTAGATTATCTCATGATTTTGCTGCTGCTGCTTTCAGGGTCTTTGTGAGTAATCTCAGCATTAGGATATTGGGTCTTGCCATAACAGACCCTTCTGCCAACATGAAGAAAGGGGGGGGGAAAAAAAAAAAAAAAAGACTTCAAGCTTTGGACTGCTTTCCTTTGAACTCAGAGAAGAGCAAGAGAGGCCACCACAACTGCACTGCCAAGCGCCTTTCGCTAAAGGAATTCTGGCTCATCCAAAAGTGCAGCATTTTCTGTTTGTCTAGCCAGTTGACTGCTTCATGAGGTGTCTGAAGGGAGCTGAGGCACAAGATGAACGTGAGTACTGGGAGCCATCTGCCTGTAGAGGAAGTGCAGATGGGAAAAAGGAAAAAAAAATTAAGAGTGACCAACCACTGTCTTCCAAATTTGACCAAAATGAAACCCATTAGTCCATGCTGTCAACCAGAATGTGCAGAAAGCACCAAACAATTTTATCTATCTAGAAAAATAAAAACCTTTAAGATGAGAACTAAGTCTTTTGCAAAAAGTTATGCACTAAAATGAATTTCTCTTAATGGCCTCAGGCATAATCTTAAGTCTCTGAAATGTTTGTAAACCTCTTCTGAATTTGTACCATAATCACCCTTCACAGCATGCAGCCACACCTAACCGTCACAAGCTAGATAAAGAATGGATACATCAGTACTTGGAGATGAGCTTCTGCAGCTGATATTCTCTCTCTTCGTCCAGTACAGAGCCAACAATTATTATAAGGTCCTCATGAATCTTGATTTCCTGGCATACTGCAATCTGGACAAACAGCATTCTGTCCTTTCTGTTTCTCCTTCAGTTTCCAACGATAAACAACGCCTCACATTCTGTCTTGAACTAGCATTCAGCAAGGCTGCTCAGGCTTTCACCTTCAGTGGCTGAGTTTTAGCAGTGGGTGAAGCAGTCTCTGTGCTTAGTTTGTCAGGCACTGTGGTAAAGCTTAACAACTCATTTCAGAGTGTCCTGAAATGCAGTCACTTTGCAGGTAGTGATAACAGCTTCTTTTACTGCGGTTTTCATTAATGGATCTCAAAGCACTTTACAAAGAAAGTCAATGCTACGATGCCTCCTTTTATAAATTAAAACGCTGAGGCACAAAGCAGGCCAGCACAAACTTGGCAATAAAACTTAGGTCTCCTGCACCCCAGTGCTGCCTCTTCAGAAGCCAGTAACTGTTTAACGGACCACAGAGAAGCTAGCTAGATGTTTAAGACAAGAAATAAGGGAGATGTTATGCATTAAAGCTCCACACAGGACTTGGGGACCTGGGACATCGAGAGCAGAGACAGCGATGATCCAGGCCACGGAGCTCAGCAGCTCCCCAGTGCTGTGCTTAACACCCACAACAAAGCAGGGCCCGAGTTTTATGCACCCCAGCCCCAAGAGCAGGGGGAGCCCTGACAGGGGATCAGCACCCACAGGCACCCATTGGGTCTTGCAGCACCTGGGGACAGCCCCCCTTCTTTGCAAACTGCAACACGGTCTCCCTAGCACAGCCCCGGGGCAAAAAACCCCAAATGGCTTCAAAACCGAGCTTGGTAAGTTGATGGAGACAATGATAGGGGACAGCTCGCGGTAAGTTTCTCCAGGGGCTGCTGGGCTCTTCCAGAGAGCTCTCCCCGGCCTCCTCCATGCTCTGGTCTAGCTGCTCGCCACGCTGAGGCTTTTCCCCGGATCAGCCTGGCCCTCTGTAAACTGAGACCCGTGGGTCAGGGAGCCCCGCCCGAGCCAGGGCCTAGTCCAGCCGGGAGGGGGGCTGCGGTGGGGCGACCACACGAGGCGAAGCGGACAGTGGCCCCAGGGAGCGGCCCGGAGAGAACTACCGCTCCCAGCATGCTCTGCGCCGCCTCCATGCTGGGCCCGGCCCGGCCCCCTGGGAGACACCCGCGGGGCCTCCCCTCCCCCACCGGGACCCGAGCCGCCAGGCCCCCGCCCGGTACCTGTTTGCCCTCCGGAGGCGCTGGCTGCGCAGGCGGCAGCGCCTGCACCGGCCCGGCCGGCATGGTGCCTCCTCAGAGCCCGCCGCGGCCTCCGCTTGGCCCGCCGGGGCAGCTAGACCAGAGCCCGCAGACTGGCGGCTCCAACAGCACACAAAATGGCGGCCTCCCCCAGCGGCCTGCGCGCGCAGCACGCTCGGCTCAGCCCACGGCGGGAGGCGGCCGCGAGACCATTCCGGAAGCGGCTCGTGGAGGATGCGCGCGCAGCCCACTGCGAGGCTGATGCGGGGGATGCAAAGGTCAGGGGGAGGGGGCGTTGAGGATGCGCGCGCAGGCCGGATAGAACGGTTTAGCGAGAGCGGCACGCGGTCCAGCGGGACTGTTCCACTGAGGCGACAGGGGGGGGGGAGGACCGGGGGCGCGCCGTGGAGGCTGCGCGCGCAGCCCGCTGGGACGGTTCTCCTCCGGAGATGCGGAGGAGGAGGCAAAATCCAGGGGGCGGGGCGGGGCGGGGGCGTTGAGGGTGCGCGCGCAGGCGGATGGAACCGTTCGGCGAGAGACTTGCGAGAAAGCGCGCGCAGCCTAGCGGGAATGTTCCACTGAGGCGACGTGGGGGGGAGTCGGAGAGTAGTGGAGGCTGCGCGCGCAAATGATAGGGTCCGTGTCACAGGAAAGGAATATGTGGAGCGCGCAGGAACTCAGCTTATTTCGCGGGGGGGCAATCCCAGCTCGGAATGTTCCACTGATGGAAAGGGGGAGGGGGGCGTTCTAACATGCTATTGGGGCAAGATGGTTCGCCCGCGGAGCGAAGGGGCGGGGCCTGGTGGTTGCTATGGTAACGGGACTCGGTGGCTGAGGCCCTCGGCAGGTGGGTGGAGCCCGGATCCAGGGCCCCCCCCCGGCCCCATATCCCCAGGGCCCCCCATCCAGCCTGGGCCCCACATCCAGGGCCCCCCATCCAGCCCGAGCCCCGTATCCAGGGGCCCCCCCCGGCCCCATATCCCCAGGGCCCCCCACCCAGCCCGAGCCCCTTGTTGCAGCCCACGGTGTCCATGAGGCCCCCCAAGCCCGTTCCCAGCCGGCGTGTGTCGGGTGTTTGCCCGTCTCCAGCCCCTGGTAGCCAGGCCTGGGCCTAGGCCTGGGTCAGCGCGTTGCCCGTGCGGCCCAGCCCCCTGTATCGAGGGCAGAGGGAGCTGGTTGGGCACTCACAGGTAGGGGTCCCAGGCCCCACCTTTCCCCGCTGTGTGACAGGCTGGGTCGCAGGCACCCCTTCGCCCCGGCTGTGACACCGCCCGGGTCCCCCAGCAAGGGCAGGGCTCCGGCTGGCACGCATTGTGAGCGCCAGGGAGCCTCGGCTGGACATTGCTCGAGGCAGGTAAAGCTTAACTGTCCACCTTGTAGCCTGAACTCTTGCATTAGACTCTTTGGCCCAGAAATAGCCGCCCCCGTTTCAGTCTGGAGCCCACTAGAGACGTTGAGGGAGCAGCCTGAGAAGCACTGGAGAGATGAGGAGAGCGATGTGAGGTCTGTGGTTCATAACTCGGTTTTCAGAGCACTTGGGATCGGGGCCGGGGGGCGGCGGAGGCAGAGCGTGAGGCCGGGATCAAGGTCAGGGAGGTGCAGCAGGGTGGAGGGGTGCATATGATACTGAGAAGTGGCTGGAAAGGCCTACCTGGGCTGGGGCCTGCACATGCATGAAGGGGACCTGGACAATACAGGAAGGGGGCCCAGAGATTAGGAGGATTCTGGGGCCTGTCAAATTATACTTTAACCACTGGCGCTTAGGGATCTGGGGATGGAAGAGGTGCTATGTAAATGCTAGTTGTTGCATGTGTAATATCCACACCGCACATGTGATAGCATAACACGTGTCTGACATGTACGTTGCCATTGCTGTCTACTGGAGGGAATCAGAATTGCTCACCTCTTTATGGTGCCTGGCACCTGGCTTTCTCCTGTTGCTTTCTGGGGACTGAAGTAATTCTGTCCAGCTCAAATCTTTGGGCTCAACAGAAGGGTACCTGTGTGAAATTTAATATCTGTTGCATTCAAGAGGTCAGGCTAATGGTCTCTTCTGGCTTCAAAGTCTATAGATTTGTCTATGCTGGAGGCTCTATTAAGTTGACTTAACAAGGTTGACTTTAAGTCGACTTAAAGTCGACCTTGGTAAGTCGACTTAGAGAGTCCACGTTGAAAACTCCTGTCAACTGCCTGCATTCGCACTGGCAGCTGCTAGGTCAATAGAGAAGTAATGTATTGAGAGCAGCTGTCCCACCGTGCACAAGAGATGGAGGCTGATTAGGGCAACTTAAGGGCTTTCCCCATCTATACTGGCTTAAGTCGACTTAACAAGGTCAAGTTAGGCATTAAGTCGACCTTAAGAAGTGGTGGTATCAAGTTGAATTAAGGAAGCGCATAAATTGACTTAATAAAAGCCCAGTGTGGCCACAGGAGTTTGTAGGTCGACTTATCCTTCCTTAAGTCAACCTAAGACTGCAGTGTAGATGAAACTAATGTAATAGACCCTATGTACAGCTAACAACTGAAGGGGATTCTGTGATTTTTGAACAAAAGGGGATGAGTTTGATCACACTGTTGCTGCAAAGTTCCAGTGGCCACAGCATACAGCAGGGGTGTCCAACCTTTTTGGGTGAGGAGCTGCATTGCAATTCTTTTCTCAGTTTAGGGGCTGGTGAGAAAATTTTTGATAGATAAGACATACAAATCAATCATATTAATAAACTTTAATGAAATAATGATTAGTGTGATAGTTGGCATTACTTTTGCTTGCACGGTGTACAGAGGACAAGGGGGGACAGGGGTGGCTGTGTGAGGGGGCAAGGCAGAGCGTGGGGGAGAAACTGATAAGGGCCAGAGTCAGCCCCAGCTCCCAGGTTCTTGCAGCAGCACTCCACGGACCAGAATCTGGCCACTGGGCTGCAGGTTGGACAAGCCTGGCACATGGTATAATGACAGCTGTAAAGTCTAGAACTTGTCACAATGCCATATCTGGTTCATAACTTTTATGCCCTAGCAGAAGTGCTTGCACTTTATCCCACTGTCATAAAGAGCTGAGATCTATAGTAATGAATGTGGCCTGCCTTGGTTCTCTTTCCCCAGGGGATCTGGTAGTGAATTTGATGGTCAGTGGTGTTGTCTGCTGCAGATCCATCCATCCTGCCAATGAGAGGCCTTTTCCTTCTAGTGGCCTGAAGTCAGCTGCCGGAATGGCATACCTGCTGGGCAATCCAAACTGCATGGAGAGCTTGAGGAAGGACATCACTGATCTACAAGGAGCCATCATTGATGTCTTTTCCCGGGCTGGGGCAGTATGTTATCCTTCCTGGAAGTTCCCCGATAAAGTGTCCTGTGATTTGGACCTGGTGGCTTTGCTGGAGCATTATGACTACGTGGAGGACGATCCTGAATTTACCCAGCATTCCCATGTAGTGCTTCTTGAACTTGTGATTGACAGGTGAGAGGATGAAAGTATCTCAGAACTGTTAAAAGGTTGGCTGGTGAACATCCCCAACTCCTTTAGGAATACACAAGAGTCACACAGACCATACATCTGTGTTTAGCTCTTTAGAGTCACATCACGTGTCTCTGGAAAGCCAGGGAGACATTTCTGTATGCAGCCATTTACCTATGGTGAAAAGCTGCATTTCTTTTTTGGGAAACGTCTCTACAGATCCCTATTGAAAAGATATCTGCCCTGACACCGTGAGCATGGATCTGCACAGGCAGCATATTCAAAGAATAGCAATCACTGTTGAGGCATAGAAGTCATGCTGTTAGTTATCTATCAACATTTCCCTGAAATCCCCTTCTTAAGGTGGGAGTGGTAGCAACATATTATGAAGGTTGTCTGACACTTTCCATTTTAAGGCCCTGTTTTTAGTTAGTTATAAATTTGCCAAACTTTAACCATTTGAGCTGAAATTTCCTGTGCTGGGTGTCTGCTTCCAGCTGAATCTTTTGGGCAGGGCCAGATTAAGACATGAAGAGGCCTAAGCTATGTCAAGATTCAGAGGCCCAATATCATAAAGAGAAAAAAGTGTATTGCTTTATAATAGAAAGGGTAATGAAAATATAAGTGATAAGCTATTATATTTGCATATATACATAAGCAAAGATGTAACAAAATCAACTGAATAAAAAGCATACAACTTGCAAAAAGCTGTATTTGCATTATCAATTTCAGTTATGATAAATCTTAGTTATCTCCGACAGTTTTAGAGACCCCTCATAATGTGAGGCCCTAAGCCCTGGCTTACTTTGCTTGTGCCTAAATCCATCACTGCTTTTGGAAAAAGATCAGCTATTTCCATGAATGAGGCTAGGGAAAAATACATGCTTTAGCAAAAAAAAAAAAAAAAATGTTGACCTTTCCTCTGAGAAGTTCTAACACCTCTGTGCATTTTAAGTCATGGCTCAAACACTCAGTATTTGGGAGCTGAAGATACTTTTGCAATTGGCTTGAAGTTACATGCTGTGTAATTTTTAAAAAGTAAATCTTAGTGTAACTTCTCAAGGCTGGGCCTGTGTGTGGGCTTTGGGGCTTTACCTTCACAAAGGCACATTACAAAAGCCCTTGAATTCACCCACCTGATCACTGGGCCAAAGCAGGACCCACCTCCACCTTTCCCATCTAGAGAGAGCGTGGCTTTGAATCTGCACTACTGGGAGGGGGTAGTAAGGCCCTGAATTCAGAGGAAAGTTGCTCCATAGACTCTGAACTGAAGAGTAGCACAAGTGGTGACTCACAACGAGCCAGCCCCCTGGACTAGAGAAGGACCTCACCGCCTCCCTTGTTTGGCCCCCATCCAGCCCAGGAAGCTCCCTGGTTCACTTGCCTAGTTTCAT
This sequence comes from Podocnemis expansa, assembly GCA_007922195.1. NCBI lineage: Eukaryota > Metazoa > Chordata > Testudines > Podocnemididae > Podocnemis > Podocnemis expansa. The sequence goes on along the minus strand of ML682206.1, from coordinate 4,513,852 downwards.
TTTTAAAGCTGGGCACCATTTTATCTTTGTGGTATTTTCCTTGTCAAATACTATCCCTGGGCCACCTCCCATGGTTCCTTTATATTATTATCCCTCTAGATTTGCAGGGTGCTAGTGAACTACAGTGAAAAGCCCTTTTGTGAGGATGTGTTTTATGCAGCTCTAAGGCAAGCAGAGGCACACTACCATGGGGCTCTCAGGGCATCAGGCCCTCTGAAACTCAGGGCCAGCCCCTGAGCAACACACCCTCTAAACCGTGCAGGAGCACACTGTTGCTCCCCCATGCAGGGAATGCTGCCAGCCATGCATGGCCAGCAGCCAGAGCCTCTAATCTGGCTGGAAGCAGTTTTCTGGCCAGTAGCAAACTGCCCCAGGCTGGTCCTGGGAGTTTTAAAACTCCCGCCCTGGCATGAGCCTGCTCAGAGCAGGGTCAGGCTGGGAACCTCAGCCTGTGCCGCAGCTGTGGTCTCCTTTAGTGGCCAGGTAAGGGGCCTAGGGGTGAGGTTCAGGGACAGGCATGCCGGCCTGGCAGGGAAAGGGCCTGGGGGAGGGGGAGCTAGTGGCAGGACTGGGGGGTTAGGGAAGAGTTCAGGGGACCACGGGAGCAGGGGTAGGGAAGGGCTCAAGCAACCGGGGTGGGTGTGGGTTAGGGAATGGATCAGGACCAAGGTGGCCAGTGTGGGCCTAGGCCCCAGTTAATTTTTATGTGTAGCAGTGCCCCTGAAGCCAGGGTTTGTTTCTGTCCAAAAAGGCTGCTGTTGCTTCTTCAGAGCTTCACAGGCTATATGGAGAATCTCATCAGCAAACAAACTGTGCCCCCCTCACGGGCAGTGGGACCCTGCATGTCCATTGGGCTGGCTGTGAGGAAATACTGGAACAGCACACTGAAACTTGGAGCTCTCCATCAGCAGCTAATGACTGAGGTAGGATGGGTCCTAGCGCCACTGGGACCTTGTTATAGAGGATTTGCTGTACTAAACCTGTCATAACTGAACCTTCAGTAATCAGATTACATCTCAAAGTGTGAGCTTTGATTAAATCTTCATCTAAGCCTTAGAACTAGCTGAAATGGTATTAGTGGCTGTAAAGTTAGCCAGGCCCTTTTAAAATCCAACTACTTTATTTAACTCTCTGGCCTCCTGCAACAGGGAGTTCCACATGCTGTATACATGCCAGGTGATCAAGTAATGCCTTTTGCTTGTTTGAAATTTATCCGCCACTACTTGCTCCAAGTGACCCTTTGTTCTCCTATTATCGGGCAAAAAGGGGGTGCTGATCACAGTCACATTCCCTGGAGTCCTACTCCTTTCCAGGATAAATAGCCCCTGTATGTGCCAGACCTCCTCAAGGAATCCTGCCTATTCAATCTTGGAGGTATTTTCCTAAGGTGAAGCTACCAAAGCTGACTGCAGACTCCTGCTGACATTCTCTCCCCTTTAGAGTGTGCTGGTGTTTATTCCAGCTGTATTGGTGTTGTACTGTGTATTGCTGGGCCTTTCACCAGCAGTGAAGCAAAGGGGTCTCTCTGTTTCAGGAATTATTCATTTCCAGTTTCCCTGGTTCCATTTTTAAAGATAGACACCAGTTTACTGGCATGCCAGGCCAATGTGGGAGCTGCTGGTCTGTGAAGATAGTTGAAAATATGTTGTTTTAACATGGCAGAAAATGTCTTCACTCTATGTTTTCTCTCTAACAGAAGAAATCAAACACGAGAGACAGCTCTGCACTGAAATCTACCTTGCAAGACTTGAAAGCTGAGAATGAGCATTTGAAAAGTTGCTCACCTGTGATTTCAGAATCAGGTGCATCATTAGCCAGTGCCCAATCAACTGTCTCACAAGGCATCAGCGTGTCAGACTGTGATCTCTCGGACACCTCCCGGCTGTGGTCTGCATCTGAGGTCCCCAAGAATGTCTGCAGTGTCCATTGTCAGACGATTGAATCATCTCTGGTACCCTGTGACGCATGTGCAAGTGGCCAGGCCAGCCTGCGAGAAGTTGGTAAAGCCATCATCAGCATCTGCCACAGCCAGAACATCCCCTCAAACCTGTGCAGATTCCAAGAGATGGTTGAAGAGACGTTAGGCAACAAGACACTCACTGCTATGGACGTGAGTTTCTGGGCGTCAGAACAGAGCAAAGACCTCTCTCGGATCCACAAACACCTTGGGGTGCTGATGGAGCAGATAAACCCTTTGAAGGCAGAGCTGGAAGAGTCGAAAAGACAGAAGGAAGAGCTGAGGAAGCAGATTGAGGATTTTGACAAGGTTCTTCAGAAGGAGAAGGTGACCCAAGACCAGCAGAGGAAGGAAGCTGAGAAGTACCTGGAGGAAAAGATCAAAGAACATTTACAGATCACAAGCAGAATGGAGAAGGAGAAGGAAGATCTACAGATAGGTGCAGTGCCATTCCCAGCTTGTCCCTACTCAATAGGTGTCTTCAGTAGACACATCCAGGCACCAGAAAAACTTTACCCCCTCCCATCCTGTGTTGTGTATGTGCCACATTTTTTGGAAAAAAGCTATTTCACAATTTATTTCAAGAGTCTTTTCCCAGCTCCCTCCTGCCAGCTGGCCAGGCACCTGAAGACCAGAAGTTCAGAGACTAATAAAATGATCAGCAATGTCATTTTTCCTGGCTTCTCCCTTTACTGGAGAATAGGATGGCTGCCCTTAGTTCACTGGTTGTCAGACCACAGGTCGCAACCCAGTACTGGGTCACTGCACTGCTGCTCGGGGAAGAGGAAGCAATGTTAGGAGCCGGGGTCTGGCTGCTACCTGCAGCCCAGGCAGCTGACTTTCTTTGAAATTTCCCACAGCTGCTTCCACCCAGGGGTAGCAGCCACAGGAAATTTATGACCATGTTGGGTTACGGTCACAAATAATTTGTTTCAAATGGATTGGGAGAAAAAAAGTTTGATGACCACTGCCTTAGTTGATGAGGATTGATTGCTTCTTAAATGTAGATAACTGCTGCAGAGGACCGGGAAGGTCCTAGCTAAGTCATTTGTTCTGGTCGCTTTAGGAGCTGTTGTGCTGGAGGAGAGAGTTTCCACCATGAAAGAGGAACTGCTTTCACAGCAAGCTACCATTCAAGAGCTGGGTAAGAATTCTCATGGCCTCCTCCATTCATCTGAGGATTCATTATTCTCCTCTCACTGTTTTACGTCACTGTAGTTCTGTTGGCTCTCGGAGTCACTCCTGATTAGCACTGGTGTAAGTGAGAGGAGAGTCAGGACCAATGTATTTAAATTGCTTCCATCCTTGTGGCATGCAAGCACCTTTTAACCACCACGGCTCCGGTAGCATGCTAGGGAGAATCCTGCGGCCTGAGGTAGGAGCCCCTGAACCTTTCAGAATCTCAGCCACTTCAGAACATGAAAAAGCCAACCTGAAATCCTTAGGATGAGAAGCCTCAGGGCTAGATCATTCTTTACGGGCTTGTAGAAGCTGGGCTGCAGGGGGAGCCTTCCTGGATTCCTCCTGAAGCTCTGAATTGACTGTTTTCTGTTATCCCTCAGATGGGCATCTCAGTGCTTCCCCTGCAGCTAGCCAGCTTTTGGTACAGGTGTGGGGTGGATCTCTGCCTTCAAGAAGGCTAATACTTCCCTGCTTGCACAAGGACAAGGCTCCATGCCCCCCCATCTCATCCACATTGTGGCAGGCTCCTGTGGGTGTCCTTTAAAGACTAAGAGTGCACCCCATTGCTGTGTTTGCCCAGTGCTAGCACCATGTGGTAGACTCACAGGATTGCCAGCAAAGATGGGGGAGTGGTGGCTCCTTGGAGGTGCCCTTTAAAAAGCATTTTAATGTCATGCCGGAAAGCTTCCCCTCACCTCTCACCTCACTTCGCATGGGCTCCCAGACTTGGGGAAGGAAGAGCCCATGTCCTCCTCTCTCCCAACCCCATGGGGGTTGTGTATTTACAGAGCAGACCAAAAGCACTCTCCTGGAGGAAATGAGGACTGAAATGGTCCCCAAGAGCCAGATGACAAAGCTGGAAGACCAACTGCAGCTGCTAACCAGCCAGGTGGAGAAGGCCAGCCATGAGCTCAGCAAGGCCACTACCCAGCTGGACAAGGAGAAGGCCAAAGTGGAGAGCATGCTCCGGCATGAGGAGGTGTTGGTCATGGCAGGAACCAGGGCCTGCTGCTCCCTACCCCATCTGCACCTCACTTCTATCTTCATCTACCCTCCCCTAGGTCATCTCTGGCTGGACATGGTCCATGCTCCTGGCCATTCCCCCCTCACCCCATCCCTTCTTCAGTTCTGCTCCCTCTTCTACTGCCACCATATGAGCAGCACATTTCCAGGCTAGCTTGAGGAGCACCATGCCTTTTTTCATTTAAGAAGTGTGCCAGGATTCTGACCAAGGTCTCCACAGGGATCAGCTCACTGTTCTCCATTCCCATGGTGGTTTGCTTGTACTTCCCTGGCAATACGTTGTGAGGCGAGTCTCAGGCAATAGATAGGAGCTGTGCGCCCGAGCAACGTTACCCTCGCCCTCACCATTCTGACAAAACCCTGTCTGCCAGCTTGTTGCAACTTGCCTTCCCCAGCATCCCCACTGTGCCTGTTTCACCCCTCAGCACAGTGGGAGTTTGCGCTTTGGTTGCCTGTCTCTAACAGTCACTTCTGAAGATGGCCACTGTGGAGCAGCATTTCAGGGAATACGCCTGAGATGGGTGGGAAGGGTCTGATGACTTGATTGAAAGCTGGAATAGCCTGGCCCACTGGGAGCCTGGTCAGTGCTGCCAGCAGAGGAAGCTCTCTGCTGCCCCATACATGTATCCCAGACTGCACTTCTCTAGTATTCACGCAGAGGCTCCCATTGCCTGACACACACTGGCCCAGTGGTGTACCAAAGGTGTCAGGTGCCAAGCCCCCATTTTTGCTCTCCAAGGCATCCAATCAATCAAATCATAGGGTTGGAAGGGACCCACAACTTGCAGTCTCCCCCAGCCTGGTGCCACCCTATAGCCTGGCACCCAGGGGCATGGCTGGTCCCCCCCATCTCCAGCTGGGCCCCTTGTCCTTTTATTGTGCCCTTCCCGCTTTAAAGCTTTTTGAGCCACCTGTGACATCTGTGCAGGTCCTCTACCTCTCTTTTTCTGTGCAGTCACTGCAGGCCAAGCAGAGGGCCCTGCTGCAACAGCTGGACTGCCTGGATCAGGAGTGTGAGGGGCTGAAGGTCAGCCTGGGTGAAGCTGAGGACAACAAGGCTCAGCTGGAGCAACAGCTGAAGGAGATGCAGGATGAGAAGCAGCAGGTTCAGAGCCAACTGGAGGCCCAGCAGGTCAGTGTTAATACCACAGAACAGCTAGAAGTTCCTAGAAACAGTGAAGTGGGTGCTAGATCTGTACCACGGTGCTCAGGGGAGAGGGAGGAAAGGCTCAGACTGCATATCCCCGACTTGTTAATGGGCCTTGGTTACCCAGTGAGTGTCCGCAGGGTGACCAGGCTTCACTCTGCAGTGATGGAGGACGGAGAGGGCTCGAATTAGGCTGTCTCGCCACATTAACATTGGACCATGCTTGACAACACTGCTCCATCTCTACTCTCCGTCTCTCACTGACAAATGGGAACTGGTTCCAAGCAAGGACAAAGGAAGAGGTTAGCAGGGGCCTCAGGCCTAGCCCTCCATGCAGAACCCTGGTAAGCACTCAGGGCAAGTGCCACATCTGTGTCATGTTGGCAGTGGCACTCCAGTGCCAGACTGTGACAGAGCCACAGTTGAGGCCTGGTAGTTCACCACACTGGTGTGCCTCTCACCATGTTATAGCTGCCTGAGCGCCTCACCTAGCCACTTTGAAGCACCTGCCGAGTCCTCCCTTGGGCAGGATCACTCTGAGCTGGGACCTTGGGCAGGGAAGGACCTTGGTGAGACCTAACCATGCCCTTCTTGTCCAGTGCAGCAGCTGACAGAGAACCTGCAGCAGGAGAAGCTGAACCTGGAGCAGTCCACAGCCAAGCTACGCAGGAACATCTCTGAGCTGGAGCTGCAGCTGCAGGAGCTGAAGGAGAGGGAAAGGCTGCTGGTGTCCTTTCCAGACCTCCACGTCCCTGCTGAGGCACAGTTTGAGAGTAAGAGGGTGTGGGAAGGGGCAGAAGGCAGATAGGAAGAGCTAACACCAGAATGGATGGCAACAGACTTTTACGCACACCCAAGGACAATAGTGCTTATGCACTGAGTGCCCTAGGAGGGGTGCATTCTCCAGCTCACACCCAGGGGAGTCCAGTGGCTGGTCGACCTTAAACATGGAAAACTATCCTGCTGCACAATCAGTCACAGTCCAGAGGGAGCAGAGTGTGACCATGTTATGGGTCAGCTTAACCCTTTACCTGCAGCTGTGTAGCCCTCCCTTGGCAAACACTCATGTACTTTGATTGTGGCCAAGTGTCCATAGGGGAGATGCCAGGTGGTCTCTAGAATAGCAGTACTTCCACTCACACATCTCAGCTGATCAGGACAAGAGAATTCCATCTGGAAAGGTTGTGCTGGCAGCCAGCCGTCCTGAGCGTGACTTAGCTGATGGGTTGAATGGTTTAACTGGGTCCAGCCCACTGCAGTGACTGTTGCTCCCCACATCCTTTTGTGATAAAGGGCTCAGTTCTCTGCCACATCCAAGCTTGGCTGGTGCAGGGAAGCTGGTCGCTGTTTATTTCCTAAGCACTGCCCAGCCCTGTGGGGAGTTACAGCAGCAAAGTAGCAAGGACTCAGTAACTTTATGGCAGTGGAAGACAGAGCTTCACTCTGCTATGCCCCCTTCACTCCCCAGCCCACCTCCTTCCCCCCTGTAACCCAATGGTTCCTACTGCTCTGGTGCAGATCCTGAGTGGCTATGTCAGCCATATAATCTGCCCTAAAGCCTCCAGCTGTGGGAAGAGGTTGGTCTGTGGAAGCTGCTTGATTGTAAGGGGGTTGCTGACAGGAGGAATATCTTGGTTCACTTCTTCAGCATGTTCCCTGGATGGGGGTGTCACCTTGCTAAAAGGGGAAGCCAGCAGCATGGTCCCACAAGAGACTTTTGCTGGGCACCCAGCTTCTGGAGGGGTAAGATGGCTGGCCAGCCCTCTGGAGCAGGGACTGGTCCCATGACTCCTGAAAGGGCTAGGGAATAGGAGTCACATCTGGTGGCTGAGGAACTACACCTCATTCCTCTGAAGCACACAGCCTGGTTCCCAGTCATGGCAACAATGCCCAGGAGATCAGGAGTAGCATAGAAGCCCCTAAAAGAGTTGAATGGGCATGAGAACAGGTGAGGACTAATGGTGGTAATGAGAACAATGAGGACAAACCAACCTGGCAAAGAAAGTGGAGGGGACAAACTGCAGCTAAGACCAAATAACCTTGCATTGTCCTTGAGAGTAGCAGGGCAGGGACAGGGGAGTGAACTCACTGCTCAGCAGCACCTCCACCTGGCTTATCAGCACACTGCTGTCCACACTTAGTTCCCTCAATCACTTTTCTCCAGCCTTCTCTTCTTCAAGGTTTGGCACTCTGCTCAAATCACAGTTCCCCTCCCCTTCCAGGGTCTCAGCAGTCTCTTTGCACAAAGCAGTTTCTATCTCTACTGCCCAGCATGCATCACTCACAGCAGCCAGTAGCAGAACAAGGCCTTACCTAAGGACCCTCAGAATGGTAGCTCAGCTCTGTGCTCCCCAGAATAGCTTCCTACATGCTGCCTTCTCAGCTACCTGCTCTCCCCTCCTAGAAGCAGGACTGTAGGTTCACCTCTACCAGCTTCAGCCCCTGGCTTTGTAGCAGCTCACACCTGTTCCTGCACAGGTGAGCATCAGTCTCAGTTAGTATCATTGCCTGTTAGCTCCTCACCAGGTGCAACATTCCTTGCCACCTTAACTCCTTCAGTGCTGGTGCATGGTGAACTCCCCATCACGGTGGGGTTTGGCGTGTGTGGCTCGTAGAGTGCCTGCCCTTGGGTACGATTGTAGCTTTGTAGCCATGGGAAAGTCAGTGGCTGGAGGCCAGGCTCCTCCTCCTCCCCGAGTTCCCCACTGCCTTACACAAAGCACAGACTGGTGGTGTGGGTAGCCCCTTACCTGTGAACGATGGCTTTAGTTACCAAAGGAATCACATGCTGGTTATGAAGAATACAGTTTCTTCTTGCCATTGTCACATCCTTTGTGATTTGGCTCTGCACTGTGTATGGCTTTTATTTTGAACTTACTGGCTGCTGTTGTGACAGAATTACCATCCCTAAACTAAATGAGAGGGATGTGAGCAGCCCATCTGTGCTTGTTTGACACTATTACTCGCAGTTACCTGCACATGCTTCAGGGCTATCGTGCCAAGAAGTGAAGCGGCATTTCCTTCTCTAGGAGGAGTCAGGGCGGGTGTGCACTGTGTGAGCCAGCCCTGCTGTGTCCACTGGATTTGTGTACACACAAGCTGCCCCTCCCCTGGTGTGAAGGGGAATCCCATTTTATTGCAGGCACTGGGAACATTGCTGATGACATGGAAAAGCAGCTGCAAGCCAACAACATCCGGATCAGTGTCCTAGAGGAAGAGAACTCACGACTGCGAACTGCACTAGCTAAAATGAAAGAGGCAGCCCAGCAAGGAATGTTGAGGGTGAGTCAGACCCAGAGTGCAGACGACACCTCTCTGTGCAAGGAGGACCACCTGCTAAATATCAATAGGAGGCTGGCAGTACAGGCAGAATAGCTGCTCAGTGCAACAGTCAATGGGACCCCAGCCAGTGGACATGGAGGGCTCATTACTCATCCCATGGCCTAATGGAATCTGGAGCAGAAGGATTGCTAATTAGTGAATGTTGGTCAACATCTTCATTAATGAGTTGGAGGATGGGGCAGGGGCACCCTCAGCAAGTTCACAGCCAGGCGTAGCCAAACTGCAGCTCACGAGCCACAGGTGGCTCTTGAATGAAAAAGTGTGGCTCATGGAAGAATGTCAGCAAATCAATTTAGTAGGTAAAAGTATATAGCTATATGCCTCAGTGTGGCTCTTGAGGTTTAATATTCAATTTGTGTGGCTCTTGAGTTCCATTAGTTTGGCCAACCCTGTTCACAGCTGACACTAAGCTGAGGGGAGTGGTAGATGCACTAGAGGGCAGGGATAGGATACAGACTGACCTAGACAAATTGGAAGATTGGGCCAAAAGAAATTTGCTGAGGTTCCAGAAGGACAAGTGCAGAGTCCAGCACTTAGCACAGAAGAATCCCAGGCACTGCTACAGCCTGGGGACTGACTGGCCAGGCAGCAGTTCTGCAGAAAGGGATCAGGTGGTTACAATGGACAAGAAGCTGGATAAGAGTCAGTCGTGTGCCCTTATTGCCAAGAAGATCAATGACACTGGGTCACATCAGTAGGAGCATGGTCAGCAGATGGCAGGAAGTGATTCTTTGCCTCTATTCAGCACTGGTGAGGCCACATCTGGAATACTGTATTCAGGCTTGGGCCCCCACTACAAGAAGAATGTGGAAAAACTGGGGAGTCCAGCAAAGGGCAATGAAAATGATGAGGGGGCTGGAACACATGACTTATGAGGAGAGGCTGAGAGAACTAGGCTTGTTTAGTCTGTAGAAGAGAAGTGTAAGGGGGGATTTGATGGCCGCCTTCAACTACTTGAAAGGGGGTGCAAAGAGTATGGAGCTAGGCTGTTTTAATTGGTCGTAGACGGCAGAACTAGGAGCAATGGTCTCAAGTTGCAAGGGGTGGGGGGGAGGTCTAGGTTGGATATTAGGAAACTTTTCCCCTAGGATGGGGATCAGCAACGCAGGCCCAGTGAGCCACCTGTGGCTCCCTGGGTGTTCCCTTGTGGCTCTCTGGCACTTTCCTCCAGGGAGCCAGGTGTGGTCCGGCGACTCCCGGCTGGCCCCAGCATCAGGGCCAACGAAGGTGGCTCCCGGCTGGCACAAGCCCCCCACTTCTGGGGCCCCAGGGTCGCCCCCACCCTCCCACACAACCGCATGAGCCAGAAGTGGCCAAGTGGCTGTGCTGCAGCCCCTAGCACTAGTAGGGAGTGTACAGGCAGTGTACCCTCCCTCCATCCATCCCTCCGCTGGCGGGGTGGAGCTGTGCTGCCCCACCTACCCCCAGCCAACCTCAGGGGTGTCACTGCCCCGGGGAAGCACCCGGGGCACCGACCCAGGCCACACCCCCTGCCAGGAGGCCAAGCCCCCGGCCAGGGATGGGGCTGGGAGCAGCTGCGAGCGGCTGAGCCCTGGATCCGTGGCTGGGGACAGGGCCCAGAGCGGTCTCCACAGCCGTGGGCGGCTGAGCTCCAGATCCCCGGCCAGGGGACGGGGCCAGGAGCAGCCTTCGCGGCTACAGATGGCTGAGCCCCAGATCCCAACCGTCTCCCAAGAATGGCTGGTGGAGAGCTGCAGCTTGCAGAGGCAGGGCCCTGGAATGGCCCCTCCGTGGAGTTCAGGCTGCTTTGATCTGGCCACTCCAGACCTGAACAGAGGCCGCCTTGCCCCCAGGCCCTGGGCTGGACCCATTCAGCCCTGGGGTGGCTGGGTGGAAGCTACCTGGGCAATTCCAGGACCCCACCTCCACAAGCTGCAGCTCTCCGCTGGCCACTCTTGGGAGGGGCCGCTGGATGGGGGTAAATGGGGCAAAGCTGCTACACACCACCAGTAAAGGGAGGGACAGGGGAGTACACGCCGACTACACACCGCTGCCAGCACTAGGGAGCAGCAGCACAGCTACTGGGCTGGCTCCGGCTCATGCTGTTGTGGGGGGGGGGGGTGGCTCTTCTCCCCTTTTGGGTTGCCAACCCCTGCCCTAGAAGGTGGTGAAGCACTGGAATGGTGACCTAGGGAGGGGTGGACTCTCTGTTCTTAAGAGGTTTTTAAGTCCTTGCTCCACAAAGCCCTGGCTGAGATGGTTTAGTTGGGGCTGGGCCTGCTCTGAGCAGGGGGTTGGACTAGATACCTCCTGAGGTCCTGTTCAACTCCAGGATTCTGATGGGAGACCAATTCCATGGTCTCTCTAGACCAGGGGTAGGCAGCCCCCTGCACATGTGCCAACAGTGGCACCTGAGCCCATCCAGAGCGGCACACGGCACCCTCTACAGTACCACTGAAAGCCACTCTGGGTGGCTTCCTTCAAGTGCAGCTGGGACACAGGGGGTCCCCCCATGCCTATGTGACACAGAAAAAAGCTGCCTGGAGTGGCTCCTCTGTAGTGTGATGCTCCCCAAAGGAGCCACTCCAGGCAGCTTCTTTCTGTAGCATGCCTGGGAACTCCTGAAAGGAGCCGCTTCTTTTTGCGGCTGTGGGCGAGCCAGCTATTTTCAGTGACAAACAGCAAGGGAAACATCTGTCTCAAGTGCAGTGAAGAAGCATACAGCACCTGACCGAAAGCCCACTGGAGGCAGAAGTCAGTCCAGGCCTAGAGAACCATTTCCAAGGGGCATGGCCATCTGGCTGATCTTCAGCTGACATCGGTCTGACTGCTTAAATGTGAGGAATTAATTTCCCCCCTCAGGGCATGGAGTGGTAAGACAAGAGTTGTCACCTGACCAGTGCAGGAAACTAATGCGTATTGCTTCTGCCTTCTGCCTTCCTCAGCCCATCCTGGACTCTCTGCCCTGTCACACCCTACTGTGGCCCTTATTGCAGTACATGTGGACGGACTTTCTCTCATCATCAAGTGTTTGATCTTGGGAGCAGGAGCCTCTTTTGTTAGGTCTGCACAGACCTGGGACTGTGGCCTCTTAGATGCTACAATACATATAAACAATAGTGCCAGGTTTGGCCAAGCTGAGCCCCCCCATGAACTCACCCCTCTTATTTACACCCTCCTCCATTTCAGCTCAAACCTGAGCCCCACACCCAGGTAAGGCTGTTGCTATCCAAGGATAAAGTTGTGCATCAATCAAACCTAGCAATTAAGGGCACCTGGACTCAATTACCAGGGCAGAAGAATATTAATGAAGGTATTTTTAGCAAGACCTTCTGCTTCGCTGCTGCTTGCCCAACTTGTGCCATCCCTTGAGCCATGGTTGCATCATAGGTTGTGTAATTTGCCTCCTGAAGGAAGGCTTGGCCCAGTGGTTCTCAGCCTATTTATTATTGAAAGCTGTACATGCAGCTCTATGTTATGTGAGTAACATCCGTGCCCCGCACATACTGCCTGAGGATGTGAGACTTGGGGCGCTTCACACCCACTGGCTGCTGGTGTAAATGGCAGCATAAGGAACAAGGCAAAGAGCATTGGGGAAGCAGATTAAAGAGACAACAAGCTCTGCAGTGGTTGGGGGTGACATGGAGACTGCTTCTAGCGCACCGCTGCAGGGGGATGCAGTGACAGAATGCACGCACGAGAGCACTACCTCCTGCTGGGGATCCAGCATGCCCCTTTTGGTGGTGCCTGTCCCACGGCCTTCTCCTCCAGCAGACGCATCAGTCCAGGAACAGCAGTGTTCTTTGCATGACTCGGCCCTCTGGTGTCTGGCTGTGTCACCATCCGTGGTTTCCCCTTCCCAGTTGTATAGTCTAGCTGCTTCCTCAGTAGCACATGGGAAGGAATCAGGCCCACCCACTTCTCTGGGTCCCAACTCAGGGACCCTGTTGTTAGCAGCTGCCTGCTGCCTTTCCTTAACTTTTGCCCCTTGCTGCTTCAGTTCCATGGGCCACTTCCCTGTGGCCCCAGCATCTTCCTCACCCTTGTCACAGGGCCTCCGGCCAGCACGTCCTAGCAGTGAGCCAGGACCTCCTTGTCCTGCCAGCAACTGCTCAGGCCTACACTCAGTGCTTACACCGTATGGCAACAGCCTCAGGGCGTAGACACTTCCTACATCAGTGGAAGGAGCTAGTAATCCACCACTCTGAGGCAACAGCTAGGATGACAGAAGGATTCTTTCACTCACTTAGCTGCACCCAATATGGAGTTAGATCAGCCTAACTGTGCATGGTGTTGCCATAGGTAGGCCGGTCTAATTTTTAGGTGTAGCCCAGGCCTGACTCACCCACCCTCTGGAGCAACTCAGAAGTTGCACCATGCCTTCAAGGCAGTGGAGCTTAGGGCACAGCCTGGCCCCCCACATGAAGCTGAGAGTGTCATCTCGTCTTCAGTGCAAGGCACTCTCCGTAATGGCCCAGCCCCTTCCCATCATCAAATAGGAGCCGCCAAAAGCCAAGGTCTCCACCTGATAATCAGAGTAATGGTGGAATGAAGCCATTTCTCCACAGGGAGTTGGTTGGAGAGGTTTCCCCATACTCTGGGGCTTCTTGGGGCCAAAGCAAGGAAACTGCACAAGCCCAGGAGTCTTTGAGGGCCTAGACACCACCCATCCAGTTCTGACAGAGCCCAGCTGTGACAGCCCCATGCATGAGACACATGATGGGGCAAAAGGTTCTTGTGGGTGCATCCCAGCTGTGGTTTCTTACGTTTGCCAGGAGAGATCCCAGCCTGAGGCAATAAGCAGGGAGGTTCTAACCCTGTGTTCTCTCCTTAGCTCATCCCACAGACCCAACTCTGGACTCGCTCTTCCTCCCAGCTTGGCTATGAGGATGATGGGATGGACCCCCACAAGGCTTCCCCAGGGTGAGTGGGCCTGCTCTGGAATCCTCACCCCAGCAAGGTGCTGGGGGCTTGATTTGTGCAGCAGCTTTCCCTACCCCGGAGCTGCATCTCTAATGCCTTGTCCCATTTCCCCTACAGCAACCCTGCTGTGGCACACAGACCTCAGAGCAGCACAGCACCCCACAGATTTCCCAGTGGACAGGCCAGCTGCCACAGAACAGCACTCCAGGGACTGCCAGGCAGCCAGCTGAAGCCATCCTCAGCAGAGACCACCTGGAAGGCAGTGTCCTTCATCTCCCTTACAGCCGAGAAAGCCAGCAGCACTCATGCCAGGGTGAAAGGGAAAAGCAGCACAGCTAGAGGCCAGCCCCTCTCCACTCCCAGCCCCAAGAACCTCCGGAAATAGAGCCTCAGGAGAGCGGCCCTTTGCTAGTCATCCCTGGTTCCCGCAGGGCTGTGATGGTGAAAACCGTGTGAGACACAGGTCTTCTCTTCCACTCACCTGCTCTCCAACTGCTGGAGTCAGGGCGATCAGCTTCTGGGGGACGCGGCACCTTGCAAACAGCATCTTCTCTGGCAGCTCCACAAGAACAAGGCAGAGCTCTTGCAGCAGCTCTGAGGGAGGTTGCCCAGGAGGAGGGGAAAGTTGGGAGGACTGGTGGATCCAGAGGATCTCATGAAGAGACGCCCCAGCCAGAACACTGACAAAAGGCTGCAGCGTTCCCACCTTCCAGCCGAAGAGTGGTCATTTCCCACCTACGAACGGCCCTGTTTTGTAGACACAAGAGGGACTTCTCTCCCTACTTCGGGGAGTGGGAACCAGCAACCAGGATTGTGCCCCCTCTTAGTGCTCACTGCAGTCTCCTGCCACAAACCTGGGTGGGCATGCGGCACAGGCAGGACGACCCAGAGCAGTGCTTGTTTTCATTAAAAGATTTGAGTTAAAACTGTTTCACCCATCTGATGGCATTTAGCCAATAACAGAGGAGTGGGGAGGGATAGGAGAGCGTTGACTGACTGCAATCTAACAGTTGCACCAGGGCTGGACAGAATCCACTGCTCTAGTCCTTTTCAGTGGCCCTTCTGCTAAGCTAGAGATAAAAGACTGGCTTGGAACAGACAGTGTGCACCCCTGTGGGGCAAAGGCCCAGTTCTGAGAGAGGGCATCATGCCAGTAAATTAATATTTTACATTTAAGCAAAGCTGCTCCTTAAAGAGCCTCTGCCAATTATGTACTGGAGTCGCCAAACCACAGCTTGGGACATGCCTGGGGCTGTTTTGAAAAGCTCCCTTGTTCACCGCGTACTAGTCTGGGGTGGAGAGCTGTTTCTGCCCCACGGCAGAGCGCTGAGATCAGAGGAGTCTGCCCTGCCTGGAGGGTGGTCTCTAGGGGTCAGTAAGTTAGGCCCCTGTTACCATTTTTGAGACTTTCCACCTCCTATTTTATGCTGGCCAACAGCCCCTTAACCTGCATGTGCAATTTCTCTTCTCCCCTGTATCCCATACCGGGCAGTACTCTTGACCAATGGCTTTTAAGAAATTACAAGCCACCCTGTCTCTCTGAGCCAGGTAACAGCACAGCTCTGTGGCAGCAGCTCTGTGCATTGTGCCCGCTCCACATCTCACATCACAGCACCAGTTGAATTGACTGAGGGAGAGGATGCATCATCAGAACCCACAGAAAAATTCCTTGGCAGCAGAAATACATGAAAATTGAGCCAAAGCGTGGCTCAGCACATGTTCCTTAGCCTATCATGCCGCTGCATCTGGAGTACACCCCCACACCCCAGCTCGAGCCAGGGCATGCTGCCCGTGGAAACTACAGGGCCCAGCATAAAATGGGCTTTTGACAGAATTCTCTGGCCTGTCCTGGGCCAAAAGCAGCCTGGATGAGCCAGGGTCTCTGGAGCTCTTATACCAGCTCACCCCATTCATCTTCCAGCAAGTCTCTGGATTGCTGTGTGCAAACAGCTCACCATCCCTGCACTGTGAGCAAAGACAACTGGCAGGACTGGGCCCTGAATGTTATCATTTTATGGCCCTGAACCCACGGTCAGCTCACTGTCTTCAGGTCACAGCGAGAATCAAGGCAGCCTATCTTCCGCACACCCCACAAGGTTTCATCTTCTCTGCTCCCTGGGCAGGACCCTTCTTAAATGGCTTTGGGAGACAAGGTGAGAAAGGGGCTCACTAGCCCAGCAGAGGGTAGCCAAACCCACGCAGGGAGAACGAGGCACCAGTGCTGGATTGTTCTCGAAAAGAAACAGCGATGAGCATGGCAGCAGATTTCTTCTTGCTCTAGATTTAATAGTGCAGATGGCTTTACAGACACACGTAGCCCATCAAATCCAGCAAGCCCTGGCTGCTGAGTGGGGCCAGGAGCCACTCAGGGCTCCCAGCAAAGGCCGGCAACTGCAACGTATCCATGGGTACTGCTTGGCCTACCTCACCCTGGTCTCTCTAATAAGTTAGTATAAATAAAGCAAGCATTCAAACCCTCTCCTGCCAGCCTCAGTCCCCCAGCAGGATGATCTCTATAGGACAGCGAGAAGGAAAGCAGAACAATGCAACCACAGCTTCCAGCCCCCTTCTCCTGAAGCAGGGAACGGATTTCTATTCACCGCCCTGCAAAGGACAAGAGGGTTCAAGGCTCGGCCCTGCCTTCGCCAAGACAGCAAAGGAGTAATCAAGAGCAGAGCCAGCCCAGGGGTTCCTACAGCAGCTAAAGGTGTGTAGAAAATGGAGATTTATAAAAGGAGAGAGCGTATCAGTCCCTTAAGGAGCACTGGACCACGGGGGCAAATAGTCTGTCCCAGGGAGCACAGGGAAACTGGCCTCCAGCAGGTGTTCCCATCACACACAGACCAGCCTCTCACAGCAGATGGAAGCTTCCCGGGGTCTCAGATGCATCCTCAGCTTATCTACCTGCCCCCGCGATCCCCACCCCACCAAAGACGCTATGCTAATGCCGACCGACCAGACTGCCCGAATCCACTCCCACCTCCCACCCACAGCTCACAGGTCAAGTTCTGCCCTCCCCGATCTCAGGGAGATTGTATGGATTTAAGATGCAGAATTTGGCCACCCCCATCCCCACACTGATCCCACCTTCCATCCCCACCAAACAGGGCTGCCCATGTGTGCAGAACCCAGCCTCATCCCCTTTGCCTGCTCCCTAATTCCCAGCTGCCCTGGCTGTCTTGTGGGGTGACAACTGGGGTGAGCACACGGCCCCGTGGGTCTGCTCAGCCCTGTGGACACACGCACGGTGCTTCTGCTTCCCCAATCCCAGAGTCCTGGTCAGCCACCAGCTCTGCTGATTTAGCTGCTTCCCAGGTGCCCCCACCATCCCCTCACGCAGGTTCCCAAATTAACCAGACATCGGCTCGCCCCTGGAGCAGGTGGCTCCATCCTGCCGCAGGTCCACAAGTCAGCTAGCGCTCACCGCAGCAGCTACCTGGTGGGGAGATCAACAGCAGGGTGGTCACTGGAGAATCAGTATCCCTTCACTGCCAAAGAGCGCTTACTAGGGAAGACAGGGCGAGCAGCTGCCCAATATGCTTATATTGTACTTAACACACCCACCCAGACCTCGCACCCTTCCTCCAGAGCCCCCAAACCTCCAGGACCCAAGGTGCAGCCACAAGGTGCAGGGCCTGGGAGACCCAGCCTCCTAGTTAGGCCACAACATGTGGAGAGCCAGCCCCAGTCCTCACCGCTCTCACCCAGGATGTTGTGCTTGCACAAGGGGCACGTCTGCTGCAGGAGCAGCCATGGATCCACGCAGTCCCGGTGAAATTCGTGTGAACACGGCAGCACCCGCAAACACTGTGGGCAGGAGATGAAACAATGAGCATCAGGAACAAACACGTGCACGCAAAGGCAGTCTGGGAGATGCAGCAGGGCTCAACAGTGAGCCCCCTAGCCCAGTGTCTGTCTCACTGATGCAGTGGGATGGACTGACACGAGTGGATCCACCCGTGTGTTGAAACGGCCCTGGCAGGACATCTAAGTGCCATGCAAGCACTCAGAAGGGGTGAGGCTGTTAGAGATGCCTGCTAGCTGAGGACAGAGAGTTTGGGGATCACTTCAGGCAGGGAGCACAGAAATGGAAATGAACATGAGCAGGAACTCTGGTGCCAGAGAATCCATACCCGCTTCTGCCACGCTTTAGGAGTGACGGGTTTAACTGGCTAGGGCTTAACGTCCTAGGTTCTGCTGCTTGCTAACGCCTCACAGCCTTCCCCAGTGCCGGTCTGGCCAGGCCAGCACTGCACACACTCTTCCCAAGACCCCCGCACGTCTCACCCCAGCCAGGCTCTACCTGGTTCTTGTGGAACTGGTCCAAGCAGACGGCGCAGCTGTCAATGTCACGGACCTGGCTCCGGCTGTGTCTGCTGGGGTGGTAGCGCCGGGTCTTCAGCGCCGACAGCCTCCGCAGGATGTGCTGCTTGAGGTCTAGCTGGAAGGGCAGAGCAGAGAGTCAGCTCCCAGCTGTAGCTCCCCAACAGGAGGGGAGGAGAGGGGAGAACCCACCTCAGCGTCCGGGTCTGGCTGGCCCTGCCGGGACTGCCGCTGGGCCTGCACAATCACTCCCGTGCACAGCAGCAGAGCGATCAACAGGATGGCGTTCCACAGCTGCTGGAGGTACTTCTGCGGGGACAGCACATGGAGGCCATTAGCAGACTCCACACAGGAGGCTCCATTTTCTCCCAGCTCAGTGAATCCTGCCTGCACCTCAGCCAAGGACAGGACAGGATCCCCTTTGTATTGGGCTGCGCAGCTCCTTCCATCGTCCCTAGAAGGGTTATTGAGCAGCATCGCTCTCTCTCTCCCCCTTCACTACCCGAGGCTGGGACTCTGCCTCTGTGATGGGAATCTGAGCTTGGCTGAGCAAAGCAGACCCTATACCCAAGGGGCTGTTCCAAGCACCGGATCGAATCCTGTCAGAGCCCTGGAAGCACCCACGCTCATGCAAGGAACCCTGTGCACACGCAGGTGGCATGCCCGCCACTCCAGGGCCACCATCACACCCCTTCGGCCAGCAGCAACACGCACCTGGACTCGCGAGCTGGTCTCTCCCGTGCAGATAACGCCTTGCCATTCTCCATACAGCCCACCCCGGGACAGGCCGCAGGTCGACCACAGAGTGAGAGTCACTCCCTTCGGAGAAAACACAGAGCCATGTTTCAGTCAGCGACGGCATAGGGAAATGCCAACACGCGATGGCAACAGCAAGACACACGCGGGGGCCAAAAGGAACTAGCAAAGCGAGAAGGCACTGGGAAAAGGCCGTACCCAGACAGCACCATGTCACAGAGGAAGGTGGGCAGGATCCACTCCAAATGGCTTGCCTGCTATCCAGTCCCCTCAACAGGTTCTGCTTTACTAGACAGATGCTGACAACACAGAGGAGGGGTCTCAAGCTCAAATCACCATGAGGGCCGCATGAGGACTGGTATGTTAGTTTGAGGGCCACACCACTGAAACCTTTTCATACAACGATATTGCAAACACTGGTAGCCATAGTGTCGTTGCAGGCCGCAGGAAGTAGCTTTAGGGGCCGCACATGGCCCACAGGCTGCGTGTTTAAGACCCCTGCCATAGAGCAATGAAAGCGGCCGAGTTAGGAGCCAGACTGTGTCTATTGCCTGGCTCAGTGACAACAGGACAGGTAGTTAGGGCCCCCTTAGGGAACAGAAAACAGGTAATGGGGCGAAATTAAGGGAAACTTGGTGTTCAGATGAGAGGAAGGGCACCAGCATAGGCCGCAGGAGCCAGGCTCATTCCCAGGTCAGCTCCATGCTCTGTGGCCTCGGTACGTCAAACTGCTCTGTGCCTCAGTTTCCCTATCTGTATAACAGAGAGAGCAGTCCCCTACCTCCCAGGAGGCTGTGAGGGTGAATACACTTATGAACGTGAGGTGCTAAGATATGATAGTGATAAGGACTTGGTGAGCTGGGTACAGAAAGACAGTCTCTGGCAGTGAGGTGTATCTGGCTGTGGCAGCAGCTCCCTGGGGAGGCGGTGAAATCCACACAAACAAGGCATTTCACACTGGACAGGATGCTATAATCACACACGGTCCCCAGGCTGCACTTTGCAGAGCACTGACGCCACATCAGCACCTGCTGCCGAGACAGCGAGACCCACAGGCTCCAGGAAAAGGAAGACAGCAGCAGTGAGCGGCTCTGATCACCACACGGCCCAGCCCCGAGCGCTCGCACACGTGCCGTCCCCTCCCCGCTGAGGCAACATACCAGGTTCTCCAGCAGCACCGCCTGGTACGTGATCTTGGCCGTTGCCCGGAGGCCCCTGTTAGCGGAAGTCGAGAAGAGCATTAGTCCTGCAGGCTCTCTGGGCATCTCTGCCATGCAGAAGAGGGGCACAGACAAGTGGAGATCAATGTTCCAAGGGGGAACCCAGCCGAGGTGCCCTGGGAGTACCGCTGCCTGCCTCTCGTGTAGCGAATGGTCTGGGAGCCGCGAATCAGGGGACGGCACAAAAGTCTCCTCCAGGAAACCCAAGGACGAAGTAACAGAGCCCAAGAAATGCACATAGAGGGTGGTCTTCCCCCAAAGGGTGATGGGGAAGCAGTAAGAGAATGGGGCACATCAAACATGGGACAGGGAATTAGAAGACCAGGGATCTACTCCCAGCACTGGGTTTGACTCCTTGGGTGACCCTGGACAAGTCACTCCGT
Source organism: Podocnemis expansa (assembly GCA_007922195.1). NCBI lineage: Eukaryota > Metazoa > Chordata > Testudines > Podocnemididae > Podocnemis > Podocnemis expansa. The sequence goes on along the minus strand of ML682206.1, from coordinate 4,493,635 downwards.
GCCTCAGTTTCCCCACCTGTAAAACAGGGATAATGCCACTGAACCCTCCCACCCTTTGCAGAGGTCTGAGAGGTGACACTGATGCCTGCAAGGTGCTCAGGGTCCTACCCGCACCCTGAGGCAGGCAGGAAACCCCATCACCGGACAGGCGGCTCTCCAAGATCCTGCTGACACTGAGGGCTCAGTTTTGGCAGCTCTTAAGCAAAGCCAGGCTCTCTGGAGGACGTGGAGAATTTTTATCGTCTCAGCCCCATCAGAGGAGCTTTGTGGCCCAGGACTGGATCTTCCCAACTGGGGCTGGTTTTCTTGCCATTACAGATTGCCAAGCAGGCCAGCGCCGGTGCCTTTCATTGTCTAAGGCCCAGCGCTCAAAGGCGGCCTTGAGGGGCACCGTACTGGGTGAGGCGCAGTCTGATTGGAGACAGGCACACCCCTGAAAGTGCCACACAGCCCAGACGACACCTCCTCATCCAGCATAGTCCTCACAGAGGAGCCTTTGGTGGGACCCAGGACAGCTTGTGCATATCACAGCAGACCGGGAGACAGGCTGAGCCTGCAAGGCCCTGGCTTCCTCCAGCTGCCTCCCCCTGGTGTCTTACCGCAGCAGAGCCCCAAGAAGCCTGGTGACGTTGTCCGAGGTCTGGATCACAATCACGGGCTTGGAGAGCACCTGGGACACATCCAGCTGCAGCAAGGAGGAAAGTGAGACATGTCAGTGAGGCCGTGGGACCACCTGGTCCTCCCAGCTCCCAGCCCCTGTGGCAGGGTTGTGGGGAGTGGCGCGAGGCCCCTACCTCTCGAATCGCGTTCTGATTCAGCACCAGAATGAGCAAGGCCGACGCGCCCAGCACCAGGGCTCGCTTCATCTGTGGAGGGAGTGAACGCAGGGCCAGGAGAGAGACAGTTACACAAACACAAGAACCAAGGAGACATGAGGGGGCCCAGCAGCCCCAGGGCAGGGAGGGTGGACAGTGGGCCCACTTCTCTCCCACACACATGGATTTTCCCGGGGGTCGCCTCTGACTCAGCACCAGTGACATTCCTGGTGAGATCTCCACTCGCCAGCCCCCCACCGCCGTTCCAGGAAATCACAAGGCGGGAGCCCGCTGCAATGGTCCCTGCTGCCCCTCAGGAGCCCAGACAGCATCCTCGACATCAGATGACCGGCGGAACACCAGATAAAAGGGCACCCTGCAGCTCCCCAGGAGGCAAGTCCCAGGGAAGCTCCTGGTGCCGGAGACCCCGGCACGCACAAAGGGGGCAAGCTCCGCGGTGGGCACCCGGGGCTCCTGCCGCTGCGATTCACCTTGCTGACCACGGCCGCGGTGAACGACTCCTCCTTGCCGCTCCTCGGGCCCTCCGCCTGCTCGTCGCCCACCGGGACCACCCCGATCCAGCTGTCCTCGGCCTCCACCTCTGGCTCGCCGTCTCCTAGCTGAAGGAGGAAAGAAGTGCTCAGCGGGCGCCGGGGCCCCTACGGTGCAAGCCCCCCAAACGCAGCACCACGTCTCTTCTCACCCCAGCGGGGGCACCTACGGCTTGGCAGGTGCCCGAGGAGGGGATCCCCGCAACGAGCCAGGCGTGTACAGCGCCGAGCACGGCGAGCCCACAAAGGCTGCGCGCCCCGGCCCGGCCCCTACCAGGATCAGGCTCCCTTCGATCGGCTCGTCCCGGTGCGGCCCCGGCCCCGGCCCGCCGCCCAGCATCGCCCCCTGCAGCGTGTAGCCGCCGCCCGCCGCCGCCGCCGCCGCCTCCTGCACCTCGACCCGGGCGGCGCCCAGCCCCGCCACCTGCCCCAGCAGCACCGGCAGCAGCAGGCGGGCCATGGCCGGGGACTCGCCGCGCCGCCCCGCGCGTCTGCCGCTCCGGCCGCCCGCCCGCTCCCTCTGCTGGGCTCGGAGGACTCGCGCTCCCCGTGCCAAAGCCTGCAAAGGAGGCCGGGGACCTGCAAATAGCAGCAGATCGGGGGAGACGTGGGGAAAATGCAGCATTCATGGAATAATCCTCTGGTTTTAGGGGGCCTGGAAGGCTTCTCCCTAAAAAGAGGGTGTTCCAGCAGACTTCAACCCCTGCAAGTGAAAAGGCGGACAAAATCATGGGGTTTTTAAATGGAGGCGGTTTCGCCTGACATCTGGGAACCCTGAGAGCGCCCCAGGCTCCTGCCGCCCTGAAGGGTGGGATCGGTGGGGCGAGGAGGATGCAGAGACGCCTGTTGCAGGGAGGCAGCCGAGGGGCTCGCCCGGACGGGGTCCCCGCCTCACCCCTGCACAGGAGACTTGGCGCCCGGGGCCGCATGGTGGCCCTGGGGCTGGAGGGGTTGAGGTGGGGAACCCTTGGCTGTGGGGACGTGCCTGCCCCGGTCACTGGCAGGAGTGGCAGCACACCAGGGATTTCCCCAACACCGCCTCAAATTTCCCAACACCCCCAGTTGGCTGCTAGCATTATACTAAATTAATGAGCGTCCCCTAAACCTCCACCTATGCCCCCCTAATTTCAAGGCCTGGGGAGAATACTGCAAGCCAGGCTGCTGGTCCCCGTTATTCCCTCCTCTCTCCGTCCCGTTCAGCCCCGGCCGCAGCACATACACCCTCCACGTCTGACCCCTTCGCTCCTGCCAGCCGTTCACACGCACACGGCAGCTGCAGGGATTTGTGGGGGATTAGCCCCAGGGCTGGCTTTGAGGGGCAGGAGCCAGGATCAAGGGAAACCAAGCTGGCATAGACTAGGCGGGAGGATGCGGGATGAGTTCTGGAGCAAGTCGGGGGGCATGACCTCATTTTGGCCTTGGTGCGGCATTTGCTGCAGGTCTTACTGATGTCATGGCTGAGCGGTGGAGTGGGAAAGGGGAGCCAGCGCACGTGGACAAGCGAGGAAGGGTAGAGTCAGAGTTAAAGTACATGGGAACGCCTAGAACACCATTTCCGGGCCCCACAGTTAACAGGCCTCCATTTGCATTGTGGGAACCTTTCAAGTGTGTCAAATCCCGGTTCGTTTTAAACCCGAGAGCAGCAACTAGCACTCAGGAAAGACTGGCCTTCAAGATGAAGGTGCAGCGGTGAAATATGTGACTGACAATGGACAAATATGAATTGATTTTATAAACCGGTTGAAGGTAGCTTCGACCAGACATGTCCGGATGTTGATTTTAATGAGAGTCTGCGTATCTGGGTTTTACTACAAGCAATAAATGCAGTTTTGTATTTTTGTTTCTCTCAATTGTTTCTGCTCATGCCTTGCAGTGTGTTCAATCAATTACATCTCACTTTTTATTGAAATATCACTTTGTTAATCACCACACTCGCGTTAGGCGGTGTTTGCTAGTTTGTGACGATAATTGCTGGAGACATAAATGCCGTATAAAAATATAAATACTTTTATAGAGCGATAGCTGATGTGCATGGTACCGAGAAGAGGTTGCAAATGCCTGCCTGGGCTGAGGCCCACACATGCCTGTTGGGGGCCTGGACAATACAGAAGAGGGGGCCCAGAGATTAGGGAGGTTCTGGGGCCTGTTAAATCAGACTTTAACCACTGGGTAGAGAGACCCAGACGGTGCCTGCTCTGGCTATTTAGGACTGAGCAGAGTGATCTTCTCCCTCCACCATCCATCCAGCTCCAATTCAGGGGCTAGGCAGTGTTTGATTTGAGCCCCGGCACCTCTAGGCTGGGCAGTTCACAGCCCTGGCCCTTCTGGGCCTGCTGCTTCAGTGAAGAAAGTAAAAACATTACTTGAGCCCCAGCACCTCTTCTGTTACAAATTCAGCGTGGGAACAGGATCCGGCAGGAGAGTTTTCCTCATGCCACAGAAGCCCCACTTCAGCCCATCCCTCAGCTATCAAAGGCCACCCCTGCCTGAAGCGGTTGGCACCCGGCGGCAGTTCACCTCTCCTGTACAGACAGCTGGTCGCCTTTGAAGGGGATTGTTTTCATCTGAATTAGTTCACCTTTGGCCCCCCCGACAATCCATCCATGCCAAGGGTCTGGATCCAGCGCAGGTCCAGCACATGGTGTGGGGCACTCAGCCACCTTCTGTAACCAGGCTAAAACCTTGGCTCTGAGCCTGGAATTTGGGTTTCAAAAGGCAGCTTAGGTCCATGGACACTAACGTCTGGTACTGGGTTGTAACTGGGTCATGGCGAAATTGTGCTGTAATCGGCTAGCTCGTAATTGCAGGGTAGGTGGCCTCTTGTCGCAGCAGTGGACTCTCTTTTATTTGATCCCCTGACTCAGACACACCTAGGGATGGACGCCTTAATGAAGCTCCAGGAAAAGGGTTGCTTCCAATCAGCCAGAGGCACCGAGTGCACAGTATGCAATAAATCGGTGCCAGTCTAGGCCAGGCTCAGTTGGCAAATGCAAGACTTGTAACTCACCCTGTTGCAAAGCCATTAGTGTAGATGTGGCTTTTAACTGCTGTGGGGTTGCAACGAGGCATTGTGGTCATCTGTTAGTCTTAAAGTACCACACAACTGCTTGTTGTTGTTTTATTGTGGTCATAACCACTCTGCCCCTTCTATAGTGCTAAATGGGAGAAGGGGTCTCAAACATGCGGCCTGTGGGCCACATGCATCCCTTAAAACTATTTCTTGCAGCCTGCAATGATCCTATTGTTACCAATATTTGCAATATCTTTGTATGAAAAGGTTTCAGTGGTGTAGCCCTTGGGCTAATGTTCTAGTCCTCATGCGGCCCACAGGATGATTTGAGTTTGAGACCCCTGGTGTCGATTTTGGGAAGACTGGAAGGGGAAATGTATGGTAGGGTGATGTGCTGTGGATAAAGGGGGGTGGACCATGAGAAACACAGCTAGATCTACTCTTACCAGACAACTAGGCAGTAAAGACACCTGAGTTCTGTCTAGTCCAGCTTCCCTGGCGCCGACACAGTGGTGGTCACGCAGGAGCAAGAGGTTTCCTGGAAAAATGTTAGTTCGGACAAACTAGTGGGGCTGGTACATATTTATGGTAAAATATCAGGTTGTCTTGTCCTTGGCAGACTCTTACGGACAGCTGGAGATCTAGCGGGACCATGGCCTCCAACCTATCATGCACTTTTACCCTCCCTGATCCTGAGGCTGGGTGGAGGCTGGGACAGTCCATGGTGAAACAGCTTCAGTTGACACTGGGCCATCCAGAGGCCGAGGGATCTCTGCTAGCTGGGAGTCTTGGAGCATTAAGACATCCTGGTCGTGCCCCCTTTTCTCCAGACACATCCCCGGTATTGGGGGTGAAGGGAGCCATTCTGGGCTATCCAGGGTCTCTTACACAAAGGGGCTGGATTCACCAGCTGTGCTGTGGCTGGGATAAGAACCTGGCATCTCTAATCAGGCACTCAAAATTAGCGCCCGCTTTTCAAAAGGTGGGCCCTTGCTTTCCTAAAGGCCTCTAACCCAAATGCCAGAATAAGCAGTTGAGTGCAAAGCTCTCTTTGAATAAAAGCAAACACCTCTACTGTTTCCTTCAAGAACAGCCCACAAAAGAGGCATCCAACAATTCTTCCGGCCAAGCCGACAAAGGCCAGGCCAGGCCAGACTCAATTATTTCCAAGAGTAAAAAAAAAAAAGCAGAAAGAAAGTTTTTTTTTAAAACAACCAGCAAAAAAAAAAAAAGCTTTTTGTGGTTCCATCGTGCATCATAAAGCAACAAACAAAGGGCACAAGTCTCTTTTAACCCTTGCCAGTCACCTTTATTATGACTATTGCACAAGCACTGCACATGGGAGCTCCAGTCCTGAACCTCTTTGTGTTGCAAAGGAACTTAACGATGGCGTCTCCCTCAGGGAGTTTCCAGTCAGACAGAGGTGAGAATACGATGAGACAATATCTGTCAGTGCTCTCCCTCAGACTGGGAGCTGATCAGAGTGAGCACCAGTTTAGGGGCAAGGGTCTCCAGAACTGTCACTAACTCACCATGCAATGGTGGCAAAAAATCCTATTCTCCCTTGTGACTCGGTTTCCCCAGCTGTAAAATGGTGATAACGCTTCTCCCTGCGGTGTGGCACAGGTCAAGGCTTGCTCAAAGATTGTGCAGTCCATGCCTTGAGGCCCGGGGCTCTGTGCGGCTAGCTGGTGTAACGTAAAGTGGTTTGTGAGGTACGATCTGAAGCCCAAATTAACTAACAGGCTTTCCAGTTCCTTCTGTCCTGCAAACAGTGACGCAACGCTTCTCTTGTTATTCCCCACATTAGTCTTCCTGAGCGCTCTGCCGGAGTGGGAGTGTGGCCCGCAGAGGGGAAGAGGAGGCTGAAGGGGCAGCATGGAGATGGCTGCGGTCTTCCTTCGTAACAGTGCCACGGGTAACTCTTCAGGGCTCAAGGACACGAAGGTACAGGGATATCGGCTCCAACGTTGCTACCCCCAACTCAACACCCTCTCATGCAACAAGTGCCTTTGATCTGACCCGACACCTCTGCAGCTACCAAAATTCTCCTGCACCCGCTCTTGGCTCCTCACATCTACCAGCTTCTTCACCAGCTATTCTGCGGGGATGAGGCCGGGCAGAAAGCCCTAAATAGACTCTGCTGGGAGAGGAGGCCACTCCATTTGCGTGAAGGAGAGACAGGCTCATTGGCAATGAGGCAATCGGAGATTTCTAGGACACCCTGTTGTGCAGATATGAAGGGCTGTTACATGAAATGAGTTTGCTGGGTCACAGCCCAGTTTCTGTTTCCAAACCACAAAAGCCACGGGTGGTTGGCACTAGTTGGCAATTGTAGCAGAGAGGCCACAGACCAAACAGGCTCTTCCTGCTCTTGCAGGCGTGGTTCGGTTTAACTGGCACTTGCACTGTCTGTCTGTGGTGTGGGATTCTTTATGGCAGGGGTCTCCAAAATTTTCTACTCGAGGGCCAAATCTACTTTTACTCAACTACTAGCAGGCCAGACGATCCAAAAAAAGCTCAATCAACAAACAACAAAGGATATTTGACATTGTTAAATGCTTTTCGATCTATAGAAGTTATACAAATCAAATCAAATCATAGGGCTGGAAGGGACCTCGTGAGATCATCGAGTCCAACCCCCTGGGAATTGAACACCATCATTTAAAAAAAAAAAAAACAATTACAACATTCTGGTTTTGAACTATTTTGTCTTTACTTGCAGCTGGTAGTGTGAGGAGTGGAACTGGCGCTTTGCTGATAAAATCAAGTCCAACTGAGGCTCAAATTTTGTGCTGCCTAAGTGATTTTAAATGTTCATCGGACAAAGATGCCAGGTTGTAGTTAGACTTCACAAATTTCACCCACTTCTTTCCTCTGCTGATCCTGGCCCCTGGGGTTATCCAACATTTTTGGGTGAGGGGCCACATCCCAATTTTCCAAACCCCTGCTCCACCACCGCCGGCTCACAGCCCCCAGGCCTTTTCTGCCCTACCTGGCTGGAGCTGCAGGGGCATCCCGAGTCTCTCCCTGGCCAGGCTGCTCCTGTCCGGAGCCATGCATCTGAGCATACTCAGGGCAGGAGATTAGAAAATTCCCCAGCCTTGCCTCAGCTCCCTTGTTTGTGGGCCAGATAAAATTGCTTTCCAGGCCGTATACGGCCAATGGGCCATAGTTTGTAGAGCCCTGCATTATGGATTCACAGCCTGCTCTGGATTTCACAGCAGAGAGAGTAGCTACTGCACAGCAACTTCACACCCCACCTTAATGCAAATTAACTCACAAAAGTAGCTAAGTCCTCTTAAACGCACACCATCAGCTTTATAGTTATTCTCCTGTTTGAAGACGGTTTTACCAACTGTGGTCGTATATCTCCCTTGCATGGAAAAAGTCATAAATTCATGCTAGTTATTCAGTTTGTTCAGTGCCTCTGAGGCACTTTGTGTAGTCAGTGTCACAACTGATCAGAAAATAGCCCTTTTTGCAAGAAATTTTGATGAAAACAACAGTATCATTGTACAAAAATGTTTCAGTGATGCAGCCCTTGGGCTAGCGTACTAGTCCTCATGTGGCCCTCATGGTGATTTGAGTTTCAGACCACTAGTCTAGTCCAATCTCCTTTATAACACAGGCCAAAGATCTGCCAGCAATTCCTGGAGTAAGCTCACCATCTCCAGTTGAACTAGAATGTAGCTTTTGAAAGGAGACACCGAATCCTGATTTAAGGACTTTGAGTGATGGTGCCGCCAGCCACCATGCCCCACGGTCATCTCTTCCACTGGTTAACTACCCTATTAAAAAGCTGAGCCTTATCACTACTTTGAATTTTTCTAGCTTCAACCTCTTATTCTTCATCCAGTAAATTAGAAAACCCTTTAGTAGTCGATATCTCCTCCCAGCACAGGTTTCTCACAGCATGAGCAAGTGGCCTCTTCAGCAAGTCTGTCTTTGGTGTCTGAACCCCCTCTGATTTTTTGAGCATCCTTTTTAAAGCACAGACACTGGAGATGGACACAATGTTACAATAATGGTCCACCAATGTCGCACAGAGAGAGGTAGAAACCATCTCTCTGTTCCTACTTGATATTCTCCTGCTTGTGTATCCAAGGCTTGCTTTAGTCCTTTGGGCCCCAGCACTTCACTGAAACTCCTGTTCAGATCAGCCAGCATCTTAATCTCCATGTCACAGAGAATTGCTGGGCTAGAGAAAAACGATTAATCGTATCCCCATGTTGGGGCTCTAAGCCCCAGGCTGCGGTTTGAGAAGTCGGCATAGCCCCCTCTCTGAAGTCTCTAAGACAAATGTGATCATATTTTAATAATCCCCGGATCGCAGCCTCCCCTTTTGTGATCAGTGAACAGGGGCTGGGGCATTTCAGTACAGAATGAATCTCACAAAGGGTGGGAAAGCAATTAAAGGATCAAAAGAAACTTAATATGCTGAGTTCAGGAGCAATGGGGACAGAGAAGCTGTCTGCAGCTATCAGTGTTAGGAACACAAAGCAGAGAAGGGGTGACTGGAAATTGAACCAGGAAATATGTTGGTTAGAGATGAGGAAGTGTTACCACATAGTGAGGATGAAATGTATCACAGCCTTGCTACATTAGCGCTCTCTGATGTTCAGGAAAGCTGGTCACACGCGAGAATTTCCATTTTCCCAGCAAATGCCAAAGTTTGGAGGGGCGGGAGGTGGGATTCTATTCCAGTTCCAAACTAAAAGACAAAATCTCAAAGTTGCCTGTGAAACAAAAATTCCAAAATGTTTTGCTTTGATAGAGCTGTTTGGACTCATATAATCTTTTCTATTATACTCAGATATTAAGTATGATATATTCTATGCATTCCTAATATAGATTATGTATAATCTTATAAAAGACTAAATGCTTTAATAGTCAAAATGCAATACTTCGATGTTTTCTCATCTAAAATTGATCAAAAATCAACACATTCCTGCAAAACATTTAGTTGGGGGGGGGGGAATAATGCATTCTCCTCTACCCCCCTTAAAAAAAAACCCAAAAAACCTTCCATTGAGATGTTTTCAGGCAGCTCTAATTTTAGGAGGGTTCACTTGAAGGAAGGGGGAGTACAGCAATGTCCTTAACACTTGCTTCTGTCGCCTGCAAATGGTAGACACATGGCCCAAATCTCTGACTGGCACCAGTAGGTGCAACGGTAGTGTACACTGCAAACTGATCTTTGCCCTTCGCCTTTCTCTAACCCCTCCCCTTCAGCACAATCAGCCAGGGCAGATTGGGAGAGGAGAAGAGAAATGGTTTATATTCTTTGGAAACCGAGACTCTGAAGAAACATTTCTATAATCAGAATTCCAACGTGTTCCGGTATTTTGTACATCTTGCTTTTGTTTGCTTTGATTCGATACACAAGTGCTCTGTTGTGTGATGATTGATATGTACAATCAGTACCTTGGAAAGGTGCCCAATGCTCTGATTACACATGGCAAAATGTTCTGGGCTGGGGAAGCTGACAGATTGTTTATAAAAGCAATAAGGCCCGGGTAAGAAGCGGGCCCTGATGGTACAAATAAATACACCACTGAAGCAGGAACTTAATCAGTAGGAAACTACAAAGTGACAGTGCAATGTGCTTCTGACTGTGGAAAACCAGCTTACGTCCAACCAATCCTTAGTGATATCTTAGGGGTTTTAAGCAGCCAGGTGTTCATGTTACAAAGGCATCACCATTAATCAGTTGCTGGTTGGCAATCTCAGCTGATTGGCTAAGGATTGAACGGCCAGCAGAGCCCAACCTCCCCCCTCCCAGTGCACCTTCACGTTGCGTTAACTGAACGTAGGCCTGGTGGACAGGTAGCCCTGGAGTCTGAAGGTCTCCACTGATCTATAGATGGGTGAGCGGTGCAAGACGAGTGGAGATGTCCTGCTCATTGTCCCACTGTCCTGCCATCATCCGTGGCATTGGGAAGACAGCTCAGTCTCTGTGTCCTATTCAGTCCTTGGCCTCTTCATTGTGAGCGATGGAGTTGGCAGGGAGCTGGCTGGCTCCAGCACATTTTGACGTCCAGGAAGGGGACAAAGGGCAACAGATTCAGAAGCAGCAACTGGTGTGGTGTGCCTCGGGCTTTGGGTGACTAGCTGGAGACGTGGACCAGTTGCAGCCAGCTCCCCGGACATCAGCAAGGGCTCAGGGTGCTCTGCACCTCTGAAATGTGGCCCATGCTGTACAGATTTGAAGTGTCCAGGCTGAGTGTCCTGTGACATTCTGTATCCCACAGACACCTTGTAATGTGATCTGTGTATATTCGTGTTCATCTGTACAGTGTGACGGTGTATGGCCAAATGCAAAGTATGTCAGGCACGGTGTTTTTGGAACGCTCTCGGCATGCTCTACATGATTGCTGTGGTAGCATGTTTCTTGCAACATTGTACGTGTGTACAGACATGAATCTCTGCCTGGTCACATCCTCAAATGTATCTCGTAATGGCTCAGCTAGAGACAGACAAACAAAGCTGTGTTTACACACTCAGCAGAGTCATGCGGACAAGAACAATGCAGCTTAAGCACCTTGGCTCAGGAGGGAAAGATCACGATACGGATAATCACCTGACTGCAGGGGGTTGGGGGAAGAGGTTTGAAAAGAAATAGAGACACTTCAAGCTATGTGGGGCTCTTCCCCGGATTTCATCTTCCAAGCAAAATCAAGGACTGACACCTACCCACAGGATGGAGGAGTGGGTATAGATCATCACAGCCATACCTGTGTTGTAAGCTGATCATAGACTGTAACAGTGATCTTAGTTTAGAATGTGACCTTTTCTTTTATTTCATTGCGATTATCTCCTTGATTGAATGATTAATTGATTTATATTTATATATTAATTGACTTGTACTCATTTCAAATCTTACTGTACTCAGTAAACATATATTTGTTTTTACTAAAGCAGTGCAACGTTGAATGGCAGTGTGTGTAAAGGCCTGACCGAGAGCAAAGTTGGTGCGCATCAATTTCTTTGTTAAATTGATGGGCAAATGTAAATGAGCTTGCAAGGCCCAATGGGGATGCATTGAACCTTGCAAGACTAATTCCCAGTGTTGCACACCTGGGACTGGGGGAGATTACTGGGAGATTAGCTAGCAAGAGTGCTCTTCCACTGGTTTAGGGACCAATTACACACAAGTAGCGAAGCATGGACTGACACAGGATTAGGGATCATGCAGTAAGGTGCGATAAGTCAGGGCCCAGGAGTGGAGAATTGGGGTGGCAGACCAGATTGCAGGAGAGGAACATCACAGGGCCGTTCTGAAATAAGCTGGCTCTAAGCTTTGAGTTTCCACCACCCAATAAGTTTCTCAAAGAAGGTGCCAATGCATTGTCACAACTCTCAGTCACGACGGATCAATTTTAATTCCAGCCGGTGAATGGAAAGGCTCCCGTACTCCATCATTAGTTACTTGAGTCATCCAGTGACCCAGAACTCCGGGGATACATCTGGGATTGTTCTTCCAATCCAACCAGCCTGGCTGCATATGGAGCAAGATTTTCTTCCAGCAACACCCTGACCTAGTTAAAAATTCTTCCCACTATTGACAAACCAATGGCGATCGACATTCCCATCTCCCTCCGTTGGGGCCCCTTGATATTCTGTGCTGAGGGCACTGCGAGTCGGCCGGTCCTGGGGTGCATCTGGAACCATTTGGAGCCCATTCCAGCTCCCACTGAAGGCAGTAGAAAGACACTTTTTAGCACCAAAAGGGCTGGGTGATCAGAGCCTCTATAAGTTGAAGCCTAGCTGCTTCATGGGCAGTAGGATGTTCGCTTGCCCATCCCAGTGCCTGGCAAGGAAAAGTCATGTGAAAAATTCCCACCTCTACCAATTCCATCCAGGATCTCATTTTCTTTGATGCCGTGACCTTGGTTAAGGTAACCATTTGGGATGCCTTCAGGTCTGAAGGGTGGGGCAGGTGAGAAGGCAGCCCTCCTCCCCGAAGAGTCCTCCTGCACAATATGCACCTGACTCTCTTTCCACTTGCAGCCACTTCAGGATCTCTTGCTTAAACAATGGTCCTCCTGGGGACCAGTTTATCACCAAACAGACTTCCAAGCCATAGCCACATCACCCAGGTGTATATAGTGCCGAAAACCCCACTGTTCCCAATGGTACCCCACAGCCTCTCTGCTGGCAGACCATCCTCATCAGTGGAGCATCCTTCACTCTCCTTGGTCCTCTGGAGCCAACTGTCCAATATGAAGACATAAGTAGGAGTGTGCTCATGAAATCTGGGGGTGACATAAAGTTGTGGGGTGTCAGCTATACAGAGGATGTCACACAAAAGATCTGGATGGCCTTGAAACCTGCAGCTCCCTTGCCCCAGCACGCAGTGAACCTCAGTGGAACCAGACACAGTGCGTCATCGAGCAGGTGCCGTCTGTTCTGAATCGTGGCTACAATGTAGGAATCTCTTTATCCAATTGGTTACGCTTGTGTGTGTGGCCTCCGCAGGTGCTGCAAGAAAGAATCGGCAAAATTCCCTTTGATTCGAGTCGATAAGCAGGGTGCCCATTGTCCCTATGCTGTGACACCGTTAGTCACGGCCCTCTCAATGCTGCATTGCTGGTATGAAATCTGTGACACTCCCTCCGCTCTGCGCGGATAGCTCGCCTCCTGTAAGCCGCCGGTCCAGCATGTCTCTTACCCACCACCCTTGCCTGACAACAACCCCACTTGTGGCTGAAAGGAAACTGGGATATCTCTGATGGTTTCCCCTTTGACTCAACACGACCAGAGAACTTTAAAGCCACTGACTCCAATTCTCTTTTCCACTAAGGGAAGGCTGGAAACAACCTCTGGACAACTGCCATGGTGTAAATGGGAGAGCTGTTAGACAGGTTCTGCTTGGTCCCTCAATTCAGACACTTGCACAGGGTGTGGCCCGTGGATTTTGGGGGGCCTGGGCCCAGCACACAGGAGTCCAGCTGCCTTTGCTTGGTGGATGGCTCAGAAGGGCCAGAGCAGACACAACGTTGATGAAGGCAGCCTCAAGGTCACTCTATACCAGGGGTCGGCCACCCAAAAGATAAGAGCCCTTTTTTAAAATTCCTTCAATAACCAAGTAGTTTGAGAGCCACAAAGGATGTTGACTGCTAGTTAAGAAACTGAATAACAGAACAGAGATGCATGTTGATTTTTAATAACAAAAAATTATGTTTGCTGATGCAAACAAGCAATATGCATATACATTTTAACAATATACGATGTGTTTATATGACAGTTTGCTTTTTAAAACACGGCTTTTAGATCTTTACTGAAAACTAATTGGTTGATGACGTTGCAGAATGAAGGCTTTGTTGAAGTAAATCATCAATCTAAGTTACTTTTAGTTAACGTTTAGCAATAAAAATTAGCTCTAATTCTTGGGAGGGAAGGGGGAGAAGAGAGGAAGAACTTCAGTACAAAGCAGCTGCTAAAGAGTCATTAATGGTTCAAAGAGCGCTTGTTGCCCACCCTGGCTCTATACTGTGCGCTGGGGCTGGAAGACCTCTGGCCGCATGGAGCATTTAGCAGGTGCAGGCAAGTCCTTTGCATCAACTCCATCAGTTAGCCAAGTGCAGGAACAGAGAGACAGAATTTGGGCCAACTCCCCAGGAGGCAAAACTGGAATTTGACAGCGGGTCATGTCAGGGCTGCAGGATCAGGCCTTAGTCAGCATGTAGCCTGATCTCTTGACTGTGTGTTAAATTATTTTGACTCATTACAAACTCGTCATTGGCCCTTTGACGGCTCACAGATTCTTGTCCTGAGACCAGGCCCCGTATTATTAAAATAAGGGTATGGTTGGGAACCCTGCTGTGCACAGCTGCGACACTCACACTGCGGGGCCCCTTCTCTCTTTACAATAATTTATTAATACAATTGGCACAGTCACAGATGCTAACCTGGCCAGCTGGATAGAGGTAATGCAGAATGGCTCTCTGAGCATCCATCTGCTCACCCCATCACCTTCCTCTTTATCACCAGCAGCCATCCTCCTCCTCGCCTCCCATGGGCTACAGCTGTCTCTCCTCTCACACAAGACTGGGATATCCAGTTGTATAATGTGTTATGTTGCTGCCACTCTGCTTAATGCATAATCAGCTGGGATTTTGCATTTCCTCACCCTGCTAATGCCAGGGTGCCCATCTCCAGCAGATTATTATATCAATGCCTCAACATGTTGTCAGCTCATTGCCATGGCACTCTCGTGGGCAGACATTTGGGGATGTTCAGTCCAAAAGCTGGCGTTAGCTCACTGGGTTCATGGACAAAATCCCCCTCCCAGCTCCGCAGGTGACTGGTGATCTGTGCCCAAGTCCATAGGCCTTTGGCCCAAGGTGCTGTGTTGAGGCCAGCATCTGTGTTGAATGCAACAGAAGCAGGGCCCTATGGGCAGGAGATTAATGAGCACAGCAAACTCAGGCTTTCAGTGACTCTACGCTGTGCCCTAAGGCAAGCGGAGATGGGTCTGAGTCTCTGGAGAACACACTCCTTTTGTTCCTAGGCAGCGGCAGGACAAAGGCAGCCACAGCGAGCACGCGCTCCTGGCCTTCTTCACAGCACCCCGTTAGCCTACGCCGCTCTGGGAAACAGAAGATCCACAGTGCATGTGAACTTGGCAGCTGCCCCGTCAGAGGGCTCTAGTTCTCCCAAAGGCCTTCAGCCCACGGGGTCAAAACCTGGGTTCACAGTGGGCCACTCCTGAGCCTGAGGCTTCAGCAGGTAAACTGAGGACAGATGCTGTTCCCCATGTGCCATCCCAGCCACATACAGAGCCATAGTGTGCTAGGAGAGGGTAACCCTGGTCTCGCACACACGTCTGCCCTTCACAACTCTCTGCGTCCTGCTCACGGAGGGCAGGAGGGGCCAGGCCATAGCACCCCGATTCGTGGGGAGTTACCCGACGGTGACTGTAAATCTGGGCACTTTTGCAGCTGCTCTGATTTGCAAGGACTCAGCTCGGGTTCCAAAGACACTGACCCGGTGTGAAGTGGCTTCGACTCCCAGGGAAACCTGGGCTGCACCCCTGCATAGGGTTACCAGATACCAAAGCCTGGAAAGGAGGACAGGGAAGTACCGAAAGGAGGACATTGGAGGACACATGGAGAAAATGGAGTATTCATGTAATAGTCTTCTGTTTTTAGGGGGCTCTGGAATGTTTTCCCCTAAAAATAAGGTGTTCTGGGGCATTCCAGCATATTTTAACCCCTGTAAGTAAAAAGCCAGACAAAGTCATGTTTTTTTTAAAATGCCTGCTGGATGGAAGACTTGAAGGTAAAAAGGAGGACATGTCCTCCTTTCGCCGGACATCTGGTAACCCTACCCCTGCAGGCAGTACGCACTTTCCACCTGGAAGATCCAGGGGGAAAAGGCCAAGGATGAGCCCAACCTCAATATCGCAAGCAGGGCTAGGACCTCTAATGCAGGAAGCAGTGCCCGGCCCAGATCAAAATCACCCCAACAGTGCCCTGCCTGTTAGTGATGAAGCCCCATGTGCTCAGCCAGAGGGATCATTGGCAAGAAACCGCCAGCGCTCGGCCTCTGTCTAAACAGCTTTTCACTGCCTAGTCTGTGGAAACAGCTGGGTCTCTGCTCCCACAAGCTGGTCCAGTAAAAGTTTCCCCCACCTAAATTAACACCACGTGGCCCCAAGACACCCCACATAATATCCCTGCGCAAGTACAGGAAGTTGTGGGGCTACACCCTAAACCAGGGGTCTCAAACTCAAATCACCACAAGGGCCACATGAGGACTCGTAGAGGGCTGCACCACTGAAACCTTTCCATACAACGATATTGCAAATATAGGTAATGATCGTGTCATTGTGGGCTGCAAAAAATAGCTTTAGGGGCCACATGCGGCCCACAGGCCACATGTTTGAGACCCCTGCCCTAAACGAAGCCATGTTGGTGCTCCTGGCAACCTTTCCCAAATCAGTTAATCCCAAACCACGCTGCTAAGTAAGCCCATCCCACAGCACTCCCCAGCTCCCTCACAGCGTGATTGTCACCAGGACATGGGCGAGGCTGTGGTGGAGCCAGAGATGCTCTGCAAAGACTGAGGCAGACGGTACAGGGACCCGGCCCTGCTGGGATGTCACGGCAGGAACACGTATGAGCATCACTGAAGGAAAAATGAGTGGGAAGGGAAAGGACTAACTCAGGCGTGGGAGGAGTGGCAAAGGACGGTGGCAGGGTCTGCAGGACCAGAAGGATCGTTGGGGAATGCAGAAGAACAAAAAAATCTCTAGCAATTTAGAAAGGAACACTGTCGAGGGAGAGGGATGCCTGAAGGAGCCAGGTCTGTCTATGTCGTGATGTGCTTGTGGACTGCTTTAAAAGCATTTCTCTCCAACTGCTTTATTCTTACTGTTCAAACAAAACAAGCAAGGTGTCCTGTGGCACTTAAAGACTAACAAATTTATTTATGGCGTGAGCTTTTGTGCGAGAAAATCCCACAAAAAAATAAATAAATTTGTTAGTCTTTGGGTGCCAAAGGAGTCCTTTCTTGTTTTGCTGAACTAGACTAACACGGCTGCCCCTTTGGAACTTGTTCAAACGAAACAAACTAACAAGTCCTGTGGCACTTAAAGACTAACAAATTTATTTTTAGCATGAGCTTTCATGGGAGAAAATCCTACTTCATCAGATATTTGGAAGATGGGGAAACTTACAGAATGGGATGAAAATAAACACAAGGGAGCGTAAGACATGGGATCAGGTCATACAGTAACAGCAAACCAGAGAATCTGTTAAGATTCAAACACTGGGAAACAGCACATAGAGGAGAGTGAAGTCAAATCATCTATTGTAATGGGAAAAGAAGCCACAGCCACGATTTAATCCTGCTTTCACACAATCTAATCTGCACATCGATGCTAATTCAGCTGTCTGTCTTTGAAGTCTTGACGTCCCGTTGATTCTCCTGAGCACAATCATTAACAAATCGCCCATAGAGTGATTAGAAAGGCTCCCTGCCCTTCTGGAATGTGCAAGAATGGCGTTCAGGGCCTGCTACTTTTAGGGGTTCAGTGTTGGGGGCCCTAAAAATAGAAAATGGAGCTGGAACGGTGTGTTCTGGAGCCCACTATTTTTAAACACTGGGTCCCATAATGCAGCACTCCAGCTCCATTTTCTATTTTTAGGGGCCCTGGAATGCTGAGCCCCTAAAAATAGTGGGCCCCGGAACGCCGTTCCGCCACGGTCTGGCCTGCTCTAACCCCTGGGAGACACAAGCAGGCAGAGCCCCGAAGTGTCCATGTCGCAATAGGTTGGAGCCGTTTCTTTTCCATCCAGTGAGTATGGTAAGGTTTGCTAAGGAGCTGGCCTAGGACAGGGCAGGGGTAGCTACCCAATGGTGCTGCTGGCCACTGTCCCAGCCTCATTTTTTTTTTTTTTTTTTTTAATCAAATGCACCTACACCCTAACCTCGGCTCAATGCAGCAGATGCAAATACACCCAGGCAGGAAATCAACACATGGTGATGAGCGGATCCCTCAATGGGTGGGAAGAATCAACTACTGCTGAAAACAGTCACCGTCTCTGAACTTCCTGGGCTTCCCAAATGCATGGCCTCGTCTCTCATCTGCCTGCACTGGCCTGTTGGGTTGAGGCTGATAGCCCGCATGGGACCTGGATTTGCTGCTGCTGTTTCCCATCAATCATCACCAGCAGCACAGGACACTAGCCATGGCATCCTCAAAAGGCAAAGTTCGTTTCCACCCTGATTTTGGCTGATTGTCTTGCGTTCCCGCCGTAGGACTGCCTTCTGGGGCAGCTGTGATGTAGGCCTGTGGGGTGGAGGTGACAGCACTTCCCTAGTGGAAGCCAGTGGGATTTGGGCACCTGACTTGTTCCGGCTTTTTGACAACACACCATCACATACATCCACACGCCCTCATGCGGCAGGGGCACCGCTGGCTGCAGTGGCTGCTCTTTGACCCAGCACAGTCAGGATGAGAAGGGGAGCTGGATAGTAGAGATGACATTGGCAATATGCCACTCCAGGAAGAATAAATATGGAGACTCCAGGAATTAAAGGTTCGTCTGTAATTAAATACCGTCATGTGATGAAACCTCCAGGAAACCGTCCAGCCCAGACTGGCTACCCTACTGAGTAGCCCATCCAGTCTTAGGTTCATTGTATCTCAACCTTTTCTTTCCCCGCAGGGGCGCTGACTCACAGCCCAGCACCGGGCACAGGGGTAACTTGGGGCAGGATTAGGTCCAAGGATTTCAAGAGCAGCCATGCGGTCAGCACTCACACTGGCTCCAGACCCTCCTGCGGCGAGCTGAGGCAGAAGGGGTTTGTAACAGTCCTCACATGTTTTGCTCATAGAGGAGCCTTTGTAACTGCGTGGATTACCATAGTAACAGCCATAATCATCCTAGAGATGCCAGGCCTGGATCTCTGCTGCCTTGTGCAGTCATTTAGACCCATGCCAAGAAGCGTCACCAGCACCAGAGGCGTATAGTAATCAACTACACGGGGTGCTGGGAATTTCCGCATGTTGAGTGCGATCCAACGCCCACCCGTCAATGAAAGATTCACTTTGATTTTAAGGAACTTGGATGAGGGCCTTATCCCCATGCCGTGTTAGTGCACGGTCGAGCTGTTGGTCTCACTGGGGGAGCAGATCAGTATGGTTTGCTCCGGGCTAGAGGCTGTCTCAGGCAATGATCTGGGACTCGCACCACAAACAGCGAAAAACTCCCCCCTTCTTTGCTGCGGTCAGGGGCACCGTTCCCTCTAAGCTGTGCACGCGTGCGCGCACACAGGTCATGAAACCTGCACACGCAAAAAAATTAAGTGTGCACAAAAAAATTCAATAGTGCTACTATTGGTGCTCACAAAGAAATGGTTTGCACACACAGGCTACAAGTAATTAGAGGGAACATTGGTCAGGGGGATTCATGGCTCCTTCTGCAAGGATCGACCCAGTCTCCTTTCTAAAGTGGAGGCTCTTTCGGACCAGGCATTAAGTTAGCCTCATCCAAAGTCCAGAGCCCTGCTAGGTTATCTTGGGGACCACTGGAAAATGGCTTTCAGGGTCTGGAGGATGCTGGATGAACACTTCTGCAACGTCAAGGAAAACGTTTTGTGACTTTTGTGTGCTTTTCCAACCAGCTCATCGAACAGTCGGCATTTCTTCTTCACCTTAAATGGCAACTGACACTTTCCCAACAAAATCTGCCAAAAGATTTGCGACCTTGTCACCCCGCTGTACTCCTGACCCTCGCCTACTAGAAATGAACAGGGAAACTGAGGCACAGACGTTGACTGATGTGCCCAAAAGTACACAGTAATCCATTACTTGTAGCAACAATTGGCCAAACAAAGCCAGGCCCTGGCTTCAACATCATGACATTTCTCTGTTTGGCTGTCTGTCATGCAACCACTTCAGAAGCCGCATCAGGTCAGTTCGAGAATTTTACTGTTTATTTTGGGGCCAGTCAGCAAACCAGAAAAGCCCGATTGCAACTCAGATATAGGGGTGAGCATCAGGGACAGGGTTTGAACCAATTGCACCCTCCCCATTCTGGTCAGCCCCCTTCACCCCTCAGATGGGCCACTCACTTCCCAGCTCCCGCCAGGCCCTTTCTTTTCTGCTCCTGTTGGGAGTGAGGCCGTGAATGACTTCACAGAGGCCAGAGGGGGTGCAGGGTCCCTCTGGATACTGGAGTGTAGCAGCAACTTCCCAGAGGTCTGGAGAACAGGAGCAAGGTCCCTCTGATCCAGGCAGTGACCCCAGAAGCCTGCGTTTGGGAGGCAGAGCTGTTCTGGACACAGGGTGAGACAGTGATATTAGGGCTAGGTTAGGGTGGCCCCCCGACTGGGACCCTTATTCCCCCGCTAGCCATGCCTCCTCCCACCCCAGCTCTGGCCAGCCCCCTGGCTGAGCCTCTTGAACCCACTCTTATCAGACGGTAACAAAAGGAAAAATGGAAAATGTCGCAGTTTTGGGGAGAGAAAATCCACACAAACGCTTCTGCCCTTTTTGGGCAGCCCTCCTGCCTGAGAAATGTAGGGGGAAACTGAGGCATAGATTCTCAGTAGCGTGCCCAGGAGTATACAGCAAATTGGACTTTGAACCCAGGAGTCTGGGATCCTAGTTCTCTGTTCCAACATGAATATTAACACTTTTCATAGAGCTGCAACAGCTTCGCCCGCTGTCCAGTATGTCCCCTACCCACCGCCCTTGCTCTGCCGACAGCCCTGTGCATGCCTGAAGGTAAACAGGGAGCTAGGCAAGATTGCACGAACAGATGAGATGTACCAAGACAAGACAGGAGACAGTGGCTGGATGACAGGAGGTTACCGGGGCAGATGGCAACATCTGATGCCTTGTCGGATGAAGTAAAGTTGTCGGCAAGATTTGAAAGGAGCATGAGGGCAGGCTGGGAGTGGAGGGGGGTTGCTAGAATGTGGGAATATGTCCCAGGCATTGGAGCAGGGGCAGAGCGGAAGAAGCTAAATGTGGGAAAAGGCTTTGGATGGCGCTGCACAGGGCCTGGCTCAACAGGAACGTGCTTCTGGTTGGGGTTTCTAGGTGGTACTGCAACACAAAGAGGCCTAGCCTGTCCCAGCCTAGGTGCCATGGGCGCTGCATACACTAGTGTGCCCACAAGACAGTCGCACTGGCATTGGCTCAGGGGTGCAGGAATTTCTGATGCCTGATGGGCTAGACCCAATTCTGGCATCTCTGCCCTGATACCCCAACCCTGTATCCCTCTGCCTGCTAATGGCATCTCAGCATTTGCTGCCTGTGCTTAGAAGCTGCCCCATAGCCAGTGAAGGCCTGTCTTCTCATTCTGGTCTCAGAGGACCACAGACCCCAGCTCTGCAGGAGTAAGGAAGCTGCCTGCATAGCAAGTCTCTCCCGAGGATGCCCTGGATGATCAGGGACAGCTTCGCTGATGCGAGAAGTTCTGAACTTGCAGCTCCCAGCACTGAGGGCAAGGATTTTTAGTTATCCTTACATGTTTGTGGCACTTAGGACCCCCACTCAAAGATCAGGGCCCGTTGCGTCAGGTGCTGTACAGAGCAATGGCAAGATTGCTTCTGAGCAATCACAGCCTGTAATGGTGGAAGTGTCCCCTGTGCTTTGCCTAGTCTTGGCTGCTGGAATGGGATCTAGGTACTGCTGCAGTCGGGCGGAAATTAAAGCAGCCTTCTGGCTGCTCGAGCTTGTGCCAGTCGCTCCCTAGAGGGCCTCTGGATTTGGGCAAGAGGGTGGCATAGCGCTGCTTTCTCCCTCTCCTCCTCCTCCACACTGTGCTGAGCTTAGCTCAGTCAGCCACCACCCAAGGGTCACAATGCTGCTGCCTGACCCTGCCGTAACCTGGCCCGGAGCGAGGCGGAGCTGTGGGTGCTCTATGGTGCC
Source organism: Podocnemis expansa (assembly GCA_007922195.1). Taxonomy (NCBI): domain Eukaryota; kingdom Metazoa; phylum Chordata; order Testudines; family Podocnemididae; genus Podocnemis; species Podocnemis expansa. The sequence goes on along the minus strand of ML682206.1, from coordinate 4,471,864 downwards.
CAGGGGCTGTCAAGAGATCTTCAGTTCCCGGGGTGCTTTGAGCAGAGAATACCAGGGAACAACACGTCTGCAAAACAAAAACTACAAAAAGAGAGGGACAGCTCCAGCCTGGGCCAAGGCTCCTGCAGGGCAGGGGACGTCCCCTGTGTTGGTGCCGACACTGGGTGAATCCCCGATTCCGAGCCGAAGGAATAAACCAAAAACTTGGCATCGATATCTCCCATCTCTTCCCAGAGCAAAGTTACACCCCAGCGACTGGCAGAGCTTTCGGCAGTGCAGCGGCTGTGCCTGGCCAGGAGGAGGTTGGTGACCTGGAGGACGGTGGGCAGCGGAGCAAGAGTCCAAGGCCAGAGGCACAAAAGTTCCCATCTATTATCTCGGGTTGTCAAGGGGCGTAGCAAACCGTGCCAGCCATGCAGAGGGCCGGCTGCTCCCTGCCTGACATCTGAGCCACAGCACCCTGTTTACAAGCCCTCGGTGTCCAGCAAAACCCACCTAGACATGCTTCCTGCGTGCCTGAAACCTGCCAGGGCTGCCAGGGAGCTGTCCCCTTTAAGAGGTGGAGCTTGCAGCCTGGCACAGGAAGATCAAGGCTGGATTGAATTGCCCTGGTCAGAGGAGGTTGCAGATGCAGGCAGGAGCCAGCTGATCAACACCACCCAAGAGACCATGAGTGGCAGGGTTGGAGATCTGAGCCCCAGGCAGGCAGAGGCGCTAGCCAAGGTGAGATTTACCAACAGACCCTGTCCTTTAGCTCTGCAAGTCTCTTATTTCCCCTGCAGTGGGGCAAGGCTGGGCAGGGGGGTTTATTTCTCTGCCCCGTGCCCTGCCTTTGAGATACGGGGATCCTGCAGCGATGGGGCTGCATGGGTGCTGGGACCTTAGTGGGGTGGCAGGGATGGGAGAAGGGCCCCCCGGCTGATGGGGAGGCAGTTTACGCGACCTCTCTCGCAGGCTGGGAATGGGATTTCAGATCTCCCTTGTGCCAGCTTGGGAACGGGATTTCAGATCTCCCTGCGCCCAGCTTTCCACAGGACCATCCTGCCAGATTTTTTCTCCCTGCCTGGCACCTAGCACCTGTGGAAGTGAGGTGCCCGGAGCGACCTGGACCTGCATCTCATGGGGAGCGAGTGGCAGCCCCAGCCCAGATTAGCCCAGAAAGCGTACGCAGAGGATCTGGGTCCAGCTGAGCTCCCTCTCGACTGTGGAAAGGGGCAGGGGAGGGTCCCAGGCAGGGTGACTAGGAAAAAGCCTCCTCTGCCCCCAGCCTGTACCCCAAGAGGTGCCACGAGCAGGGAATGGGACCCGTTGGATGCGTTGCTGCTGGGCCCTGGAGGGATGGACCTGGCATCTCTGCTGGGGACGGCGTTGCCTAGTGACTAGCCGAAAAGGCTGGACACCAGGGAGGATGCAGGCCTGCGTCTGCTGGAAAAGGCTTAGGGCCGCAGACTGATGAGCTCTGTGCTTGTTACCTAAGCAGCTTTTGAATGAAAAAGGTGACAAGTCCTGGCTGCACAAAGCACCGTGGCTCCGGTGCCAATAGTGCCTCCTGCACCATCCCTCCCTTCCCAGGCCCTCTGCACCCCTCAGTTCTTTCCTAGGGCATCTGTGGGGGCCATTTATGAAACTGTGTCCCCTAAATGGATGGTCACTCTGCAGAATTAGGAAGAGGGCGGAGGGGGGAAATCAAAGGAAAAGGCCAAGTTCTGGTGGCACTGAGTTGCTCTGAGCCGCTGCAAAGGGGCTGCCTGGGCCGTGCACTGAGCAAGGGAGTTTGAACGTCATCCCTGCTGGGTCCAGAGGGAGGATCGGCCAGTTTGGGGGAGCAAGCGTTGTGGGAGGGCAAAGCACGGCTCCTGAGAACAGCACCTGTGGCAGGTTGTCGACAAGGATTGGGATTTGTGCACGAAGGCCAACTGCACCTAACCCCAATGTGCCCCTCCAGGGCCCCTGGGCCTGCTTCCCCACTGCCTTGAGCTGGGCATCATCCGCATTGGCTGTAAATCGGGGAGGGATGTCAGATTTTCGTGGCATCTTGACCCACAGTGGGCATAACATGGTGGAGGGCTGGACCTCACTGCTCTTGAAGAGCACATGTGCTGCTGTGGTATAAACATGTTCCTTTAGGAGCCTGGAAGGTAAAGTAGGAGCTTGTGCTCCTGGGAGATCTGGAATCTGTTCTGGCTTGGCCTGCTTGGACACGAGCAAGTCACTTAACCTCCATGCCTCAGTTTCCCCAGCTGTAAGACAGAGACAATTCTATGTCCCTGCTTCTCGGTGAGGCCAAATTCTTTAGTGCTGGACCATCAGCGGGTCTGCTTTGCATTCTTCTCAGCAGCTCATGGGCTGTCGGTTTCAGTGAAACCTTCCAGTTAAAATAGAGGCGGCGAGAGAAACCGCACACCCCTGCTTGGCATTCAAGGGAGGGGGGTCCGTGGGTGAAGAGGAGACATCAGAGGAGCTCTCTCTGGGGTGTCTGTGTGTGGGTGAGGGAGGGATTGCAGCTAATCGTGGTGTCTGAATCCAGCTCTTTTCTATTTGCAGAAAGTAGACAGGTGCAAGAAACAGTAAATTAGTGCAAAACGACATTCATAGCTCCCCAAGGCTTGCTGAAAGTTGCCTCAAAACAGCGTCCCGAGAGGCACTGAAATCTGTGTTCAGCAGAGGAGGCCTCAGCTCACCAGGTTCCACAGGGCTCTGTCAGCCGGGGCAGGAGAGGTTTTGTCTAGTGTTGGACCCATGAGCCCGATTCTTGCACCTTGCATGGCTGTTGACTCCTGTGCAAAGTGGCCGGGAAGCATTTCACACAACCCCCTTTTTGCACCAGTGTCAGCGATCATGCAAGGGGCAAGTCTGGAAATGTCCACACCTCTCTCTTTGTGCTGAAGCTGTAACCCACTTTGTGCCTTAATTTTAGGGGCAATAATAGAGACTCCTCAGCTTTTCTGATTTGTGCTCTGAAACTGAACAGAGTCATTGCCAGCCTGGAACAGACCCGAGGACTCTACTTCCCTGTGTTGGTTCTGACAGTGGCCAGCACCGGCTGCTTCCAAGGAAGGTGTAAAAACCCTCCTAGAAGGGACGGTAACGTACCTTCCAAAGTGGCCTGCCAGACTGTGGTCCTTGAACTAACACCTGAGGCCACCTTTGCAGACCTGCTGGGGGCTCCAAAGCACCCAGTGGTTTCAGATGGAGTTGGAGGTACTCGGCCCTTTGAAAAATCTGGTCCCAAATCAGACACCAAGAATCAGGGGCTGCCTCAAAAATTTGGGCCTTCAGAATAAGGCAATTGTGCGGCCATTTCTTCATAGCTACAGATTTATGGGTGTGTGGTTACACCTCGGAGCATGAAGGTTTATCTCCTTTAGAGTTGCTATTCTTCCCCACATCACTATAAATACCTTATTCTTTTTTTCAAATTTCTGTCAAGCTTTTGACCTTGACCCTGTCTAGGGGCAGTGAACACCAGAGACCAATTTGTCATTTAAAGAGTGTTTCTGCCTAAACAATGAGAGTCCCGTGACACGTTACAGACCGGGGTGGCCAAACTTATGGAACTCAAGAGCCGCACAAGTCGATTATTAAACCTTTGAGAGCCGCACTGAGGCATGTAACCACATACTTTTACCCACACCAGAATTACCAAGCTTAAAATTCTTTGCGCACTTGAATTTTATCATAAAAACAGGGCAAATATGGATCCTATTAATGTCAGATTAATAATTACTTAAGGTTAGCATGAAAGCTAGCAAAAATTTAGGTGTCACTGGATGGGGAACACAGCAGGCCAGTGGCAAATTTTTAAAAATCTGGGCAGTAACTTGGCAATGCAGTCCATAAAAGCTCTCTCAGGTGTTGATCTCTGAGCACTGAACAATGTTTTGATTTAACAGATTTCATTCCAGTAAATTGTGCCAAAAATGGAAAGTAATCGGCGTTCAGTTTCAAACGTTTCTCCTTTGTATTTTCGTTTCTTAGCATTCCATGTCATGTTTAGGACTCGTAACACTTGATTTTATTTTAACAAGTAAACTGCATTAGGGCCTATGAGAAAAATCTAAACCTGCCCTGCTCCCCCCCGCCCCATTGCAGTTTCCCTGTGGTCTCTTACTATGCTGCAGCTTCTCAGCTCTTCCCGACCATGTCGCACTTCTGCCCCCCACTGTCCCCAACCATGCAGCCGCTTTCCCCACTGGCTCGGACCATTGCACACTTCTCCCCTGTCTCCCAACATGCCACCCTTCCCTGCTGTGCTCATCCACGAGCCGCACTTTTTCTTTGAACAGCCGCATGTGGCTTGTGAGCCGCAGTTTGCCCACGCCTGTTATAGACTAACAGATTTCTTTGGGCATAAGCTTTCGTGGGCTCCAGCCCACTTCATCAAATGCATCTGACGAAGTGGGTTGGAGCCCACAAAAGCTTATGCCCGAAGAAATTTGGTAGTCTCTGTAAGGTGTCACAGGACCCTTGTTTTTGCTGCACACAGACCAACATGGCTACCCCTCTGGATGTTTCTGCCTAGCTTTTTTTTTTAACCATTTTGCCGGTTAATGTCTTGGGAGCTGCCATTGTTAAGGCATTTATGTGAGGCAAACTGGAATGAGCTTAGTGGGAAAGGAGGGGAGAGGGACAGTCCCGTTAGAGCTAGAAGGATTTTGAGTGCTGGGAAGATTGGGGCAGTTTTGCAAACAGAGCTATGTTACGTTCTTTGCAGATGGTCTCCTCTCCTCCCATGCATAGCTGCATGTAACTGAAATCTCTGGTGTGCAATATCTTTGATTCAGGGAATGGCAGGCGGGCTAGAGAATTTGTTGAGCAGACCTTTGGAGAGTGTCCTCTCCGGCTTCCCAGAGGTCCTGCTGGGATTTCAGCCGATCCTCTCTCCCAGCACACTGTTCCTGCGTGCTCGTTTCCAAAGCAAAGGAACTAATCCTGGGTTTAATTACACCTAATTTCAGACCATGATAATCTAATCAGCCTCATTAAGAAGGGAAGGACCCGGAGTGACCTGCCCCTCTGAGACTTAAGTTATTCAATGCTCTGATGAGACGGGTGCTGACCCTTGGGATCTGGCTTTGAGGATGAGGGGACTTGCAAGTTCCCCCATCTGTTATTTGTGACGGATTCTTTCCCTGCCCTTTGCACCGTGTGGGGCTCTCTCATGCCTTGCTCATCGTGACCCTAAACCACCCACTTGGCGTCCTGCTGCCGCTGTGGCTGGTGTCAACGTTGCTGGCCATTAACCCCACATTCGTCAGGACAGGCAGCCAAGGAGAGATGTGCTGCCGCTGACACAAATTGCCCACATGCTGCCCTCCGTCTGCCTTACGCCAGCCCTGACGGATCCCTTCAGATCTCCTAGAGGTCCCTCGGTACCCCCAAAGATTGCTTTAATGCCTCCCATTGCAGGAGACTGAGATCTGGGCTACCCTGGCCTATGTTACTGATCCTCATTTCCCTGTGAGCTCAGCCACACTGTTGGAGCATCCCCATTTGCACGGTAGGACGTGCTGCCTCCTTGCACTGTGGGTAATTAAACAGGATCCTAGCATCTGCCTGCTTCTCAGAGCAGCGTCTGCGCCTGGCCGGTTAAATACACATGTGCAGGCAGATCCCTGCTAGGTGTCCTTGTGTCTTTGAATTACCCCTTCTCAGCTTGCAATGGTGATTGGGGGGTGGGTATGGGTGGCCACCGAGACTCCATCAAAGGCAGGGGTCTCAACCTCAAATCACCATGAGGGCTGCTACGTTAGCCCAAGGGCCGCACCACTGGAACCTTTTCATACAGTGGTATTGCAAATATCAGTAATGGTTGTGTGGGCCACAGGAAATAGCCTTGGGGCCGCATGTGGCCTGCGTGCCACGTGTTTGAGACCCCTGATCAAAGCTCTGGAGGCTCAATCCCAGAGACAGCCTTGGACGATCCCCTGCATCTAGTTTCCCCAGCCAGACTCCGTCTCATCCAGCCTGGGCTCTGTGACCATTGCTCTCTCCATGCTTGTGCCTCTAAACCATCTGAGGTCTCCCCCATTCCCAGGGCAGGCTGGGTCAGGCGGGTATCCCCAGGTAAAATTATAGGTGCCTCAAGGCTGAGGCCTTGCCTCATCTTTTATCCAGGCCGGGGAGTCCCCTTACGCAGGGGCTATTGCCAGAAGCTGGTTAACAACCCCTTGGCTCTGTCCACCAGGCCCAAGGGTTATGGCACAAGTGATAAGGCCTTGAACCGGCCGCGGCAGCACGAAATCCAGTCCTGTGCCAAGTGGGACTGGTGATGCCCTTCGAACGAGAGACACGTGTCGAAAGCCCCTTGAGCCCCCGGGTGGGCACTGAGTCTGTGGCATGGGGGTGGGTCACCAGACAGAGCAAGCCTGTGCGAGCCCACAGGGATGAAATAAATGGATCCCAAGGGGGTCTCGTCAGCCTCTATGGCAGAGGTCTCAAATTCAAATCTCCATGAAGGCCGCATGAGGACTAGTACATTAGCCCAAGGGCCGCACCGCTCAAACCTTTTCATATGACAATATTGCAAATATCAGTAACAATAGAGTTGTTGCGGGCTGCAGGAAATAGCTTTAGGGGCCGCGCGTTTGAGACCCCTGCTCTATGACATCTATCTTCCCTGGACTGTGATCTTGGGGCCCAGTGGACGGGGGGGCATATACATTGCCCTGCTCCTCATTAGCCAGCCCCTCCATCATGCTCGCCACGTGCGCTGGCAGCCAGCCTGGCCTGGGACATAAGTGATGGCAGAACCCGTTCCTGTTTTCCCTGAAAGCCAGTGAGGTTGGCGTGGCTCAGCTCAGGGGCCCAGACCTCAGCCCCAGGCCCAGGAGTGCGCAGCCCGTGCAAGAGACACATCTTGCTGCAGACGTGCTTAGCAGGCGCTTTGCCCACAGGTCAATTGTGGGAGGCTGTGGCCAGTGGGGAAGGCAGATCTGGGGCTGGCTGCGGGGCATTTCCTGGGGGAGGGCTGAACGCATGCAGCGCACCCCTCTGGCGTCTAGCCCGCTCCTCCCTTGCCCCTGCCCCGAATAACAGCCCACAGTGGAATCAGCATTGGGAGTCCAGGGACCCAGCGCCGGGGGATATGGGTTGGGTGAGATCTCCTGAGCTCTAAATTGAGGCACAGAGCCGCGTGGACCCTGCGGCGCTGGGCCGATGCCCCCCAGCGGTGCCGGTCCTGACACAGCCTCTCCTCTTCCCTCCACAGTTCCGCGAGAACCTCCAGGACGTGCTGCCCACCCTTCCCCGTCGGGACGACCACTTTCTTTTGCGCTGGCTGCGAGGTACCCAGGGCACCAAGAGCTAATGGGGCAGGAGGGAGAGGAGCCGAGGCAGCGCCAGCTGCCCCTAGGAACCCCCACCCAGGCACTGAGCCATTGTCTGCAGTTTTCTTGAGACAGAAATATAACGGGGAGGGGGGATGACCTGCTGAGCCCTGGGGAAGAAGAGGGGAATCCCTCACCTAGTGCAATGGGGTTACACACTGTAATATTCAGACCCAGGCCTTAAGCTGCCTTGGAGTGGGAAGGAAATGGGGACAGGGACAAGCAAGGGTTGTCAGGTTGCCTCTGAGCAGCAAAGGAGACAGGGAAAAGGGAAGCACGAGAGGCAGGAACAGGCCTGCTGCTGGTGGGGCAGGGCAATGGTTTGGGGCTCTTATCTCAGGGCCCACATCTCTGCAGAGTGAAGATGGCCCTGCATGGCCAAGGAGCTTTTATTTCCCTGGCCCTGCCTTCCTTTGCAGGCACAGTGTGGGAAGCTCCCTCCCAATCCATCTGCAAGGGGCTGGGCAGGTTTGTAAAGATCTGGCTGATATCACAGAGGAGACGAGGGGCCTTATCTCCGCTAGGTCTCCAGGAGTGACCTGTGAGCTCTGTTATCGCAGGGAACTCCGTCCCTCCCACATTCTCCTTGCTATCTGTTTTGGAAAGTCCAAAATTCAGAGCCCTGCCCAGCCATGACCTGAGGCTATTTCTCTTCTGTGATGGGGCCCAGCGCAATGCTAGATCCAGAGCAAATCCCAAAGCAAGGAGCTTTGGAGGTCCTGCCTGCTTGGCCTCAGTGCTCAGGGGCCACCTGCCGGAGGGGAAGGCTTCCAAAAGTGCAAAGGCAGAGGGGTCTGGACGGATACCCCTCCTGCCTTTGCATATTTCCCTCATAGGCTCTGTGCCCCCCCACCCGGCTTTCACAGGAGCAGGTCCCAAAAGGAGAAGGCCTCCAAGGTCGGGATTTTTGTACTTGGCCGCATGAAGCCAGGACCCTAGATGCATGTAGGAGGCTCTGAGCTCACAGCTCCGGTCTAAGGGGTGTGGAGGACCCCAGCACCCCCCAGGAGCCTGTCTAGGCAGGAGATGAGGTTTTGAATGCTACACACCAGCTGGACAGCTCCAGTCTCATGAAGGGACGCTAGGGGCTCAGCGCCAAACTTAGATTAGCTGGTCACTAAAATAAAGGCTTAAAAAAAGTGTGTTGGGACCAGCATTATAACAAGGGTCCCAACACTCCAAGTTTGCAGCATCCATGGGTATCCACTCAGATGCCAGTGTGGGCAGCTGGCTTAGAAAGCTTGCTTCCTTTGTCTGGCGTCGTGGGTTCAGGTGTGTCTGCTGCTGCTGGGGAGTGGCTGAATGGGACAAGAAACGTAGGTGCAAGTAACCTTCTGGGGAGCGTGAGCGGGAACACCCACTGTTTTCCAGCACCAGCTCTAAACCTATGGCACCAGCGCCAGTCTCCCATCTTACAACTTAAACAACAAAACATTGCCTTCAGAGTTCCCAGCTATTTAATAGGTCTTGAGCAACAAGGCAGGCAAGATATCATCTTACTGGACCAACCGCTGTTGGCGAGAGAAGCTTTCAGGGTTGCTCAAAGCTCTTCTCGGTAAGCTCAAAATCTAGTTTCTCTCGCCCACAGACATGGGTCTAATAAAACAGATTACCTCCCCCACCTTTTCTCACCAGTGTCCTAGCACCCAGGCAGCTACAGCCGAACAAATTTCGGAAATTTTTTTTCTTTTGCTGTCAGCTTTGGGAGCCTGTGGGGTCGCAGTGTTAGGCTTTTTCTACACACCCATGGGCCAGAAACTTACTAAGGTGAGAGTCTCTTGACTCCAGAGGCTGGGACTTGAAGAAAAAAGAGCCCAAACATCATGAGACTGGTGATGCCAGCGTGGCAGGTGGGGACACTGTCCTATCAAACACTGCAGGGCTCACCAAGATCACTGCTGTGTTTTTTATTAGGGCAGGTTCTCCAGTTGAAAGGCTACCGAGTGGAGTTGGACTTTAAAAAGCAGATAAGAGCCAGGATTGGAGAAAGGGCAAGTGAAGGAGCTTCCTCTGATAGAAGGTCACACTCTTGCAGAGGAGAGATAAGGCTGCTCCGGGACAAAACCTGGGCATTTAAACACCCCTTCAAAGAGAGATCACAAATGATGGAGGAGTAAAGGGGGGGAATAACGGATGGAGGTATGCAGAGCCCCCGGCATCTGGGATAACACTGCGCCCACTGTCTGCCCACCTCAGGTTGCCACTGTGGCAAGGCACAAACCCCTGACAGGAGACTAGTTTTTCTAGTACTTTGCTAGAGCAGGAGCTGTTATTAGGGCTGTAAAATTAAAGAAGGAATATCAGTAATTGCCACAACAGGGCAGGATCCAGGGTGATTGCAACATTCGAGGAGGGAGGTGGTCCTCACCACTGCTTTTAAATCAGTAAGTAGGTTTTAAATCCAGGAGTCCAGGCACTCAGAGCTGGCGAGTCATACTTGGCGCATTGTCCCAACACCAGCAAGGCAACGTCCTATCACCTGGCTGGACAAATCCAAAGAGCTGCCCTGGCAGAAATCCCCTGTGCGGTGTGAACTCACGACAGAGATAGTCCCAGCTCCAGCTACATAGCTGTACTAGGGTAAACCACCACTTCACAGCCAGCGGCGAGTCTGAGGTGCCCTGCCTCAGTTTCCCAAGAAGTCAGGACGCTCCATTAGAGCAGCAATTGTCAAACTTAGGATCCAGTACTGGGTCGCAGACCCTCAAGCACCAAGTCACAACATCCCTTGCTGCCACTGCCCCAAGACTAGAATGCATTGCTTAAAGATTTCAAAAGGGATAGCCGTGTTAGTCTAGTCCAGTAAAAAAACAACAAGCAGTTGTGTGCATGCAAAAAATAAATCTGTTAGTCTTAAAGTGCCACACAACTGCTTGTTGTTTTTTTGCTTAAAGATGCAATTGCTGGGTCACAGGCATAAATGATTTTTTTCAACTGGGTCCTGAGGAAAAAAGTCTGAAAATCACTGCACTAGAGGCTCACTCATGGCCAAAACACCCTGAGGGGCTGGGTTTATTAACTAAGTCAGTCTCAGTCTCAAAGGCTCAAAATAAAGTCCAATTAAAGTTTCCCCACACACCCTACCTGGCAGCTGGAGTCTTCTTCTGGCCCTCTAGCCTCCAGGTCTGCTTTCTAGGCCCGAGGATCCCTGCAAGAATATCCTGCTCAGCACAACTCACTGATTAGGGGTCTCCCGGCTAGCTTCTTGCAGCTCCTATCCGAACGGCTGGGGCCCCGCTCAGGTGTCTCTACTTGGTAACTCAGGGTGGCTGGCCCCAGGCCTCTAGCCTTAAAGGGGCAGTTTCACCCTCTTCCCAGCCCCTTACTGCTCCTTGACTGATCACGTAGCTCCTGGCTTCAATGATAGAGAAAAGCACGGCCACCTTTTGGCACCTGCTAGCCCTAACTCGGAGTCTGGGCTACCCTGGGCATCGTCAACAGAACGGGCCAGTCAGTGATGTCTGCATAGCTCCTTTGCAGACCTGAGGCTGCCCCAGAGTCCCTGGCATCACTGCAGATTGGTAATGGGAAGGAGCTTCCCCGTCTAGATGTCTGGTTTGGGTGCAACCTGGGTAGTGGTGGTGGGGATTGAAACTCATCAGCTCTGATGGCAGGCAGGGGCATTTATGCAATGAGTTGGTGGGTCTCAGCCCAGTCTGCAGTGAGCAGGTGTCCATATGACATCAATCGCCATCTCCGCTGGTGCTATTCGCTCCAACACTGGCTCCTCAGCCACGAAGTTGCAGACTATGTCATGGGGACAGACTCCACAGTACTTCCTGCTGAGGGGCCAGGAACACTAAAAGGGTTGATTTTGCCCTGCTGCTTTCTTACTTTACTGCTCGGTGGATACAGCACCAGCCTCACATGCTGGTGTGCTGGCGTCGTTCGCCACGAGGAGCTCCACAGATGTGTGTTTCAGATGGGTAATCACAGAGTGGGCTTGGCCCTGAACATAACCTCCCTGTTCTGTTGCAGCCCGATGTTTCGACCTGCAGAAATCTGAGGCCATGCTCCGTAAGGTAAGAGTCTGCCCCCGACACCTATCCTTGGGGCTTTTTGCCTCATGAAGGAGAAGCAATCCCTAAACACTGCCTCTGCCCCTGGACTGCCCTCCCCTCTGCACACACACTGATCCCATGTGCAGTCATTCAGAAACCGTCTCATCTCCCTGGCTACGTGGCAGGAAGTGAGGACAGCTCAGCTGCCACCCTCTGATTCCACACAGCTCAGCTCCCAGCAGCATCCTTTGACGTATTTATTTAATTGATCACTGCTTATCTTGTATTTTACAGAAGATGGACATGTCTTCCTCACTGCTGGCTGCTCCACTCCCTTGCTTCAATACACCGCTTCTTGTCCTGCTCTGAGAGTTACAGACCATCTCGTCTGAACGCCCGCTAGTCCAGTCCCGAGTCCCCAGCACAGCACAGAGGTTGAGCTCCTATGCCAACCTGCTGCTCCAATCTTAACTGCCCAACAGACCCAGCTGTGCTGATGCCCCAAAGTCCTGACATGCAGCCGCTGGTGCCCCCATTCCAGGGCTCAGTCCCTCTTGAGCAGAGGCTGTCAAAAGCTGTACACACAATTCTGCGTCTTTCATGACGCTGTGGCTGTGCAATCCATCTTTTGCTTCCTGCCTTGCTGAGTTTTGCGCCACAATCTCAACTTCCATAGGAGGAGGGCGGAAGAAGTGCATGGATTCCTGTATTTCCAGCCGCGTCCCTGCTTGCAAGTGACCCAAACGGTTTCCCCCATTCTCACCAGCTTCCCTTTGGTTTGTTCTAACAGCACGTTGAGGTGCGAAAGCACATGGATGCCGACAACATTGTAAACTGGCGTCCCCCAGAGGTGAGCCCCCATCTGCCCTCTCTCTCCTGCCTTCGTCCTCGCACCTGTGGAGATTTCCACACTGGTCCTGAGCGAGCAGCGGTGCACAGCAGAGGGAGTCTAAGGCCAGTGTCTCATTTGTGCAGGTGATTCAAAAGTACATGTCTGGAGGGATGTGTGGGTATGACCGGGAGGGCTCCCCCATCTGGTACGAGATCATCGGGCCCCTTGATGCCAAAGGCATCCTCCTGTCGGCCTCCAAACAAGATCTGCTGAAAAACAAATTCCGCGACTGCGACATGCTGCTGCAAGAGTGCGACAGGCAGACCCAGAAGGTGAGCTCTCTCTCCCACCACGATCGCTGAGCCCATGGCAGGGAAGGTGCCTGTAACATCTGCCAGGGGCTCTCTCTTTCGAGGGCGAGGGTCTTATGCTGGAGCAGGGCTCGGGAGAAACCTGAATTGGCTAGGGTCCCAGCAACAGAAATTAACAGGCTCTCTGTACAGGGATCACTTTGCCCACCACTGAAATGCAGCCACTTCTGGGATGGGAGATGGCAGCTGTTTGCCCTCACACGACAGCCCTGCAGAGTAGCTCAGAGCAGGTAGTGAGGAAGAAAACGGTGCCCAGCTGAAACAGTGCAGGTAACTCAGAGAGGCAGAAGACACGTTAATTGCCTGTGCTGAAAGGTGGCCAGGATTTTGGGCATTAATTCCCCCCCACCGCTTGAACAGCTTTGCAAAAATCAGAGGATGGAATCTCCTATGGTGCCTCCTCACCCTGCGGCAGCACTAAGGCCAACTTGTGAAAGAACAGCATCCCCGCTGAGTCACGTTATTTTTCTTCTGAACCTTGGTGTCTCCTTGGCGCTCACCCCTCCCAGGCCTGGCCCAGCCCAAAGCTGTGAGATAAGACACAGGAAATGAACAGAAGAAAACCCATCACATAGTTACTATAGTAAAACAGCCTTGATCGAAAGTGGCTGTGTCTTTCCCTAGATCTAGGATGTTGCTGCAAGCAGGGGTTGAAGTACGGGGGAATGCACCAGAACGCTGTTCTGGGTCCCGCCAATTTTAGGGGCCAGCATTCTGCGGCCGCTAAAAATAGAAAAAGCAGCTGGAATGTAGCATGCTGGTGCAGTCCCCTGGGCAGCTGTGCCCCAACGCGGCCGCAAGACAGTCTTCTAGCTAGCAGGGAGCTTTCCCCAGGCTGGGCCTGGAGTTTGCGGATCTCCCGCCCTGAGCCTCAGCCTGTGCCATGGCCACTCTGCGACAGCGGCCAGAGGTGGGCAAGCTGACAGCAGGGCGGGCGGGTTAGGATGGGATTGGGGAGGGGTCGAGCTGGGCTGGAGCAGGCAGTGTAGTGGCCCCAGAAAGGCCTGAAAGCCCCTTTGGGGGGCCTTTGGCTGCGGCCTCAGAGCCACGCAGCCTTGGGCCTGGCAGCAGGACAATGGGGGGGTGCAGGCAGTTGGGGGGCAGTAGCTGGGGTGGGAGCAGATGTTTGGGAGGCAGTAGCTGGGATGTGGGCAAAGCTGCAGTGGGGGTAGGCGTTTGGGGGGCAGTATCTGGGATGGGGGCAGGCATCTGGGGGCAGTAGCTGGGGGGGTAAGTTTGTGGGGGGGCAGTAGCTGGGGTGGGTGAGGGGGGCCCAGACCTGCATGAAGGGGGCCTGGAAATTTAGGAGGGTTCCAGGGGCCCCAAATTATACTTTAACCCCAGCCTGGAAGTGTCTGGGAGTGCGTCTGTCTAAATCTGAGCTCTTCTCTTGCAGCTGGGGAAGAGGGTTGATACGGTCATGATGATCTATGACTGCGAGGGGCTGGGCCTTAAGCATCTCTGGAAGCCAGCAGTGGAGGCGTTCGGAGAGGTGAGAAGGTAGGGACAGCGGGGAGGCAGTCTCTGTTTGCACGTTGTTTATTCTCCTTCCCTGCAGGACGATTTAGTCAGTGCCTGGCTTTCAAGCCTCCCTTCCCCCCAGCCCACTTCCTGGTGATTCAAGGATTAGTCCTGGGGCTAAACTATGGTTTCCCCATTCATTTGTTAATGGTACTTAGAGTTCCTTTCCTTGGGAAGGATCCAGCTGGATTTTCCAGCAGGATGTTTTCCAGACCAGTATTAATCTCTTATTGAAGCGTCTAACGGGATTGTTAGCTGAGGTTGCTGCTCACACAGACGCCACAGGCAACATTTGTGGTGAGAGCATCAGTTTTGGTCATTGGGTGAAGTAACCCGGCTGACAAAAGACACTGTCATCAGGTGCAGCCGTAGCTTAGCAATAGCAGCCTGCAGCTCCTTGAGCATGTACTCAGGGACCTGGGGCAAGTAGCTTTGCGACTTGGGGAATATGTACATATGTTGCAGTGACATCTTCTGACTGCAGTCAGGGTGCACAGAGCTAGATTTTGGGTGAGTGTCCGGATTGGACTTTGAAAATGCTTCCTGGATGCATTCAGTGCAGTGCTTGATGTATCACCTAGGCCCTCTGATCTTCTGGGTTTGAAGTGCTGATGGCTGATTTTGGTTGCTTCTCTTATTCCTCCAGTATCCGTGGAGCTTGGGTAGTTGGTGCAGTGTTGACAGCTACCATGGTTTTATTGTGTGTCTTGCAGTCTTTGGGGATTTTTCTTAAAGCCCCAGCTCCAGGAGTCATGGGAATATGCTGCTAAAATCCAAAGGGGTAGCCGTGTTAGTCTAGTTCAGTAAAACAAACAAACAAGGAGTCCTGTGGCACTTAAAGACTAACAAATTTGTTTTTTGCACGAGCTTTCTTGGGAGAAAAATCCCACTTCATCAGATGATTTGAAGCATCAGACATTTTGAAGAGGCTTCAAAATATCTGACGAAGTGGGATTTTCTCCCATGAAAGCTCATGAAAAAAATAAATCTGTTAGTCTTTAAGTGCCACAGGACTCCTTGTTTGTCTGTTTCATGGGAATATGTGGCAATTTCAGCTTTCATTTATCCCTCCCTGTCCACCCCCCCCAAACATTTTTTTCCCTTATGGCAGTGGAAAAATACCTCAAAATCATGAATCCCAAAACATCAAAGAAACCCAGAAAGCAAATACAAAGAACCCCAGATTATTTTTTTAAATCTCATGAATTTCTAGCCAGTCTCTTGTTTCTGGGGAGATCTCTCGCATGACTTGTTGCCCATCTGGGGTTGGCCACGCTGAGGGTGCCTTTCAGCATAGCAGGATAGGAGTGATTCAGTTTTAGCCTTGAGTACGGCCCAGCCCAGCCATTAGGACAAACATGAGACTGTTGTAGAAATCAAGATCTCTTCTTCCCCTCTCTTGTTGGTTGAGTGTTCTAATAAGCATGAAGGGCTTTTACTCTTTTGGGGTCAAATGCCACTGCTGCAGCAGGCTATAGTTCAAAACTGGGGCACCACAGGAGACCCCATATAAGGGGTTGTTCTAGCCCACAGCTGAGGAATCAGTTTCAAGGCCCCTGCCTTGAGCACACTCCAGTGGCAGCTTGCGACACAACAGGCACACCCAGCCTCAGTTTCCCTTTTCATCTAGCCCTGGAATACAGTCTGTGTCCGCTACCAGGGCCACCTCTGGGCATAGCTTACCAGTGCAAGCATTCCCCCAAAGCCTGGCAGTAGGGCCATTCTCCAATGTGCCCAGAAAACATAAAGGTACGTGGCTTTCTGCATTCTCTGCTCTTGGGGAATCATCCCACACACCCACTGAATAGCTGCACTTTGTTCCAGTGCCTTTTGCTTCCCAGGCCATCCCACCTGAGAAGGAGCAATCTCCACAACTCCCAATTCAGACGTTCCCAAGAAACTCCCACCTGCTGCTTCCCAGCCAGCTGGCTGATTCTCCGAGTCTCCCCCCCAGAACCCTGGTGTCCTGTCCTAAGCCTGGCTGGGGACAGGGAGGTGTTAGCTGACTAGTCGCATGTGCGTGGGCATCCTCCCGCTCAAAGAGCTCGTGTCATCAGAGCTAGTGGATTTATATTTTAATGGCCTGTTGTGCATCTCAGATCTGGGACTCCTTGAGAGTCCGGCCTGGGCTGGTCCCTCTTCCCTGAGGAGCTGGCCTTTAGATTGCTTGCTAGGCTTACCTCTGTGTTATGGCTGGCCTTTACTCTTTGATCTCTGTCGCTCTCCATTTGGGAGGGAGAGGGATTCAGGCTGAGGGAGGAGAAAATCACTGAGGTCTAAATCAGCCAGACCATGTCTTCCTGGGTGCAGAAGCCATGGAGGGGAAGGAAGCGGTGGGAAAGGGTCGTCTCCTGCCTGAAATCATGGCATCCCCGTGCACTCTGAGGAGGGCTGTAGATCAGTTTCTGTTTCCATCCACACAGCTGTTGGCTGGCTGATGGGGCTAGAACACGGGGTCCTGGAGCCAGGAATGTCTCTGGCTGGGTTTCTCTCTTCCTGACTGACATATGCTCCTTTGAATTCCCAGCTCCTGACCATGTTTGAGGAGAACTACCCTGAAACCCTGAAGCGCCTGTTTGTAATCAAAGGTGGGTTTAATCCCAGGGAGAACAAATCTTGTGTGTGTCCCATCCATGCCCAACTGTGCAGATGAACGCACATGCACGCGGCTCGCCTATACGTGTGTATGCTGGGACACTAGACATGCATTTGGGGGAGGGCTGCATCCACATTTCCACCCCAGGGGACACCCAATCTGAGGGTGCTCTGTGCAGACCTCCCCTCTTCTTGCCACCTGGCATACAGTGCTCTACCCAGCTGGTGAGGCACCACAGTCTGCCCCATGCTGGTGCCCCCGTGCTATGTTGTTCTCCCAAGACTCCCTCTGTCCCTTTGGTGCCGCACTGGCACTCCATGGCAAGGATGTGTGGGGAAAGTGCTGTTACTCCCTGGCAAGGTGGGAGTGCAGGGGTTGGAAGGCCAGAGTGAGAGGCTGGCATGAAGGATTTCTTGCCCATGCTGCTCTCTGCACCATCCTTGCAGCTCCCAAGATCTTCCCTGTGGCCTACAACCTCATCAAGCACTTCCTGAGTGAAGACACCCGCAAGAAGATTTTCGTCCTTGGAGGTAAGTTTGGCTCTGCCCTCTCTCCCTGCCTTGTGCCTCCTCCCCTGGCCTGTTGGTCCCCCAGCCCAGAGGCCTTTTTCGAAGGGGAAGTCGCAGCCCACCTGGACTCCACCCACCTCTGCTTGGTGTGGTGACATCGCCAGAACGTTACGCCCTAGCCCCACCATTCCCAGAGAGCTGGTACCTGGGGCAGTGAGGGGCTTGTGATGATCATGACGCCTGGCAGGTAATGAACCATTCAAAGCATCTTCGTACATCTCACTGGCACAGCAGGGCGAATCTGGTCTGCAGCTAGCTGGAAGACCTGCAGGGAAGATGCAGGTGGGTGTGAGTCTTTCCAATGCCACCGGTGTGGTGCCAGGGGCAGTGTGCGACATTCGCAGTGTAAAACGGAGAGCTGTTTAAAATCTGTGTAAATTAGTCGATCCTCCTGGCCAAGCTGCAGTTTGCAGAGCTCCATTCTGCCTACCTACACCTCCCCCCCGTGCCCAAATATTCCTCACTGCCTGTCCTGCAGTGTGGCTGAGCCGTGCCATGAATGGTTACAGACAGCTGTGGCCTGCTGTCCCTGCTACCCAGAGGCTGCTGAAGCAATGCGCATGGTCTGCAGAGCCCTTGGGACCCCTGTGTTAGAAGCATAATGAAGCGTAAGATCATTAATCCACTGCCTGGAAAGGGAACCAGTTAGGTAGGCCAGGTGCACCTGCCTATTATCACCTGTGTATTTCTTGCTCCGCTGCTTGGCTTTGTTCTTGAAACAAAACCGCGTGTGGGCACACCCCGTGCTGGCTGGTCTGACAAACCCCGCTCCCAGGCTGCTCACGCCACCGGTGAAACGGATCCCTGCACAGCTGTGGAAACAAAAAGGCCCATTAAACATGCTGCAGGTGGGAGGGTACGGTCCAACGGGAGAGGGATGGGGGGAGCTAAGAGGTCTTTTCCATCCTGCCTTCACAAGGAGCTCTGGCCTGTAGGTGCCTCTTTCCCTTCTCCCCACCGTCCAGGTCTCTAGCCAGCCCAAGGATGGCTCCTGCAGCGGTAACCTCTTCATTTCTCTCTTCCCTGCCAGCAAACTGGAAGGATGTTTTACAGAAGTACATTGCCCCCGAGGAGATCCCTGTGGCATATGGGGGAGCCCTCCGGGACCCGGACGGGAACCCCAAGTGTGTGACCAAGGTACAGGGTCCCCCCATGGTCAGGGACCCTCCTCCAGTGGGGCTTGGCAGTCACCAGCCAGCTCTGCTATGCAGACGTCCTTTCGGCCATCTTGCCCCTGTGGTGCTGGGGAGGAGGGGTTGTTGTGGGCCAGGGGGAGAGTTCCTTGTGGCTCAGAGCCTGCTTCTCCCCCGGCCATCCCAGATTAACTACGGCGGCGACATCCCCAAGAAGTACTACGTGCGGGACCAGCTGAAGCAACAGTACGACCACTCGGTGGTGGTGAACCGGGGATCTTCCTATCAGGTGGAATGCGAGATCCTCTTCCCAGGCTGCGTCCTCAGGTAGGGAGAGCAGGGGCAGTGTGTCCTCTCAACGCCCCCAGCTGCCAGGCACGGGTCACGCCAGCCACACTGGGCCAGGGCCAGGCCATCCACCCAGAGGAGTGGGGCAGGGCTTGGGTTAATGAACTCTGAGTCACACCAGCTACCTGGGATAACTCTGAGGTCCGAGTGAGCCCCATGGACTTCAGGGACAGAAACTGAGGCACAGGTTAGCTCCACTGACTGGGGAATGGGAAGGTGTGGGTCAGACCCATGGTATGAGGGTGAGGGTTTATGAGGTCTGGTCACCCCTGCTCAGCAGGGAAAGGGGTCCTGGGTGCCCCATGTGGCTAAGGCCTGCGTCCCGCCAGGTGGCAATTCATGTCCGATGGGGCTGACGTGGGCTTCGGGGTCTATCTGAAGACTAGAATTGGGGAGCGGCAGCGAGCTGGCGAGATGACGGAGGTGCTCCCGAACCAGCGCTACAATGCCCACCTGGTGCCTGAGGATGGTTCCCTCACCTGCTCCGTGGCTGGTGTCTGTAAGTGGCTCCTCTCCTTTCCTGCTGGGAGCATCCCCAGCTGTTGGTTGCAGTGACCGCACTGAATCTGCTGGGGCAGAACGGGCATCTCCTCTGCCAGCATTTCTGGAAAAATACAGAGTTAATTTCATGGCCAGTCTCAGATTTGCAAGCAGCTGGAGGAAAGCTCAGAGAGCTGGCCCTGAGTGCAAGTTTCTGCCCCATCAACATTCAGTGTCTGTTCTGGCCCAAGGCATCACTGTCCCACTTTACGTGGGCTGGGGAACGGGTGGATGGAGTGGGGGAAAAGAAGCTGGCTGTAAGCCTGAATAACTAAAGACCACATCAGATACAGAACGCTTCACTCATTCATCTGCCTGGTCTTAACCCTGTAAGAAATCCAGCCACTTTCCTTTGGGCGATCGGGAGCCTTTTGCTGGGGATGCTGCATGCCTAGGCTTTCTAGGAGTTTTTTGGGACCTCCTTGGGACCCCAGTCTGTTGCATTACATGCAGATAAGGGGCAGTCCCAGGCTTTTGGGAAGCTGTATGTATTCGCTTTAAATGGTCACATGTGAAATAGCCCTCTATAAATATTTAGTAACAATAGGGTGTTAATGAAGCCTCTCTCTGGGGGAGCAGAAATCTCCCACAGCTGTATCCTCCCGTCACTAACGGGCAAAATAACCCCACATCTGCAGGTCTGGGTCTGTCCGGCCAGGGGCAGTGCCCTGGAGTAACCTCTCTCTCCTCTGCCTGCAGACGTTCTTCGGTTTGACAACACCTACAGCTACCTCCACGCCAAGAAGGTCAGCTACACAGTGGAGATTCTGCTGCCGGACAAGAAGTCAGAGGAGCAGATCCAGAAGCTAGAAGAGACCGTGAACGAGTTGGACCTCAACGATGCCAACCAGTGACAGCTCATGAAGCCCTCTCTTCTCTTGGCATCTGACCCTCAACACCAACCCCACTCACAGCTCTCTCTCTACAAGGAAATCCAGGGCTTCCCCCAGCCCCAGCTCCCACTGAGAAGTGAAAACGGGACCATTCTCCAGAGATCTTTGCTAGTTGCCATTGGAAGGTTCAAGCAGCTTCTCTGGAGTGTTTTTTTGGGCATTTCCTCACTCTGGGCAGGCCGAGTGGAGTATGGAAGGGGGCTTTGTATGTCAGGGAATAGACTCTTCTGAGCAGAAAGTTTCCCACCCCTTCCATGCAGCTGCCTAGAATGAACGCAGCTGAGCGTGTAGCAGTCACGTCTGCATGGCTAGCTAGCTGTCCATGCCCAGCTGTGCACCAGTTCAGGCTCCCCATCCATTCAACAACTGTCGGGTTAATCTGTCCCTGGTCTAAGCACCAGGATTTAGGTACCTGGGACGAGGGGTTGGATGAAAGGGCCATTCGGGAGAGAACACCCTTGTATTATTGCTGATTTTGCCCTCCCCCAGCTTGTACTAGGGGCCTGCTTTACACCCTTGGCTGAGCTGAAAAAGGGGGGAAAAGGGGCAATTCTTGGCAAAAGCTGGGCAGTGCTATGTCCTCTGTAGCAGAGTGAAGTGCAAAGGCTGAGAGCCCAAGTCTTGGGTGGTGTCTGTGGCAGGGTCCTGTCCATCCATGCTAGCACAGCTTTTTTTTGGAGGGCAGGGTGCTCCTTCATCCCCACGCCTCTGAGATCCCCCCACGCTTGTCCGTATAATGCACTGTCTTCCTCGCTAATATTTGCACATAACCTCCCCTAAGGGCTGGGGCTTCCCGGGCCAGCAGATCCTTGCAGGATCCCCAGTCCCAGCGGGCATTGCTATCTATAGAGCTGAAGTGGGGCCCGTCCCAGGCTCTCCCTGGTTACTCCACAGCCCATTGTGCCCAGTGGGACAGGAGTTTGTAAAGACCAATAAGCTGTGGGGCAACCTGAAGGTGGGGTGAGAAAGAAAAATCACAATGGGGAGGAAGGACAGTGGAGGACCCCGGAGCACAGACGGAGCTGGAGGGAAGATGGGACATAAAGGCTTGCTTGGGGCATTTCCCTCCCTTAGCAGCAAAATCAACGATGATATAAGTAAATCCCAGAGACAGGGATATTGCCTTTGATGTCCCCTCTGCCCCCCACCCCAAGCCTAAATGTAAGCTCTGTTTTGTAAGGAAGAACCAGGCACTCAGAGAGGCACTGACTTACCTTCCTTCTCTGGGAGGAGGTGAGTTGAGAAGGAAACTCAGGGTCTCTCCCTCCCACAATCCCTGCAGGATGCGTTTCTTGCCTGTGAAGCGCCATCCAGCTCTACCTGCCGCACTCGGAAAGGAGAGTCCCCTCAGACTCACACACACAAGCTTTCTGCAGTCTCATTTCCACGTCAGCAGCAAGATATGGTGATAAGAAACCACCAGGGCCACTGAATTCCTGGCCTATTTCCAGGACTTGAGCTCCAGCCACAAGAGTAAAGGAGCAGAGCTGAGGAAAAGACTGCACAGGAGGGCAGGAGTGCTGCAGACTGTAGTGTACACTGTGTTAAGGGCTCAAATTGGGCAGGCAGAATTGCTTGAGACAAACGCTTACCACCCTCCACTGTCCGGAAAGCCAGCTCTAGATTTGATAACGCAAGCATCCACTCAAGGTCGTGCGTAGTCCGGGCCGTGCTCAGGGACGCAAAGAAACAAATGCCAGTGCAAACTACGTCTGCAATGGAGTCCAGAGGCATCAGCAATGGGCTTTGATACTGGCCCAGCTCTGATTGTCTCAGATTCCTGTGGAAGAGCCAAGCACAGTGTCAGCACAGAAGCACATTGAGCACAAAGTGGCAATGGGTAGATTTAACGATGGACAAATTTATTACAAGTTTTCACAGAGCACTGAGGCTGCAGCACTTAGCTGTCCAGAAAAGATGCAGCATTTTTTGTTCTTTGGATCACAGGCAGTAGAGGAAAATGAGTTAGTATATGGTGAGTGGCATTAGGAGGCTCCGCAGTCTAGACTGTATCATCCCCTCTGTGCCTCAGGCCTGACCATCCTAGGTGGGCCAAACTGAGTGATACAGCCCAGCTTGTGTCACCCTGTTGGTATCTTAGCCAGGTTGCACTGGTAATAGGAACACTAACTAGTCGTAAAAGAGGGACTAGCTCTCTTCTTCCAGGGAATGTAAAGACTAGCGCTGTAGGGTTGTTTAGGTTATTTTAGAAGGGATGTTTACAAGGCCAGGAGTGTAGCAGGATTGTTAGTAGGTGGCTGGGTCTGCAGCTGTTACAGAAGCTCCAAGCTGGAAGAGTTACAAACTGACAGTACCAAAGGGAAACTGGTAGTAACAAGGGTGTATTGACAGTAAATTCTCACAGGAAAAGGATGGAGCCACCTGCTGCCTCCACCACAGCCACTTTCCAGCCCACCCGCCCTTTCCTCGGGTGACAGGGTAAGCCTTAGAGCTGAGACGGTTTGGAGTAAGAGTGGAGAACGCGAGGACAGAATAACATAGATCTATTTTTTGTTATCTTGTGGTGGTCACATGCTTTGTTAGTAAACGGATGAACAGATCGTTGTCTCCTCTCTTCCTTTGGGGGCGGGGGTCATTGCTGCTCCTGGGGGAGGGAGGCCTCCTTTCTCCCTGCCACCAGCCCTGGCGTGGGTGCTCCTGCCCAGTGCCCACACCCGCTGGGCCTCCTTCCCTCGCCCTGCAGTGGGGCAGCCCAACACTGGATTAATGGCGGGGCGGGGGTTAAACTGCTCTCACCAGTTTGGGGCTGGCATCGGGCCTCATCTGCCTCCATTCAACACCCACAGCCCCCCAGCAATCTCCCCTTCCCAGGTCCCCCCCAGCAACCTCCCACCCCCAGCTCCCCCAGCAGTCCCCCCATTCCCAGCAACCCCCCACCCCCAGTTCCCCCAGCACCCCCCATTCCCAGCAACCCCCCCATTCCCAGCTCCCCCATGCAACCCCCACCCCCAGCTCCCCCCAGCAGCCCCCCATTCCCAGCAACCCCCCACCCCCAGTTCCCCC